>OZ014458.1:6948393-7425280 GCA_963966035.1 Acleris laterana | reverse complement strand
GTGATAATATCTTATAAATCATAATAAGTACCTTCTTCTAACTTACTTTAACTGCATAACACCGATACTTGCATGTATTGGTGATGACCTCACATGATCTTTCTTAACATTCACTTTTGTTTTTATTTGGCAATATCAGTTATTTTTACATTTCTAGTTTTAGCTCTTAAATTTTGTTTACAGAGTGGCTCAATTTTATAAAGTAAAAAATCATAAATTGTCTTATTTTATTTCACCTCAAAACAATCTACTAAAGTTTAACGTTAAAATGATTTACAGGATTTGACTTCATAAAAATAGCAACACTGTAACGCCGAACTTTTCGGGGGAAGTCCCGATAAGTGTGATTGCCGCGCTAGACCACAGAGCCGAAACGTTTTGCCGTTAGTTGTGTTTGACACTCGTGCGCAGCACTAATCGTTTTACGAAATATTCTGCATTAAATTAGTGTAAAGTGATTTATTATGAATGACCATTATTAAAAAATATAAACATGAGTTCTCGGGCAAGGAAATTAATTAATCTAGCCTGTCATGGACATCTGGAATCAGGTAAATGACTATTTTGTTATTTTAACCTAAATCTACCGATGAATAGGTATTGAGGAATAGTATTGTTAAACAGCTACTGAGTTAAAGTAAGTTCTTATTATTAGTTTTAGTGCATTAGCGTATTAATAATGAAAAGGGCTTCGTAGGATATACCTAACATGACGTAATTATTTAAGGTCTAGTTTTTTAAGGGTAAAATCCAATAACCGCTGTTGATGGGTTTAATTGTTATTCATTTTGTCTTAAAACTTGACATTTTAGGTACAGTAACGATGGATACTACTGATGATGAACCGACTACCAACGATAGTTCGATGTTTGGAAGAGACAAAAGTAAGTACAGGAAGTAAAAAAAAAGTTGTGGGTATTGTAATAAATATAAATATCTTAGGTAAAACCCCATAAATTCGCTTTGTTTCTTTTATAGATAGTGGGTTTTATGTTTTAAATGAAAGCACGATTTTTCTTTTATTTTTCAGGGTCATCCCAAATAAGTAGTAATATCGAAGGAGACAATTCATCAGATTTAGATGAAACTCAAATAAATATTGTTAATGAGATGGAACATTCAGTTGGCATGAGCGATTTATTCTCTCCAGGTATGTTTCACACTAATATCCTATCCTACTACTACTAGGTATTAAACGTGAAAGTGTGACAATAAAATAGATCTATAAATGTTTATTTCCTTTTTTACACGAAAGCTACTGGATTAATTTCAATGAAATTTGGAACTTAACTTTTACAACGCTAGTTTTCGTAAGTAGTAATTTATATTTTGTTGAAAAATAATGTATTATTGATTAATTTATAATAATATTTGTGTCTACGCGCCTTAAACATGTGCTCAAACGCACCCAGCGGGGATCGGGGCGCGGGGGACCGCTGCCTGACAGACCCATCAACGACGCCGCCGTGGCTGGCGCGTTTAATTTAATTATTTTATCGACACACTTGTAATTAATAGATTAAAGTTTTGTTATTATACCTTTTGTAAAAAGAAACCAAGCTAAGTTTCAATTAGCTCCAAGTGGGCATCCCTAAACATTTGGCGACCGTCTAATAAAAAGAAAACTGCTACTTCGGCGAAGAAAAAACGCGCGTCACGGCGGCCATTACAAGAAACGGGCGAAGCACGTACGCCACGACACATCTGCCACGCCCTGGGTCTCAAACCACCAAATTAATTACCATCCAAGGAAGCAAGAGGATTTGTATATGGATGGATCATCATGAAAATTTGGACTAGCCTTATTTGTAGATCCCTCAACAAGCAATACGATATCACTTGACGTAGAGGCACTCAAGGAGTTGGACAATGATGAAGCCTTGTTTGGCAGTGACTTTTCTGATTTGGACCCAGATTACACCGTTACTACGAGAGAAAACAGCAGTGAATCAGATTCATCTCCTGACATGATAGGAGACGGCTCTGAAACTAAAAATAAGGACCCAGATATGGAAATGGCTATCCACATTATGGAAAATATTTTTGACAAAGTTTGGCAAGCAGTAAGACCATTAAAGCGGCGCATGAAAGCCCATCCAGAAGAATGAAAAAAAAATATCAACAAGAGAAGAAAACTTGAGGGACTGGCCTATACCTCCAAAGGCAAATTACAGCCTGCAAAAATACCGAAACCTGTCAATTGTGAAAAGTGTACTTATAAAGACTGTACACGATAAAATCTGGCCATGCATGATCTGGTGTATCTTTGCGATGAATGCATATTTTCAAGCAGTTTTTTTTTAATATGTTGTATAATTATAATACTATAATAATGAAATAAAATCGTATCATAATGTATGGGTATGTGTTAGTTTTCGCCAAATATATTCTATCATACCTTTCATCTCTTGTACAGCGTTTTTTGACAATATTCACTCACTTCCTGCTTCTACGCCACTACTGTATTTATATTGTTACAAGCAGTTTTACCCACAATATAATGTCGTCTTACGAAAAAAATACTTTTTGAAACTCATTTCTATTTGTAGTAGTCAGGAAGACTTTTTACTCCAAGCACTGAAAGTTGTTTTTGTATGGGAGGCATTTATTTGTCAAAAAGTCAAATTCGCCAAAGTTAAAAAACCTCAGAACTATCTTAATCTGAATATAATTAGGAAAGTTTTAACTATTGTGGTAAGATAATTTAATAACGTATAATTTGGCTTGTATAATTAAAAATAATAAAATGTTTTAAAACGGAGAATTTGGTAAAGACTGTCAGAAGATCGTGGACAAAAAAATAAAGGTGCTGTGGATTATATAAGGGTCTAAGATACAGACGCTCTTACATTTTATTATGATTGTATTTTTATTATGTAGTTTCATAACCACTGACTATTACAAAAAAGTGCTGCTTGAAAATTAGCATTCATTAAAAAAATACACCAGATCATGCATGGCCAGATTTTATCGTGTACAGTCTTTAAATGCACAAATTCTTTTTCTGAAGAGGATAGGCATGCCCTGTGTAGAAACTATTACAGTTTGGATTTCGTTAACAAAAAAAATTTTATTCTCTCTTGTATTACAGTACAGGAAATAAGAACTCGAAGAGTGCAGAGATCGTCAGAAAAAAAATCAAGAACATTTAGTAAGAAATGCTTCTTTTCCAAAAACAGTGAAAAGGTTCAAGTTTGCCAAAAGTTTCTTACTGCTACGTTATGCATTTCTGTAGATGTTATTAGCGATGCGGTTGCTAAAGCAGATACTCTTGGTATTTATAAATCAGAGGTCCGAAGAGGTAAAAAGCAACCTTCCAATAAGACAAAAGAAGATGATGTGAATTTCGTTAGAGAACACATCGAATCTTTCCCGATAATGGATTCACACTATTGTCGTAAAGATACTAAAAAAAATTATCTCGCTACTGAAGTGAAATCTGTAAGTAACATGTATAGACTTTACAAGGAGAAGTGCGAAGAGTTAGCGCGAAGAGCAGTGTCAGAGATTAAGTATCGAAGTGTTTTTTGTAATAGCTATAACATAAGTTTCTATAAGCCAAAAAAATACTTATGCAATGTATGTTGTACGTATAACAAGGCAGATGAAAAAACAAAAGTTTCTTTAGAATCAGAGTACCGAGATCACATAAACAGAAAAAATAAGGTGCGTTGGGGTAAGTTCGTAAATGGGGTAAGATCGTATTTATTAAATATATTCCAAATTAGTAGTTATTTTTCTAATCTGGCAACAAAGCGTGAGACGCCATTTAGTCTTGCCCCGCGTCCCAGTCCACGTTGGTCGTTCCGACGCATCAGTTGTGTGTTATGCAAGTTATAGTGGAAGTGTCGTCTTTTCGGATAATTTACGAGATCCGGATTAACCCCATGTAACTTTTCGCTGGCTTTTTCGCTGAGTATTAGCTATTTTTGCAAATAATACATGTTTAAGTAATCTAGGTATGTGGTGTCTTTCGATATATCAGTTTAAAATAGGCTAAAAAGGCTTGTAAGCTGAGATCCGGTCTTTCCCCAAGCAGATATTAATAGGTGAAGTTCGGACTAAATATATCCGATCTTAAACTGGAATGAAAATGCATGTGGTTGTCAAACTTTAGTTTAATCCGACCTTTAACCTCCGATTTTTCGTGGTGTTGCAATCTAATGCAGCTGAGCTCGTTGATAAACAAAAATTTCTTATGAAGTTGGTGATATGTATTTTGTTTATTTATTACGTGAACTTATTTATATTTTGATACCTAAATTATGCTATTTAAAATGCGTTGTTTGTAGTAAGTATGAATAATTTTGTTAAAAATATTTAGATCTCTATGGGCACCAACGTACAAATTTATGTTACTTAACAAGAAGAACTTTTTTATATAGGTACTTTATTTAAGTCTACTTACTTAAAAATATATTTTCCAAAGAGTACAATTTTAAAGCCAAAAATATATTATTTAAAGAGTGACTTTTAATTAGTTGCTGATAGGATAGGATATGCATCGTGATAACAAACCACTTTCCCGAAGGAATATGGGTATTGTATATTTATTTTAATGTCTAAAGACAAATAATTGGTCTCAATAGCCTAATTAGTAATATAAATACGCAGTTTAATAAAAGTTTGATCAGCAATCAATTGTAAGGTTTTATTTATGCATACATATATTCTAACACATAACCTATCCAATCCTCAATCTGCTTATAGATTAATAATTTGACTGAATGAAAAGCTTATCAGGATCAGGAATATTTCGAACACGTAAGTTTGAGAGCCACAGCAATTTGAGATTTGGTCTAGTGGGGTAAGATCGGACGTCCGATACAAAAAAAATAAAAAAATGTCTATTCCAGGTGATTTATTTAACAATATAAAAATTTCCAAAGACCATCTTGAAGGACGTATAAGAACGGATATTTTCTTTCTATGAACTTTGTGTTCTAAGCCACTATGGCGATTTTAGAAGGTAGTCCGGTCTTTACCCGTGTACGTCCGATATTTCCCCGAATTTTAAATTTTTATTCGTATTTTTAACACCCAATAAATAGTAGTTGTCTCGTTTATATTTAAATAAAATACATTTCTATCTATAGCTTATTTAATAATGATCAATCTTCACTTTAATTTATTCTGCTAACTAGCGTAATTCTCGAGAAAAAATATTTTAGCCATCATCTTCCAAATACACTTAAAATCCGTCCGAACATACCCCAACGCACCTTATTAGCTCTACGGCAAAAGACGAAGACAAAAAACGAGCTAACACCGACACAACATTTATGTCTATTACAGTAGATTTACAGGCTGTTCTTCAGATGCCTTCTGGTGGCGAAAGTATTTTGTACTATATGCGGAAACTAGTTTTGTATAATTACACTATTTACGAAGCCAGATTGCCAAATGAAGCCTACTGCTTATGCTGGTCAGAAATTAATGGCAAAAAAGGGAGCTGCGAAATAGGTACATGTCTGAACCACTACTTGTTTAATGGTCTACCTTCAAATGTTAAACATCTTACAATTTTTTCTGACACGTGTGGTGGGCAGAACAGAAATAAATATATCGCAGCACTTCTTTTGTGGGTTTTTCAAAAGCATGAGAAGTTGGATATCATCGAGCAAAAGTTTTTAGAGAGTGGACATACTTATATGGAAGTAGACTCCATGCATGCGGCGATCGAGGATGCGTCTAAAAATGTATCAGTAAATAGCGTGACGGACTGGAAGAATATTTTTAAACACGCAAGAAGAAAACAAACAAAAACTACAACAGTAGATGGTGAAAAAAAGAAATACGTTGTGGATAGCTATAATGTTAAAGAATTTAAATACAATGAAATGATGGACCTTAAAAAACTAGCATCTATACTGATAAAGAATTGAAACAAAGATAACATGAATAACAAGGTCAATTGGTTAAAAATTAAGAGGATTAAGTATGTAAAGGGAGATAAATATAAAATATTCTTCAACTATGATTTATCAGATGATTTTCTTTACATAAATGTTTCCACGTCAAGCATGATAACGAATACGCCCAAAACGAGATTACGTTCTCAATCAAATCCACCTTCGGTGGTAAATCTAGATTATCAGCAGAATTGGAACCATTATACGAAAAACCACTGCCTATAAGTGCAGCAAAAAAAAAGGACCTTGAAACAATGTGCAAGAAGGGAATATAATCCCTGAAGAATTGCATCCCTGGATCCGTGATTTAAAGACTGCCAAGAACAATAATTTAACGACTTGCTCTGATAAATCGGATTCAGATTAGTTTGTTTTACAATTACTAGAGTAAAATCTGTTGATTATTTGATAATAAAACCATTTAATTGAGTATTCTTTAAATTTGTTTTAAAGGAAAACCTGATAAGTCTCTCCCTATTTTCAGTAGAACGTCAATAGTTTAGGTTGCCAACATTATAAATAAAGTAAATAATAAAAAATATATATTTGAAGAACCCGTTCATCTATATATAAAACAATCACATCGTTAAAATTAAAGCATGTAGATTTATTAAGCTCTAAAGTTTAAATGTAAATTTTCTCAAAACATAGTTTTTGCTACTTATCGGATTTGACCACTCAGCCCTCGATATGGCACTCTATACAACCGGGTAGAAAAATATTTTTATTATATTCAAAAAAAATTGTATTGAACTAGAATTTCTCACTGAATTAAATTACAAATCGACTAATCGATAATCACAACCAAATATGATTCCTTTTTTTAAGATGTTCGAAATTTGAATATGATGATTAAAGTTTTGACTGCCTATACTGTAATTTAAACATTAAAATGTATACAGATACATGTTTACGAATTAAAGACCATTTGCTTATAGTTTCTGAACATATTATAGGGAAGTTATGCCATGGATGTAGATAAATAACTATTACAGTTTGGCCGTTCTAAGAGGGCCGATTTGACAGCTGTCATCTGAGTACAAAATATAACCTCAAAGTCATATTTAGTACTCAGATGACAGGTGTCAAACCGTAGGATATTGGGGGCGCATGAATAATCGTAGTAGTATAGTGTAAGCACCTGCGAGCGGGTCGGTGCTGGCGCCGCGCGCGCAGGCGAGCTGCGCGTACTGCGCCTGGTAGCCCGGCGCCTCGTCCACCTCCACGAAGTGGTCCTCGGGCAGCGCGCTCGCGTCCGTCGGCAGCTCGAACAGCGAGATCAGCGCCTGCAGGGGGGACCTCACATATCGTGTCGATTCACCATGCGAACCACAGCTTTAGGCCGCATTTACACTTGCAACACGATGCTCTAAGTTTTGAAACAAAGCTATATGCAAGACAGAGATGCAGATATTTGCTAGTCACTCTTACCCATAGTTGCATTTCAAAACTTACAGTAATAATTTGTAAGTGTAAATGCGGCCTCGTAAAAGTGTAATAAACTAATAAGTGTGAGAACATTAACTATAAAATTATTTAAACAAAACAAGGGACAATCACACACAAGTTGACGTAGTCTTAAACTAAGCTCTAGGCTTGTAGCTATCTATTATTTTGTGTCTATGGTTAGTAGACAACGATACAAATACTTAAATACAAAGAAAACATCCGAAACTCGGAAAAAAATCGGGATCATCACACAAATATTTGGCCATACCGGTAATAAAAGCCGCTAGCTTCGTAAGCAGTCACTACCGACTAGGCCGACGCGTCGTCAACTATAATGCACCATCCATATTAAACAGTTATAATCATACATCGCAATCGATATGCAATCGCAATGTGTAAAGTTTACAACAAAAATCAATTAATTTACAAATTGTCGGGGATGAGTATTTATACTTAGTATTTGAAACTAAATACCTGGTATTTATTTAGTGTAATACCTAATAAACTGGCACTATATCTTGGTAATTAAGGGCATTTGAAATTTATGACAACGTGTTATCAATTATCATATTTTCATTTTGAAAATCGAAGGATTGTCTGCACACGAAATGAAAACAATTGTTCCGCTTTGAAATCGATTGCGATTGCGAGTGCGTTAGGCAATAGGCGAGCAGAGCACTGCTGCAACACGAGTAGTACCTGCATGACCCGCGGCCACAGCGGCGCCAGGTCGCCCTGCCGGAAGTGGCTGGACTCGCACAGCAGCTTGGTGCAGCCCACGGCGGCCGCCTTGCGCTCCAGCACGCCGTCCACCTTCTGCAGGTCCGGCACCAGCACCCGCTCCACGTACATCGCGAACATCCTGCAAAACAACCAGTTTTATTAATGCTAGGGCAGGGAAATGAGCATCGGATCTCCTGATGGAAAGTTATCAATGCCACCGCACTCAACACCAGGAGAGGAATGGCAAAAAATCCGGTCCTTGTGTAGTCGAGAAGAAGACTTAAATTGACTGCAGCGTCTTAAAGTCATCGTTTTTAAATTAACGAATACAAAAAAAAAACATTTTCGTAAAAATGCTTTGCACGCGACGAGACCTCGTGAGACATGGTGAGAATTGTAAATTTTAAGTCCAATCAATCCTCTTACCACCTCGAAGATGGAAAAGCACCTTAACTTTTTCGCCGCCATTGACTTGACGTCGTCCTCACACGCCAATGACAGCTGAACACCACAGCTAATTTCAACCTTACGTCACAAATACTCCGGTTAGGGTGGTCCAAAAAAAAGTTTTATTTTTTATTTTCTTTCTCCACAAGGGTATTTTTATTCGATTAGACTTCAAATACCCCTGTGCAAAATTTGAGTGAAATCTGTCAACATTTAGGGGTCGCTATGATTTGGCGATTTTTTTGATAAAAGGGAAATAAGGTCATTTTTTGAACACACTTCTTTAATACGAATGGTTTATGTGAAATAAACTTTAAGTGACATTAAATGATGCTTGTCATTTTTATCAAAAACTACTGCCGTGGATACTTGGCGTATTTGTTGCAAATCAAAGCGACCCCTAAATATTGTCCAATTTCACTCAAATTTTGCACACCCGTGTGTGTTTAAAGTCTAATCGAATAAAAAGACTCGTGTGCAGATGGAAAATAAAAAAAAAGCTTTTTTTTTGGACCACCCTAACTCGGGTCTATTTTGCACTGTATCTGTGACCACTAAAAGGGTCGATGGCGTGTAGACACGACAGTACGCGACCCCTTTAGTAGTTCACGACGTTCGACGTTCGACGTTCGTTCGTTCGTTGGGTTAATAATTGAGCTCACCCATTTTGCACGGAGTCGACCAGGTCGATCAGGTTGTCGGCGCCGAACTGCGCGGCGTAGAACCCGAGGAAGGCGATCAGCCCGCGCAAGTACTTCGTCGTCTTCGAGGACGAGAGCCGCTGGAACAGCAGCGTCATTATCTGCTTCGTGTACGGCTGCATCGTGGACCTGGCCGGAGCAAAACACACGGGTTCCTCTATTATTTTTTTGTTTTTTTTTTATTAATATCATTTATATACTAATTTAAAGTTTTTTCTTGGGGTTAATGTATCCTTTAATTTCTGGACATAGGTTACTGATAGTTTTTGGCTGCCTTTGTAGAACTACACACAAAGGACTGAACTCGTAAGCCCTTTTTACCCGACCACGGCGAAGCAAAATGAGGATAATGATTTGAATAGCCTGTGTGTTAGTTAATATGCTTGTATGTTCATCTGATCCCTCGTAGCTCCTAGTCTATTCATCAAATGTTGCCGAATGAGGAGTCGTTGGCTTCGTCTTAGCGTTATGTGAAGTCATATTATATTCATCACGGCGGATTTCACATGCAAAAATGCTTAGCAAGTTATATTTTTTCCTATTTGGTATAAAATTAATGGTTTTAATTCATAGTTCTCGGTAGGCATCCAAAAAACAGAAGAGGCCACATAATAATTAATCGATATAGTGGTCAGTTTAAAATTTAGATAAAGTTTTTGACTGTATCTTGTTGTTAACGATGATCTGGCTCAGTTAATACCATTAACAGAACTCATACTCACTCCCCAAACTTAAACAGCATGGTTTGCATCAGGTAGAACCCTTCGTGGTCGTTTGTTTTAGATGCTATTAGCTTCTGGAACACTCCCAACATGGCGTTCTGCAAACAAAACGTTAATAATTATAATGCATTCAATATTCATGGCGCATCTCCTGCACTGCTCCGCGTGGCCCGACACCTGCACGCGGCAAGACCTATATGACGCCACTAACAATGCCGTTCGCGTGGCAGAATATTGGTCAGCTCAAATATGACATGCCGTCGACATGCTAAGAAGAATGTTCACATTAAGTAAATATACCTGTCAGGCGGAAAAAAGGATTAGGACAGGACGCAATGAAACAGGCCTCAAAAAGTGGTTTATTTTATTTGCCGCTATTTCGCTACAAGTTTTAACTTGTTTCGTTCGTATGTCTGTCATTCCGGTTCAAATTGCAAGTCAGTTATGATTGAACCTCTTCCCACTATCGTAATGGGCTTCAATTTTGTAACACATCAGTATACCAGAGGGCAATGTCGTATGGTATTTAGGAGCATAATTATTTTGTATGACTGTTAGCTCCTGATTTTTTTAAGCCCTGGGGGGTGAGTTATTATGACATAGTTATGCAGTTCATTTTACGCTCAGCGTAAAGGACGGAGCTATGGCAGTTACATAACTCTGTCCTTTTCTCTCAGCGTAAAATGAATTGCACAGATACGTCATAATAACCCCACTGGTGCCATAAAAGGGGTGTTATAATTTTGAGCACAATGCGTGTGTGTGACTGTATGTGGCACCGTAGCTCTTAAAGGGGTAAATCGATTTGGATGCGGTTTCTTTAGCTTGAGCTTTCATGAAAATCGGTTGGGTCCATTTAAGAGATCTTGAAAAAGGGGTCATCGTTATACCGGAGGTTTTTACGTTGTATGTATGTAACAGTTATGTGGTGAGGAGGTACAGTACCAGCTTGTTGTCCCGGAGCACCATGGGCGCGCGCGCGACGAGGAAGGCGCACAGCAGGCGCACGAGCGGGCGCACGTTGGCGGGCCGCTCCCACAGCGGCGGCGCCACGAGGCACGGCAGCAGCGCGCCGTACGGGTCCGCGTCGCCCGCCGCGCGCGACCCGCGCAGCTCCAGCAGCAGGGACAGCATTTGGAACACGTACGGCATGAACTCTGCAACCGACCACTCGACCCTTAACCGACGGGACAACCTATCTCCAAACTGACTTGGCTCTAGTCAAGAGTGAGCAGCAAAGTTCGGCCCGTGAAAGGTATTAATCCGGGCCACCAACGTCTCTTCTAAAGTTGAAGTTTAATGTGTACGGCCCTCTGATATATATTTAGTTAAGTATGGATTGGGAGATATGGCCCCGTCAGATGGCCCGCCAGGTCGCCCGATATGACACCTCTAGAGTATTTTTTGTAGGGCGAAATGAAACAGAGAGTTAAGTTGACCACCTTAAGATCGGTTTTTGCTTGCTCAGTATAAGTAATAAATGACATTTCACTACATGGCCCACAAATAAATGGTTACCATGATCACGTATAAACAACAGCCACTATTGGTTCAAACGGAACTCTATGGCTCGTTACAAAAGGGTTGCTATGGTCACGTATAAACAACAGCCACTATTGTTTCAATATTATTTCTCTCGTCTGTTAAACAGTTTAACAAGGTAATATGTGCTTGCAACGCGTAGATGACTTTATTTGAAAACTGGTCAACCTTTTCATTCCGCGACTGTACAGTCGCCATCAGATATATGGTAGCGGTCAAGGTACTCAAATATTTCGGAGCAGCATTAAATTTCAATATATTAATTACGCTAGATAAGGTCTATAATATCGGCCCATATAATTCGTCATAAATTTAGGAGCAGCGACTTTTCAATAAATTCGTAACATACAATTAGGTAAAGATATCGGAACTTACAAAAGTCAAAAATATGGAAGCAGCCAGGATGATCATAAAGATCGGAACATTTATGGAAAATATACCTTAAGTCTGTGTCACATACTTCAAAATACTTTACGGTGGACCCATTAAAATAAGGTTTCAGACACGCATGATTAATAATGTTGTCAACAATTTGAATTAAGAACAGAGTGGTTTGTTGTGACATGCTCCGAAAAGAGTGTGGACTTGTCATCGTGACAAATATATTTGTCTCTATCGCGAATTGAAAGGATATTTTAACTAAACCCCCTTACTAATAAACGTTGAATAACAGTGGAATTGATCTGTCCTTATCTGTCATGGTGAAATTAGAATTCGACAGATAAGGACAAAACAGTGTTTAATTATTCCACTGTTATTCAACGTTTATTAGTAAGGGGGAATGTCTATAAAATCGATGTTTTTATAGCAGCAATATATCGCAATGACAATAAATTAATTTCGTTAGAGTACTCAGTGGCGTGATTGACAGTTGCTATTGACTATTAAAGTGCAAGGTCTTGGGTTCAAATTTGATTCCAAGAAGTACAACATTGGAATGCGTTTCTATGAACAATAATAGCGTCATTTAATTATATTTGACAGTTTTTTTCGGGCCCTAAACCCTAGCTATTTTATTCTACCCAGAGAAACGAAGTCACTTTCAAGTAGGTCGGTTACGTGTATCACGTTTTAATTGATGATTGCTAGAACCTACTTGGTAAATTATCTTTCACGTGCGAACTCTTTTGACGAGTGTGTTCCCACTTCAAACTTTGTTTTGTTGGTTTTCAACATTCTTGACGTTGACTTGACACCTTCTAGCAGTAGTTATCCTCGTACTATTTCATCGGAAGTTGACTTTTGAATAAAATTGTTATTATAGTCTTAAGGTACACATACTTAATGTATATTTTCCATAAATGTTCCGATCTTTATGATCATCCTGGCTGCTTCCATATTTTTGACTTTTGTAAGTTCCGATATCTTTACCTAATTGTATGTTACGAATTTATTGAAAAGTCGCTGCTCCTAAATTTATGACGAATTATATGGGCCGATATTATAGACCTCATCTAGCGTAATTAATATATTGAAAGGACATGGCCCGTTTGTGCCCCAATTTGTACACGAATGAGACATATGTGAAAAATCATTAAATAATTATTAATTACACGTGTGATTAATTAAATCTCTGTACAAGCAGCGGAAAAAAAGTAAATATAAAAAAAGATATTGTGTGCCGGAAACCACCCGCTTGACAGTTTGGCATGTACACATACGCGTGCCGGCGTGTTATTGAAAAAGGTGAATCCCTGGAGGCCATATTAAAAATTCTTAAAACTGACAAGTTCTAGGCAACGAAAGGGACAGAGCCATATGACATCACTCTGTACCTTTCAATAGAGGACGTTTAACTTGGCATGCCGCCTTTTTGGATTAAAGACTCGAGATGCAAAATAAAATAAAAAACTAAGGTGGTTCGCCTAAGGTTCGCGCCCTTTTCGCGCTATAGAGCAGTTTTTTTTTTTTTTTTTTTTTTTCTATTTTCTGACAAAAATAACAGTAAGGACTAGAAAAACAACAAACGTTTTACTATTGATATTATTGCACGTAACATATATTTTTCCAAAGCAATTTGAACAATCCGTTTAGGAGCAGTAGGCCTTTAAAGAGAGATCATTATTGCAGTTTGAGGTGACAGCGCCTTGCACGTTATGATGTGTTTTGAGGTTATGTAAAAAACTAAGTATCGAATTACTTTAAAACCGCTGCTTTATATGTAAAATGACAAATACATATTGAAAGTACATAATTTTCGCTTTAATTTGAGATATAAATGATTGCTGTACATTCTGGGGCACAGGGCCATAGTAAAATGGGCCATGTCCTTTAATGCTGCTCCGAAATATTTGAGTACCTTGACCGCTACCATATATCTGATGGCGACTGTACTATCAACATGATCAATATCACTTGAATCAGACGTATTCAAATTGTTTTGCGAGAATTCTAAAGCACTACTTTCCGAAGAATCAGTCATTCTTAATTATATTTTCTTGAAAATAAACTACATTAAGCAATTGTAGGTTATCGACATCACAAAACAAACGTTTCGTAAGTTTAACCCATGATACTGGTCTAAGTAACCGTCAGCAGTAAAATGTTACTGATAAATTACTAACGGACTGTTATAAAACGCAAATCATGACAGGTAGACCAAATTTACTTTAAAAAGATAGAAATATAAAGAAACGGATTGTTATAACACCGGTCTTAAATATTTTGGGTTTACTGTACCTTGGACATCATTCTGCAGTATTTCTTGGAAGATCGGGAACAAGGCGTCTTCGAAGGCGGTTATAGCGTCCGGATTAGATTTTGTTACTAACCTGAAATAAATAAAGACCTGTTTCAATGGAGATCGTATCATAATAATTTATAGTTCCAAATACATAATTATAGTTTATTTGTGATCTTTAATTATTATGCTTTTTTAATGTTTTGGAGATTTTGACGTTACTTGTTTTTTAAATTCTACGAGTAATAAAGTATAAAAATTGGGAATGTCAATTTTTTTCATCAAACGCCATTTTTGGTGTCGCCATATTGCCATATTGCAAAACAGACGGATCAATTTATTTTACTGATGTTTTCTTAAACATTGTATCTTTTTACGTTTCTGTTACGGTAATAAATTTAATATTGTTTATATTTTAGACATTTCAAGTGTAGTAAAAAAAATACAAGTATGATATAAAAAAATTAGATATCAAATGACCATTGTAAGAACGATAGTTATTACCATAGCAACGCTTATTACATAACTGTTTTGACGCTTCGGTTACGTTATAGGTGGTATTTTGATACCGTTAATGATATCAATAGATTCAGAGTAAAGTAGGTAAGTGGTATGCGGCGGTACTGACGAGACGGCGAGCGAGAGCGTCTCGAAGAGGTAGTGGTTGAAGTGCGGCTTGCAGGGGTTGCGCGCCACCAGCGCCAGCATGCGCGCCAGCTGCGGCAGCGCCGCGCCCGCGAACGGCAGCGCCGCCTCCTGCAGCCGCGCCAGCACGCGCAGGACCGCTGGGGGCACACCCACATACATTTATTTTCACTTCTCATGCTCAAAAAGTTTGTCAAATTAGACTTATCGAGCGAGACTCAAGTGATACATTTACAACCGAGGGAAAATATAATATATATATTTTCACTAGGGAAAATATAAAATTGAAAATAGAATGATTTACATTTACAAAACATCTTAATTTGACCAATCAAAATACTTCACCAAATTAAATCCACCAATCACAATACACATCGACTGTCAGTCGGAACGTTAGGTTCTTTTTGGTACGTACACTCGTTAACTAATTCGAATCTTTAAAAAAAAAATGTATTTGATATCATCCAACCATAATAAAGCTATATTAAAATCGACCAATCAGGTAACAGAATTCATTTCTCAAAACATTAGGTGTTTTTTAGTACCTATTTTACAATTGCTAAAATATCATAAATCGTTTGAGCTACGCTTTAACGCGCTAAATACTCACTCGGTCAGCGCCGTTTAGTCTATATTTTGTATCTGTCAAAGAAGTTTAAAAAAAAAAAAATATGGCCTAGTAGCCAAAGCTTCAATAAATTAAAAAAAAAAAAAAAAAAAAAAAAAACGCCGCCAAATTTAAACAATATTTTGCCGCGGAATACATTGTGGGTGGATAATCATTACAATTTTTTTACTTTTGTATAATTCTTTTATTTTCTCACAATCGAAGTGAAAAGTGGAAATAAATAAATAAATAAATAATAGTAGATTGTATAACTCGGGTCTAAAAGCCATATTAGGTGCCCCTCGCACAATTTTCCCTCCCTTTGCTCGGGAAAATAACCATCTCGGGGTACTATGGCCTATTTTTGACCCTAGCTATACAATCTACTATTATTTATTTATTTCCACACTTACAACTATTTTTACAGGTACTACAACCTAAGACAATAGTGTAACTAAATATTTTAAGCTTTAAGACCCAAATTACCTAATGCTCTCAGAGGCATATTACGAGTAGTGCCGTCTTTGTAAATTCATTCAAAGAACACGAAAAAATGTCTATTTTGTCCGCGATTAAATTGAGAGTATGCAGTGCGCGAGTGAGCGGCGCCGCGCCCAGCAGGCGCAAAAACACACATCCCTCCTCGTGAGGCCCACCATGCCATCAATAGGGACATTTTAGCGAATGGGAATTCGAATCTACCACCAACTTGAACTAAGTTTGCTCTAAAATTCCAATTTCAATTTAAAAACCAAATAAAATTACCTATATGCTCTTTAACCTCTTGACCGCCAGTCATCTAGTCGTAAAAGCCAATAACAATTAAGGCTTACACGCCTACGTCATCTACACACCTCTAAATAAAACCCCTTCTAAAGGGTGAGTACTATTAAATTGTCGCCATTTGAATTAAGTTTTACAAAATGAAATAATGTTCTAGTAACTCATTTTTTTTTATTATAAGAAAGTTAAAGACATAAAATGGATCAGCTAACACAATTAAGGTTTCTCCAGAGCACGACGAGAGAATTCTCGGACTTTACTCTTGACGCTACTCATAGAATTTTGCACTGATTCACTTGTGATCAGTTTTGTACATTTCATCCACTTTCTTTTGAAATCGGGCAATGATGTGGCCGGTTGGCATGTTTTTCGCAACTTTGTTTTAATATTAGCCCAGTATTTTTCTATCGGCCGTAGTTCTGGGCAATTTGGCGGATTCATATTCTTCGATACTACATCGACAGAATTCTGATTATACCACTCCAAAGCTCGCGACGAATAGTGACAACTTGCCAAATCTGGCCAAAACAATGTCGAAAAAGTATGTTTTTTTACAAGTGGTAATAACCGTTTTTTTAAGCATTCGGATATATAAATATCTGTGTTTATTGTGCCAGTGGTTACAAAAGGCGAACTTCTCATGCCGCACTGGCATATCGCTTGCCACACGAGGAACTTCTTAGCGAATTTCTCCACTGGAATCACTTTTTCTGATTCATGTAGACCCGAGACGTTGCGAGAAGAAAAGTACTGGTTTCCAGGAATTGATTTGAAATCAGCTTTTACGTACGTTTCGTCATCAATAATTAAGCAACCTGTTTTTTGAACTAACAAGGTGTACAGAAATCTAGACCGTCTAATTGCTCGATTATACTGTTCTACAGTTCTTTTGGGGGCTTTTTGCTTCTTGTAAGTAGAAATACCATACTTTATTTTTATTTTTTGTACATTTCTTTGACATGTACCAACTTTTTTGGACACATCTCGAGAAGAGATTGCCGGATTCTGATCAAACAGCTTACACACCTTTAAATCCCATTTTTTGTTCCGTTTCCTTGTAGGATGGCCCTCTTGCTGCTTTCTTTCAATAGTTCCACCTTGTTTTAGTTTTTTTAGGGTCCTTTGCACTGTTCTCCGACTTGTATTACACGATTTCGCAAGATCCAAAGTAGACACATTGGGATTTATTGAAAATTCTCACAAAATTAATTCACGAACGCTTTTTTCTTTTGACGACATCTTGACTGATAACCACAACTGAATGTTTTTTTAAACACTAAAACATGCAAATACGTTCTAAATTTGAAATATGATAAGTTTTAGTCAAAACGGATGCGAGCCCGAAAAAAAAATACGGAAAATGTTGGCGACAATTTAATAGTACTCACCCTTTACAATGGAATCTACTAGACGGTTTGTTCTATGGCGTACAGAGCACGACACTTCATTCGTAGGGTGGCGCGGTCAAGAGGTTAAAATATAGTTTAAACTAAATTGGCTTGTAACATACAAGGCACACTGGGTCTCACGAGGTTAAAAATGTACAAGCATATGAAAATCCGCGGTACAATCGGCCAAAAATGTGGTCCTTCACCCTACGGTTGAAATTCATTTGCACGTCATAGTACAAGTTCGACTTTCCCTTGCAATAATATTATGACAAGACAAGTGTCAACCTTAGCGATAATTAGATCTCACAGAAACTTGTCAAATTTGGTACACCACTTTCTTGACCGACCATACATTGTAGAAAAGATATCAAAAATATAAAGATATGTACTTACTACATTTCCGAATCAAGAATATGTGTGC
Organism: Acleris laterana; assembly: GCA_963966035.1. NCBI lineage: Eukaryota > Metazoa > Arthropoda > Insecta > Lepidoptera > Tortricidae > Acleris > Acleris laterana. The sequence continues at coordinate 7,407,257 of OZ014458.1, read as the reverse complement.
TCATCACACTGATATTTAATCCCACCAGGACTCAAATCCGCTGCCGCTGCGGGGCGGTGCAGCGCGTCCCTAACTTAGGGCCCGTTCAGACGGACAGCATTTCAACTGCAACCCAGCTGCAAAGTGGCAGTTCCGGGGCTGTTCTGATGCAGTTGGACCAACTGCATCAGAACTGCAAACTCATTGTGCAGTCCGCTTGCAGGTGTCATGCAGTTCTGTCAACCGCACACCAACTGCAATTGCAGTCGTACCAACTGCAATATAACTGCAATACGACTGCATTACAAAAATGCAGCCAGATTGCAGTTGGTGTGCGGTTGACAGAACTGCATGCAAGCGGACTGCACAATGAGTTTGCAGTTCTCGGGGCTGTTCTGATGCAGTTGGTCCAACTGCATCAGAACAGCCCCGGAACTGCCACTTTGCAGCTGGGTTGCAGTTGAAATGCTGTCCGTCTGAACGGGCCCTTATACGGTAAGGTTCGAGCTGGTCGCAGCTGTGAACAGTGTGTGTTTGTCGCTCACCCTTCATGACGTACTCGTTGTAGTCCTGCGGCGAGGCGGCCTGCCCGAGCGCGCCGAACAGCGCCTGCAGCGCGGCGGGCGCGTGCGGCGCCAGCGCCTCGCGCTCCACCATGCCGCCGCCCACGAGCTTCTCTATGGCGCATGCTGCGTACGTACACACGACGCCGCGTGCTTTCACGTGTTCGACCTGTATAAACACGACTAACACAGTTTAGGCTCACCAAATTGTGAGTCAAAGCGAAACCTACAGCAGCTGCTGTAAAGCGCGGCGCACGTGTTGAATTTTCACTACTGACACATTTAAGGTGCCATGTCGTTTGTGGCGGCAATGCCGCTCGCCGCAGCGAAACACGTATAAAAAGTACCCTTCCATTTGCCACCACAACTGGAAGGGTAGCAATTTCGATTTCCAAATAGAGCAAAGGACAACACGTTCGTTTTGTAACAATGGCAACTTCGAAATGGTCATTGCCAACTATTCGTTCACAAATCACAATTAACAAACGACGCGCGTCCTAAATTATAAAACTGTAATATACCCAAGGTTCTTGTATAACGCACGAATACGACAAGAGCTAATTATACAATCGAGCACATATTCACACATCGCATTTGTATTTTAGCATGTAAATTCTTGTATATCAATAACCTGTTTTATTTCTATGCCCCGGACACTGCTACTTACGAAGTACTAGTTCTCAACGATACCTAACCTAACTATAAAGTCGATAATAAGAGCTGAATAAGTTAATGACAAATCAGTTACTTACCAGAAGCGGGAAGGCGCTAACGAGCAGTTCCTTGGGCAGCAAAGTCCTGAACGTCATCAGGTATTTGATGGCGTCCGCTTTCAGCACCGGCAACTCGTTCACTAAAATTCGATAAAACGATTCGATTAGTTCAGGCTGACTCACTTAGCCACGAATAGATTCGACGGGTGAAAAATACCTAACATAGCGTTCAAAAATATGTCAGCTGACACGGTATAAGTCCTCTCTAAACTTAATTTGTTGACGTCGAGCGTTGACGTATCAGTGTTTAAAGGCTACAAACTATATCACGTGTTATATTTTGTTTACGGCGAAGTGCACCAGGTCCACGAGCGGCGAGGCGCGCGTCACGCCGCTGGCCTGCGTGGCGCCGCGCGACGCCAGCGACGTGACAGGCACATGGCGGGTCCTGTCGCCTGTCCCTGTCGGGGAGCTATCCTCACCGTCGGGGCGCGCCAGCTCGGGCGCGGCGTGGTCTGCGGCGAAGTGCACCAGGTCCACGAGCGGCGAGGCGCGCGTCACGCCGCTGGCCTGCGTGGCGCCGCGCGACGCCAGTGACGTCACCAGGTACATCGCGGCGTCTTTGCCGCGCCACGCCGATGCGCCTTGCTCCGCGTACTTCGCTAGCATCAACTGGAACAAATCAACAAATCAATTTCTAGCCCCAATAAAACCGCAATGCAATCGGACTGTCCAAAGTCCTGTAAAAGTATATGTATACAGGGTGTTCGGCACATGGACCGTCATTTTTTTTTGGGATATTGTTGGGGTTATTTGTTATCTTTTCGCCCTTGGACTTAGGGTCATAAGGGTCACGGTTTTGGAGATATGATTTGTTAAAATGTTTTTTTTCAAATTTTCCTTTAAACGTTCGTAACTTTTTTATTAATGCGTGTTACAGAAAAATATGTTGTATTTAAAACTTGTTAATACATGCTAGTTCAAATACTAATAGTCTTTATTCTAATTGATAGTCTCAAAGGGACGTACGAGGTTTTTTATTTCACAAATTTACTGTTTGTGTGAAAAAAATCCAACTTCAAAATTCAATTATTAAAAACCTAAATACAATTTTGGGGTTTATTTTGTTTTAAAAAGTTCTCTAGCTAATTGCCTTTCTAACGATGTGCTACACATTAGTAAAAAGTAAACGGGAATATCCACATTTTCAAAGAAAAGTTAGAGAGCACCTAGATAACTCGTTACCTAACTGGTGGATAGGCAGAAGCGGCCCGATTCCTTGGCCCGCAAGATCTCCAGACCTAGCGCCTTATTTGTTAAATAAAACTTCGCTTCAGTACTTGTAGTATTGAAATGAAGTTTTATTTAAAAAATACTTGAGAAATTTCGTAGGCACTTCCGTTACATAAACTAGTTCTTTTGCCCGTCCTCAGACATAAGTCTTAGGGCGTTAGGTCTAGAGATCTTGCGGGCCAAGATATCGGGCCACTTCTGCCTATCCACGAGTTAGGAAACGAGTTATCTAGGTGCTCTCGAACTTTTTTTTGAAAATGTGGATATTCTCGTTTACTTTTTATTAATGTGTAGCACATCGTTAGAAAGGTAATTAGTTAGAGAAGTTTTTGAAATAAAATGAACCCCAAAATTGTATTTAGGTTTTTAATAATTGAATTTTGAAGTTGGTTTTTTTTCACACAAATAGTAAATTTGTGAAATAAAAAACCTCGTACGTCCCTTAGAGACTATCAATTAGAATAAAGACTATTAGTATTTGAACTAGCATGTATTAACAAGTTTTAAATACAACATATTTTTCTGTAACACGCATTAATAAAAAAGTTACGAACGTTTAAAGGAGGAATTTCGGAAAATTTGAGAAAAAACATTTAACAAATCATATTTCCAAAACCGTGACTCTTATGACCCTAAGTCCAAGGGTGAAAAGATAACAAATAACCACAACAATATCCCAAAAAAAATTGACGGTCCATGTGCCGAACACCCTGTATAACAACAAGACACTCGAGTCACTCATAATTTCAAAGGCAATACTTTTAGCAGCCGCGGCGCCCCACAGTGAGTCCAGCCCCTGCCGGGTGCCGGGTGCCGGGTGGTGTTACCTGCACGTACTGCCCGAATATGTTCATCATCTTGTCCTCGTAGTGCAGCGCCAGCGTGCGCACCAGGTCGCAGGCGGCGCGGCGGCGCGTGTCCACGTCGCTGCCCTCGATGTCGCGCCGCACGTACTCCTCGGGGTTGTCTTCAAACAACTCCATGTCCGATTCTGGAATATTACTTATAATTCATTATCGCCAACCGATACCATTTTATGTCACTTTAACGTCAAACGCTGACTAATATGGATAAGTCTGTGTTGTTAAAAAAACATCTATACACGGTGATTTTTTATCGGTGATCAGGAGTTGAAAATTATTAATTGTTAAAAACTCACTGAATTTAATTTGTTACAGTAAATTATCATAATTGTTCCATGTTCTCAAACGATTTCTTTTAACCCATTTAAATAAAAATAGATTCATTATTCATGCCATGTTATAAATGGACCCCTCCGGTAAAGCGATGACCCCGACCTCAGAATGCTTGCCGCTACCGTGCCCGACGTTCCAACCATTATGGGGTAAACACTGGTAAAGTGGTCACTCCGACAAGGAACCGAAATAACACCATCGTCAATACAAAAAGATACACAGAGTTCGACCTACCTAACGGTTCTTTGTTAGCAAGAACGCCTTCTGTACTTGTAGGTACTATTACATATTATGTGGCATTACAAACCTCTGAACTCCATGTTAGGAATGACCACTTTCTCGCATATACTGCTCAGGGTGGCCGGGTCTTCAAACAGGCTTTTATACTTGTTCTTTTCTGCGATTTTGGCGAGGAATGTGAGTGCGTTTGACACCAGCTGCAAACAAAACACTCGAACATGGTACACTTTATTGACCAATAATTTAAGGGTCCGTTTCATAATCTCTAGATACTGTCTGACGGACAAATACTAGCCTTGTTATTTTCTTTCATATCGTCGGCGATACTGCAAACCCGCGTAACCAACAAATTTATTATAGGAAAAAATAAACCTTAGAATAAAGGTGTATTTTGCTCTTAATTATAACAGTTACTTATGCGGTTTTGCAGTTTTACCGACGGTATGATAATTTAAAGGAATGCAACAGATTGAACAAGCAGAAATTGTTTGTTTGGCGATTGTAAAAAGTGTGAATCAGGCCCTCACTTAGTCTACATGTACAGTGGCGCCCTCATTACTTTTATTGTGTTTTCTAATAAACTAAAGTATTTTCTTGAAATTGGACGAAATTTGTTTGTACTAAAAATGAAACCACAACTTATAGGGTATATCATATAGTTTAATAACAATTCACCTTCGAGTTATTAACTTAACGAAAAAAAGTGGCCACCTTTTCCCGTTAAGCTGACAACTCAAAGGGTAATTGTTATTAAAGTTTGTTACGTATCCCATAAATTGTGTTTTATACTTGCGCTACAAACACATTTTATTTGGTTCCAAGGAAATTCTTTAGTTAATTAGAAAACACAATAATAGTAATGAGGGCGCCACTGGACGCTCGACGTTTGCTCGGTGCAGTCTTAAGCTTAGCCCTTCTTTGCATGTCGATGGAAATTTCCATCAACATAATACCAACTTTTTGTATACAGTGTGTTACCGGCATGCGGGCATTTATTAAAACTGCCGATAATATGTTACTTTAGCAATTGTTTGCAAGTATTATCAATTAAAAAATAATTAAAATAACTTCACAATTAATTATCTTAGATACTGACAATTTTTAATGTAGTGCATGTGCTGCGTGTTCATCGTTATCAGTATCGCTGTTGCTTGGTACAAGGCATTTTGTGGTACGGGGGCAGATCGTAATAATCAAAGTATAATCATTTACACTTGTCAAATTGCTGTGCTTTACATTGCTGGCAATTAAAATTTTGTTAGAATGTTAACAAACCCTAAAAAATTGTTTATTAATTAAATTAATGTCATGGTTGCGTTACAAATATACGTTATTTTAACGTACTTGAAAAAAAGCCAGGGTGTTGGTAACACACTGTATATAAATTCATGACGTTTTTCATTCATTCATTCATTTATAAACTCACGCCTTTATTCCCAGAGTGGGGTAGGCAGAGCTACAGAATTACCAACAACTCTAAAAATTTGTTAATAATTCTGTAACCACATTTTGCACTTTTAGGCTAAGATGTTACCAGTGTATTAGTGACAGGTTGCAAGCCCATCGCCTAACATTACTATACGCCTTTATTCCCTTAGCCGTCTCTTACGACATCCACGGGAAGATATGGAGTGGCACTATTCTAACCCGGCAACCACACGGGTTTTTGATGCAAAGAAGAGTTGGTAATAATAGGGGTGATTCGGTCGGGTCCGGTCGGGCGCACTGACCGCGTCGTACTTGGCGGCGGGCCCGGTGGCCAGCAGCACGCCCCAGGCGGCGGTGACGAAGCCCTGCGCGTGCGGCGCGAACTCCTCCTCGTACTTGAGCGCGTACAGCGCCGCGCACTCGCACACCTCCGTGCGCAGCTCCTCCATCACGCCCGCGCGCTCCTCGTCGGCCTGACACACATTATAAATATATAAAAGGAGAAACTGACTGACTGACTGACATATCAACGCACAGCCTAAACGGCTAAACGTAGGCACTTCAAATTTGGAAGGGACGTAGCTTAGGTACCGTAGAGGTGCACTAAGAAAGGAATTCCCGAAATTCCCACGGGAACGGGAATTAGCGGGAAAATTTGCCCAACGAAGTGGACACGGGAACAGCTAGTTACGTATAAATAAACAACATCTTTCCATTTCTATCAAATAAAAAAACGGCCTGAGAGTTAAATGTTTGAATCTCATTAGTAAATTAGCGACTCGCCTTCGCTTCGCTTCGGTTATTGTGAGTTTTCTGTTACATCCGAACATAAACCATAATTTATTTTACATACTATTCCATCTGAAATTTTATTACCTAATTGATGGTGTAAACCTCATGGAAATTAGTTCAATAGTTTTTGAGATCATCGCGAACAGACATACAGCCAGACAGACGCAGCGGTTGTTTTATCATTATAAAATACATACATATTTGAAGCGATTTCGTTGTTTTCGTTTCGTTTATTCCCCAAAAAAACAGTTAAAGTCAGTTATTTTGGTGAACTTTTATCACCAGATAAGATACAAAAATGAACCCCCATGTTGCTAAATAACGTCAAGACTTATATTCTATGGGTAAACGACAACGATAAATCTAATATATAAAATTCACATGTCACAGCGTTTGTAACAAAACTCCTCCGAGACGGCTTAACTGATTCTAATGAAATTTCGTTTGTATATTTAGTAGGGCTGAAGAATAGCACGTAAAATATATTTCATGAGGTTTGAATGAAAAAAAAATACACCCGGACGGCGCTGTGCGCGGACAGCAAGTCTAATATATAAAACTCTCGTGTCACAGTATTTGTAACAAAACTCCTCCGTAACGGCTTGACCGATTCTTATGAAATTTTGTGTATTTATTCAGTAGTCTGAGAATAGGACGTAAAGTATATTTCATAAGGTATGTGCGAAAATAAAAAAGAAAATTCTTAGAAAATCTCCATGACTAAGGAACAAATACCCCCACTTATCACACAAAAATATGGAATACCGGGGATCGAACCTGAGGGCCCAGACAAGATGCGTTACTCTAACTATCGTTTCTATTCGTTTAGTTTTTAAACCAATCGTGTCCCTGGCACATCACGTGACTTTTCGTATCACGTCATCTACCAGTGACGGGATTGGTTTACAAACTAAACGAAGAGAAACGCTAGCTAGCGTAGTGCATCTTGTCTGGGCCCTCTGGCGTACACAAATCAAAATGTATCATGCATAAGTCTCTTCTGTGAAAATTTTTCTAGCTGGTAGTGAAACCGCATCAAAATCCGTTGCGTGGTTTAAGGAGTTAGCGGATATACAGAGTGACAGACGGACAGACAGACGCGGGAAGTGACTCTGTTTTATACTATATAAAGATAACTTACGTCATTATCTTCCAAACAGGGTACTTTAACCTGCAGCAAGTTTAGCAGATTCGGCATCCAAATGGGCATGTTGTCCTCGAAGAACTCTGGCAGATCCTGGTAGTTGAGCGAGTAGAACACTTTGCAAATGAGCACAAGGGAGCTATAGATTATCTTGAGAGCCTGCGCATTGCCAGCGTGCTTTGTTGTAAGGTCTATGGTAGCCTAAGAAAAGAAAATACATTTTTATTGGTTTATTGGATTTTTATGCATAGACTTGTGTCACTTTTGGATTAAAATAAACTATTCTCTAGCCTAGAGAAGTCTTATGAATTAAACAAATACAATTGTCAAAATAAAGAAAATAATTTATGCCATTAAAAACATAAACTTGAGATAAAAAAATAGTTACATAATGAAATAAAATAAATAACATGATCAGCTCTTAAAACGACCTTCAGATTTGTTATTTTCCCTTGCATGCTCTACTTCGTTCTTGAACTTGAAAAATTTGCTAAAATCTCTTGCAATGTACCTATAGCATAAAACAGCGCGCTGAAGAGCTAGGGTCGACGGGACCACGAAAATTCTCACACGCTGACGTTGACGTCGCCCTTCCTAACCATCAGCCTTTACAAATCTAATATATGATAGAGTGCACTTACGACAAAAAGATCGGTGAGTGGTTTAGCAAAGTTGTCTAGGACGTGTTTAATCTCTTCCCACAGCTTTTGAGACTTGAACTCGATGCGGTATCGCTTGAACAGCGAATGGGCAGTTCGCAGTATACCATTTATCACGTGAAAATCGCCTGAAACATACAATTGGTCTATGTAGTTTTCCAGAACAAGTTTTTTGGCTCTAGTTATTCCTTTTCAAACTAATTTCAGCACAATGTGCTAGGCTTTTTCATAGCTTTCATCTTTTCAAACAAAGTTATCCCCACCTTAAAGTCAATCATTCTGGAAACTTTTTACCAAATCATCATTTGACAAACCATATCATTGTACAAACTTTCATTTCGCAAAAATGTAATTGTGCTCAAACCATTTCATATTACATACTTAGGTTACATGGGCTTATTAAATAAGTTAGATTAGATTTATGACCACAAAAAAATAAAAAATATGTGGCGGGAGCGGGAAGTATGTCTTTGCAAATTTAAAGTTTGTAAAATGATAAGGGCCTAGTTTGTCAAATGATGATTTGGTAAAAGATTAGTGCACCCTAGAAAACACTACCCTAATAGGACAAGTAAATTGTTATTTCACCCTCATCTTGCATGTATGTATGGGTGTAGCCACACAATGGATTAGCAAAAATGAAAATTCCTACATACTTACCATACTAATTATAGTAAGGATGCAAGGTTGATATAAAACTTAAAAAAAGGAGCATGGGAAAAGACCTGGGCATGGATGGCAGCAAATACCATAAGCATGTTAAGGTGGTGCCCATATAGCATGCGTTCATATATCGCAATTTGAAAAAATAAAAAAATAAAAACCTGTAGCAAACTTCTCCACCATCTCTGGAATGAGGCCTGGCCATTTCTCTGGGAAGTCACACTTGCCGATAATAGACACAGCATCGCTGAATTGCCTTTGTATTGTTTCTGGAGACTTGAGCATCAAAGACACTATTAGTGTCTTGATGGTTGCTCGATCGGTAGCATGGACCTTATCTACTCCATCTTCGTCCTAAAATCACATTTATTAAAAAACAATGTATAATTTATTAGCATAATAGTCAGAATAGTCAGATTTTCTAAGATGAAAATCTCTGTACCAATTTTACAACATATGCATTGAAACATAAAAATCAAATAAAAATGCTTTTGCAATAAAAATATTAGTAAGGAAATCAATATTACTACAAAACTGTAGTAGAAGTTTGTTAGTACATAGGTGTTTATGTCATAGTAGGTATATTGCCTCTGAATTCCCATAAGATATAGTTGTGCTTTTTATTGAATCATCAAGCAAATCACTGCACAAATGTTTATAAAACTATGGTGTTTTAATGCTTATGTATGATCATACATATGGTTTTAATTAGTTTTTCTCACTACTCTGACAGATCACAGATCCATAGATCTGTGCTGACAGATAACAGATCTATAATCATAATCACAGATCCACACTGACATAGTCTCACAAACAAGTTTTTCTTTCTTAAATCAAAAACGTACCACCGGCCAGTTCCTCTTGATGTAGTTTTTAAAAGCAATGGCAGCCGCCACCCGGATATTACTGTCTACATTCTCCTTGTCTACAAGGTGCAGTAGCAGTATTGCATAGTTCTGGTTAACCTCCACACTCTGCAGGAATTTCTCCGCTTAAAGTAAAAACAGAAACCAATTAACTTAGGAAGCTTTTATTATAGCTTAGTTTAAATTAGGTGCATTTCTGATGATTTGTTAGACTATTATATAGGTGACTAGATGTTGTTTTTAATTAACTCATAAACTAAGCAAAGGTATAGTGAGAGATAAGTCAGTAAAAAGCGATTAGATGGGTTTGCTGCAGATCCAAGTCGGTAGTGAGAGCAAGAGAGCTAGGTCAATGTTAAGTTATTTTTTCTCCATATTAAATATAAGCATCCCACTGCCCGGGCCTTTCCCCAAGATCTCCTAGACTTTACATTAAATTCTTCTTCTGTCATGATTCGACCCCGTTATCTAACGCTCAGTTAGGGGGCACGCTAAAATAGTGCTGTTGCTTCACATCATTGATTGATTCATATTTACTTATAAATAGTTATTCCAATTATCGAAATAAAATTCTCCTTTTGTGAAATAAGGAAGTTCAAATTAATAACAGTATTGTAAACCAAAACTGCATAGACCATTACAAAAACCTAGTTTTTGCCAGTTACATCTGTACGGGTTGAAAACTTTTTTCATATTTAAAATGGACTTTTTATAAGTGGGCATCGAAGTTTGACTTCATTTAATTTGGGATAAATATTATTAATTTATTATTAATCATGCAATCATATTAAAATAGTCTTTAATTTTATACTGATTAATAAAATCATCATCAGTATAAATAAAAGCTTTTGATATGTTAGTGAGTGAGTAAATCAACTTAATTTTTTATCAATTCAGATTATCGAAACTGCCCCATCACTTGCCCTCAAACGGATCGTTAGACAACAGGGCATAGCCATGATGCACAGGCACAATTATCATGGAAAAAAACATTGCTGATATAATGCTGATTGGGATGTTTATAAAGTAAAATGGCACTTTCATGATAAATCTCATGTAGCAAGTATAGGTATTAGGTTTGTCGCTAGCGTGCCCGACATTCCAACCAATATGGGGTAAACACTGGTAAAGTGGTCACTCCGACAAGGAACCGAAAGAACACCATCGTCAATACAAAAAGAAACACAGAGTTCAACCTACCTAACGCTTCTTTGTTAGGAAGAGCGCCTTCTGTACTTGTAGGTACAATCGAAGTCATAAATATGTTTACACTTTAGTACCTTCTCATTTTAATCGCTGTGACAAATTGATATGACATTTTAAACATGACGTTAAATAAACAAGGTACTAAAGTGTAAACATATTTTTGACTTCGACTGTACTCCTAGAAATTGGATAGGGACTCTAACAAATGTATAACATCATAACCTCATAATAGCATCAGTTCTAATACAAATTTCTAAATATCGCTTTGTATTTTTATGTCGAGACATGTTATATCTAAAAAAGTTGATTGAACTCTTCAGTGGAACTTTTGTTCTAATCTGGCACACAAATTTAAAATTATTTAATTCTTGCACAAGTCAATGACATGAAATAGTTAATTAACAAAGTATAATCATTTCATCATACTATTACTAAGAAGTGGTATTTTGTTCACCACAAATCATTCTAATACGCAATAAAAGAACCCTCAGGATCACGATAGAATTTAAGAAGTTTGAAATTTAGAAAAAAAACAACATTTTTTCAATACATAACCTTGTCCATATGTTAACTAATGTTAAAATATATTAACAATTTACAAGTTATTATTTTGCATTACAAGCATGAATTAGACCCAAAATTAGGACCAATTTTTCCAACTAATTGCATGCTACAATACGAATCTTAAACCAAATAATTTACATATACTTACATATATTTTTTCTCAATATAGGACCAGATGGAAGAAAAAATACGATAACTTAATAGCGCCATTCCTAAGTTAGAAGCTGGCACTAGAAGTAGACGGGAAATGTTTACAAAGATATATAGTTCTTGAACATGTTTCTTTGAGTAAAACAATGCTTCGTACTTACCGGGTCGACGAACACTTGGATCCGGATTTAGAGTCTGGTGTAAGTAGTTAGCTAAGGTAGATAAGTTCTCGTCGGTGACTTCCATGGTGATCAATATATCTAACGATCTTGGCGGATCTTGATAGACGGGCTGGTATCGAAAACTAAAATTAAATTCAAAATCACGTTTGCAAAAACGGTGTTTCTGTCACTGCTAAGCTAAACGCCAAACGTGAAATGAACCACAGATTATAGGATATGTGTAATGAACGAATGAACGATTTATAAATACTCACTCACTCGAGTCGTTTCTCGAAGCCACAGACTACGCTGAATGAAGGGTACCGAGCAAAGCCGTTATCCCCGAGTACTTAAAAAAATCACTAAGCTTACAGACACGACAAACTATAACACTAACTAACTAATTTTTTATTTAATAGTACATTACAAGTTGACAGCTACACAATGCACGACCATGTAGTTTCTGACAGCAGTGATACACATTGACACATTGTTAACAGCAGTAATAGTAACTATAGTACATTACTTGATGCTGTCTTACACATTTTTTAATAGGTATAAACACGTTGGTCGCTTACAATTCAAGAGTCAATGAAATCTACTTAGTCGTCATAGTTTTCATATGTCGTCATATTTTCCAGACTTAATTTATTTATTGCATACTTTTAAGGCAAAGGAAAGGGGACACGTTAAACTAGTGAAAATTACATGTTTAGCAAGTAAATAAAACATTTATTCAAAATTAAATTATTATTTTATGCGAAATCTAAAATTTGTATACATATAATAGTTTTTTAACAACGATCCAACCATCTCTTACGAATATGTCTCGTACTTAGATGTATTTATTCATTTAGTTAATTTTATAAGTTTACATTTAATGTAGTGCTTCTGTAAGTAACATTCTAATCACATATTGCAAACGTGAATCGCAGTGACAGGGATACGACGCGTCACGGCGTTTCCGTACCGTCGCCGTATTTTAAGCAGCGGTGTGTTGAGCATGCGTCAAAAATGGTACTGATACGACGCGTCACTGCGATTCCGTACTGTGTCGCTGTATTCTTAGCAGCGGTGTGGTCGCAGCTTTAATAAACTAATCTTAACTCTAATGCTCGTCTAACGTCTAACTGCTAAGTAAACGTCAAACCATAGATACGGGCCTAAATCAGATTTATTTGCACAATAGTGCGTACAGTCACCGTCATAAATAAGTGATGATTTCTGTACCTTGTCGCTTTTAATCGTTTGACAATTTCGTATGACATTTCAAACACGACGTTAAAGTGACAAGGTTCATAAATGATAACTTATTTATGCCGGTGACTGTACATCAGCATTGTACCTGACCGTGCACCGCTGTACGTTAAGAAGGATAGTGCGTAGACTGCTTAATAGGACAAATCAGAGGCTCTACTTTGAAAATCGAAGTTCGAAGTTACGTTAGCTCTAACCCTGTCACTCGTCATTCGAGACTAAATCGAGAGAAGGGATGGAGCTAACGTAACTTCAAACTTCGATTTTCAAAGTAGGGGCTCAGTACTCGGCTTCTAGTGTGCATCCTTGAATTAAAAATAATACCCGCCGCCGCTCACCTGACATTTTTAAAATACCTGAATGTTTCGTACCAATTTCTAAACATATTAAAAATAGTGCAATATTTTAAAGGGAAGAAAAAATAAACCTTAAATAATCCTCAAATAAATGCTTAAAAAACTTAGAATCCAGATCATACAAATCTAAAAAAAAACCTGTCAGCTCAGCTGCTTGCAGGCCTTGTAGCCACTGCATAATATATCCTATAATCTACACCATACGTTGCTTATTATATACTTGACATTGGCAAAATTACGTTATTATGTAGACGCCATTAAATAAAGAAATAATAATCTGTGAGCCACTGCAGACATATCCTATAATCTGTGCTGCAGGTATAATAGCTCCCGTAACTCCGCTTTGATCCAGTTTGATCCACTGATGCCCGGTTCCTATATTCAAGAAACGAATCGTTTTCCTTACGTCTCGTTAAAATTTGACATTTGCTACGTACAAAATGTGTCAAATTTTAACGAGACGTAAGGAAAACGATTCGTTTCTTGAATATAGGAACCGGGCATGAGTAATGCCCGATTCCTATATTCAAGAAACGAATCGTTTTCCTTACGTCTCGTTAAAATTTGACGCATTTTGTACGTAGCAAATGTCAAATTTTAACGAGACGTAAGGAAAACGATTCGTTTCTTGAATATAGGAACCGGGCATAAATAATCACTACGTGTTTGATCGGCTCGTATTGTGTTGTATTGTAGGCATGGCATGGCATTGTTAAGCTTGCTTTGGAGGCCATTTGCAACGTTAAAAGATGGCGGATGTGTAATTTGTTTTAGTTTTATTTTTTTGTGTATTTAGGTGTTCAAAGTTCTTTTCTGATAGTGATTTGTACTTTTTATGCCATGTTGTTGCACAGTGATTGAAAACTTGGACTTATTTCGCGTATCTGGCATCTGTCTTCTCGTTACAAGTGGACTCGAAGTGGTACATAGGTTAAAACTATCTTGACCTCTGTCCTACAAACTACCGAACAACGTTGCCCCCAATCTTCCCAGAGAAGATGGGATTGTATTTTATTGCTATATTGATTTATACTTATATACACTTGACACTGGCGAAATCACTAATTCGTGGAAACGCCATAGCCCGGCGGTAGTAGCTGTTGAAGTCGCCGCGGGGCAAAAAAAAAAAAAAGCTTGCTTTGTTAGAAGATGGTCGATTAAAAGATTTACGGCCATTAGTTTTGATTTATTCTGTCTATTGATTTAGTGCGGAATACCGCGGTGGATCGCCATTAATTAAAAAAGAAATATCTAGCAGGGGTGTTGTGTTGCAGGCATTGTAGGTAACTGAAGTTTTAGTATATTTTGGACCAACAAATTAAACGAATCTATTTTCCCATAATCGGAGAATTTCATACTTTTGGAGAATCTCCACGTTGTCCTTAATTGTTTGACCTATCATAGTTCATTCGTGACTCGTGTTATCATGTTTGTGTTTTCATTAGTTTCTATTCGAAACTTTGGTGGATTTCTGGTGCGCTGTTAGGGTGGGATCAATTAGCACGCCATGTTGGGTTGTTTCCTTTAAGTGGTCATAAAAATATTAAATAAGCACTCAGCCCAAGTTCTGTGAAGCTTCCTCTGCCGTTAATCGCGGGCAGCAAACATTGTTTTCTGTATTTCGTTAGAAGAGTGGTGTTTATATTGTATTTCCATCATAATTCTTTGTATTGTCATGAAATCTGCCAGTTTTCAAACTGGCAGATTTCTGATCTTCTTGATTTTAGTCTAATTGATTTGGATTTTTTATTTGGACGAGACGGAGTGTAGTTCTCTAGGAAAATATTAAAGTTAGTAAACTTGCTCCATTGAAATAGTGATGTGCTCAGAGCATTCTTTACTCTTGCTCCGAGGATATGTTCAGCTTTTGTCTTTGTCTTATTACCACCAATGGCTTAAATATATTGTTTTTTCTACTTTATAAAATAATATAGGAACAGTACAAGCAAATAAAAGATTTGGCAGCAAAAAGTGGTTTCAGTCAAATCACACATTTTTTTGGAAAGATGTACAAAAAATTGTTTAAGTTGTTACCTAGATGGGGAAAAAATAAAAGTAATAGATAATCATATATACAAAGAGACGTTATATACAAAGAGACATAAATAAAGAGGACGGCATCTCATTCCACTTATACATTTTGTCAATGGATTGTTTGTTGCTTTTGATTATTTGATTGAGTTTTTTGTGTTTGTGTGTTTTCGGAGGTTGAGTTTTAGTTTAGAAATCAGTGATCTGAATTGGAATACACCTAAAAAAATACCTGATCATTTTTTCATTTTAGGTTTCAGTTGTTATCTTTGAGTCTATAGTCTTCTCTTAGTGTCTTTGAGATATTGAGATTTAAATATTATGTCTGCCGCCATTACAAGGTGAAATATTTGGAGGCTGTGGCGATTAGTATGTGTAATTTCTGTGTTTAGTATGTGTAATTTCTGTGTTTAGTATGTGTAATTACTTGTAATGGATTTAATAACTAATCTCCTTAATTGCTTATTTAATGTTTGTTACATTAAAAAAACAAAGTACCCTGCAGTAAACATGGGGAATAAGTGATTTCAGTCCAATCTCACCGAATTTTTGTATGATGTAGATATGTCTCGTGATGATTTTTTTGAGGCATAATTCTCTCGGCATTAAATTTTCGAAAAGAATCAAGTACATATTTTTATATTTTTGTGATGCGTTTCCTAAAATTGATACTTTAAAATGACACGACGGTTTCTGACACTTATGACGTGAAAATATGTTTCAGTTAGCTACCTGCATAAGACCGTTTAATTACAAGAAACCTATCAGAGGCTTGAAAATTAGGAATGTTTTCCTGCGACATGGTTAATTGACCGTTTGTCTCAAATGTTCTGGGCATGACTGAGTAGTATCAAAGTATCTGAGCTGAGCCAAACTGGCCACTTGATTTTATTTTCAGATACTTCATGGAGTATTTCATTTCTTTATTTAAATGCTATTTCTTTGTCCTTTCAATTAATGACGAACTTCATAATAATATAGCATAAACATTTCTTTTTTATTTGCGCCACTCCTTGTGATTTGACAGATAGCAGTGTTTTGCATCATCTATTAGGCTATTTATGACACTCAGATTTGAGGAGGAGCATTGGTCGCAGACATTGGCAATAATATTGAAACCTGCGGATGGACCTATTTTTTTTAAAAATATAGCTTTAATGTTTTTTAAATAAATGTGGCTTTAACCATTTCGACTTTAAAAAAGTATAATGTGATTCGCAAATCGATTCGATTTTTGATCGTCCAATTTCTTTGAAACCGGCGATCGTCTGTTTCTGTTATAATTTATTTGCGGAGTCGTAGCCATTTCATCATAAAATTGTATTCAAAGACGATCTTGGGGTAACATTGGGTCTACACTGATGTCATTATAGAATGTTCCTAAGATGTTGGCTTGGTTGATTGGTAGCATTATTTTATTGCCAACACTCTTCTTAATCCCAAAGTCGTTAGTTTTTGTCCATACTGCTGCTATGGGAGGACCTGAATCTGTCAACCTGCTCTCTGACATGGCAGGAGCAGCAATCAACACCGCCACTATCCTAATTGTCAAACTCAGGAGATGTCTGAAATGCATTTTCCGTTGTCCCAACAGTGTCTTTGGAATGGTGATTTTATTCAACTTGAGTATTATTTTATATCAAAATCTCAGTTAGAGTGATTATAGTGATTTTCCCGGGACAATGGTTTAATATTATGGAACCTTTATCAGACCTTGCCCCGCAACTATGTATGGTTTCTTTATTCTTGGCTAAGAAAAGTGACCTTCTCTCAAACTCTTCAAGGAGGTGATGTTCCATGCCAGTTGTCATGGTCGGAGTTTTCCCCACCATCTGGTCAGATAGCTGGTCTGACAGAATTGTTTTCATTTCCGACGCAGTAGGTGTTTTTAAGTTGTGTGAATCTAATTTGATTTATGCCCGGAACTAGGTAACAAACGATATAAGTTGCTTTAATATTGTCTTGGAAGGCAGAATAAAAACTTTTCAAATTAATTTATAGCCTTTAGGACGTCTCATATGTATTAAGATAATGCCAGAACCATTTTATCAATAGTGACTCGTCTCCTCGCCCTTTTTTCGTTCTCGGTAAAGTCACTGCCTTGCTTGTTAAAAGTCTTGCTGGTTTATGAATTTGTTCTGTCAACTTGCTGATTTCTCGAATGTTAGCAGCCTTTCTCATATATTGCAGATGCTGTTTAAACAAATTTTCGTTCACAGTTTTAGCGGTTCTCTAAAATGTCCATATTACTTGGCCTTTGAAAAAAAAGTACTTGGATAGGATAGGTAGGTAAACAAATAGATCGACAACGGTAACCTTATTAGGATTAGATTTTTGCCCGTTGAATCCTACCAATAACATAACATTGTGGCATAATTTTAACTATTAAACCAGCCACCAGTTATAACTAGGTATTGAAAAAGCTTGTTATTAAACCAAACGTGTAGCATTTCATACAAAGCGATGACCGCTGATCTTCTGTTCTGGCAGATAATGGTGATTACAAATTTGTTCTCTCAAGTCAAGTCTGACTGCGTGGTAGGTGGGGTTACATTCCGAGTTGAGGTCGCCTGGATAGCGTGGCTGAGAGGGGTACTGCCCGGGTTGATTCTGGGTGGTCTGCCGGGGCTGCTCTTCTAAGTCCGGGTGAAGATGAGCTGAGGTCTGTATTGGAGAATTGTCGTCGCCAGGACGATGATGTGTTGTGGTTAAAATTTCCACACGTCTTACACGCTCGCTTGGACTGGCACGTTTTTGAACAGTCTCAAGGTTTTTCAACATCCTGGTTATGATACTCCAGGCATATTAATTTGTTACCGTTTTTTTTACAAAATGGGCAATAGTATCGAAAACTAGGTATGGTGTTGGATGGTATGGTATGGTATGGTGATGGACTCCTTTTTTCCGCACTTAGCCCGTGTATGTCGGGCCATTGTGCGTAGGGGTGCCGGCTAGTAGTCTAGCCAGCCTAACTCCGACCAGAAGCGCAGGATCCTCCTGGTATCTCCACAGGCTTCTCGGAGTGACCTCGGTGTCTTGAGGATTTCAGTCCGTTGAGCGGCTACACCTACGCATTCCAGGATTACGTGGGGGGCTGTTTCGTCAGCCGACAGGCATCCCCTGCATAGGGGGCTGTCGGTCATACCTAGAACATACAAATGTTTGTTAAGCAAGCAGTGACCAGTAATGTTTCCTACAATTATTCGTAGGGCATGTCTATCTAGTGATAGGAGACGCTTAGTTAGACGCGCGTCCGGGTGTGGCACAGTTTCCCTTGATTGTCTACATGTACTGGTATTTGCCCATTGATTGGCATGTTGTTCAAGTGTTCTGTGACGTAACCATGACCTTAGCTGGTTAAATGCTAATGGAAGCATTGGAGCGGGACCGATCGCTGGGCGGTCTGATCCTCTCCTGGCCAGCTGGTCAGCTGCATCGTTACCTAGAGATCCACTATGCCCCTTTATCCATTGTAGCGTGAGTTGGTTATTTGAACCTATCAACTCCAATGCTGAGTGGCACTCTAGTATGAGCCCGGAATGTATTATTTTGTTGTCTAGGGCTCGTAGTACCGCAGCGCTGTCAGAAACAATTCGTATCTTTTGGTCTTTGATACCTCGCCTGGCTACTGCCTTGGCAGCCTGTAGTATGGCAATACATTCACATTGGTATATGGAGCTGTATTCGCCTAAGGCTGTTGATATGTTGATGTTAATTTCGGGTGAGTACACTCCTGCACCTGTTCCCTTTTTCGTCTTTGATCCATCCGTATAGATGCGTAGTTCATGTATACTGGACTGGTCAGTGGGTTCCTCAGCTAGCTGGATGGTGTAACTTTTGTTGAAGTTGTGTTGCTTGGGTACCTTGTCATTAGGAGCGGCTATCAGTGGTTGATATGCAATTGCCTCCTGAAGGACTACGGTATGGGTCCCGTTTGTAACACCCCAGAGGTTGAGGGATTTTAGTCTGATGGCTGCTACCGCCGCCTCCTGTTGGATGAAAAGGTTTAGGGGCGGTAGACCCAGCAGTATCTCCAGCGCCGCTGTGGGTGTAGTTTTCATGCAACCTGTGATAGCTACGCAAGCTAGTCTTTGAAATTGTTGCAGTTTATTCTTGGCCGTGGTCAGTTTGGTTCTGGGCCACCAGACCACAGCACCATAGGTGATAACAGGTCTGATCACTGCCGTGTATAGCCACATGGCAATTCTTGGGTGTATACCCCAGGTTCTGCCAAGTAACCTTTTACACTGCCAGAATATGACACAGGCCTTTTCTAGTTTGTTATCTAAGTGTTTGTTCCATAGCAGTTTGTCATCCAGGATGACTCCTAAATACTTGACCTCTTTGGAGAGAGTCAAGGTCGTGCCTAGGAGTTTCGGTAAACTTAGGTTATCAATGACCCGTTTCTTTGTGAAAAGTACTAGTTCGGTTTTTGATGGATTTACTGACAAACCATGTTCGGAGCACCATCGTTCGACGATTTTGAGAGCCCCCTGCATGAGGTCGCATAGGACTGACTCAAACTTTCCCCTTACGAGGATAGCTACATCGTCTGCATAGCCTACAGTGTAGAAGCCAGCCTCGTTTAGTGAGCGGATTAGGTCATCCACCACGAGGTTCCACAGGAGCGGTGAGATGACTCCTCCCTGCGGACAGCCCCTCGATACAATGGCTCGCGTGGTGCTATTGACTGTTACCTGTACCGCCCTTTGTCTAAGCATGTTGTCGATCCATCCCGAGACGGTATGGTCGGCGCCATGGCTAAGTAGGGCGTGGCTTATGCTGTTGAATTGCGTCTTGTCAAAAGCCCCCTCGATGTCGATGAAGGTTGCAAGAGCTGATGATTGTGTTGATAGTGCATTTTCTATGGGTGAAATGATGCTGTGTAGTGCTGATTCTGTTGATTTACCTGAACAATAGGCATGCTGTTGGTGGTGAAGAGGGTAATGCGCCAGAGCCCCGTCTCTGAGATCCCGGTCACAGAGTCGTTCCAGAGTTTTCAGTAGGAATGACGTAAGGCTTATTGGTCTGTATGATTTGGGCTGCGTATAATCACTCTTACCTGGTTTGGGTATAAATACCACTTTAACTTCTCTCCATTTTGTGGGGACATAGCGGTGCCAGAGACATGCCCGGTAAATCTTGACTAGGTGTGGTGCCACAATATCTTGGCACCATTGTAAGAGTCCCGGAAATATGCCATCTAGGCCTGCCGCTTTAAACGTCGAGAAGCTGTTGATTGCCCATGTCACTTTCTCTAGTGTTACTATTCTTTGGGCAGTATTGACGGCCTCAACAGCTGGTTGTTCAAAAGTCTGCTGGGTCGTGTCTTCCCATGCTAAGTCTTCCGTAACTGTACATCCTGGGAAGTGTGTATCAAGCAACAACTCGCACATCTCACTATTTGTGGTTGTGTAGTTGTTGTCTGGTTTTTTCAGTGAGCCTAGGTTTCGATTCGGTTCGCTGGATAAGATGGTTTTTATCCTGGCTGCCTGAGTGTTTGATTCAATGTTAGTGCAGAAGGTTCTCCAGCAGTCACGTTTCCTCTCACGGATCCGCTTTTTGTATAGTAGCTGGATCCGCTTGTAGGCGTCCCAGTCTGTTACCTTCCTTGTGTTGCTCGCTCTGTTAAACAGTTTGCGTAGTTTGCATCGCATTTTCTCGAGTTCAGGTCCCCACCAGCCATTACGATTGGTGGCTTTCGTCGAGGGCGTTGTTGGTGAGCAAGCTTTCGTAAATGAGTCTATTAGCGTTTCCGTCAGTTTATTCACGTGTCTCTCTATGTCTGCAGGCTCTTTGTACCCCATCGGGATTGTGGCAGGAGCTAGGTTTGCAGATATCAGTCTGTTGAACTTTGCACGGTCGGTTCGTCTGGGATTTCGCCAAAGTTCTGGCTGTTTAGAGTCCACGTTTAGTTTGTATCTTACCCACCTATGGTCGGAGCATGACAGGTCTTTCGACACATGCCAGTCGGAGATCACCTCCGATACCCTTTCCGTAGCAAGTGTGATGTCGATTATAGTTTGGAATCTGGAGGTAACAAACGTAGGTTCTGACCCCCTGTTTATAAGCCTGAGATTAGTAGAGAATAAAAATTCAACTAGGTCCTCACCTCGTTTGTTGGAAGATCCGCTGCCCCACAGGGTGTGGTGCGCGTTTGCGTCCGCCGAGATGATCAGCTCAAGCTTGTTGTTCTCGCAGTGCCTGATGAGATTGGCCAGCTCAACCGTAGGTATGTCCACATCGCCCGCCAGGTAGGCCGATGCTATTATAACCTCCGGGATGCTATGGCAGTTGTTTTGGAGTCTGACCGTAGTCAGGTCCCTGGAACAGAACTCATTCATTAAAACTGCATTGATAGATTTTGGTACATAGATGCATGTGCGTGGATTAGTCACAGTGGTATCGAGTAGAATCTTACCCCCGATGTTGTTTAGACCGCATATCCTGTCCTTCCTTATCCACGGCTCCTGGATAAGGGCGACGGTCTCGTTGTTTACCTCCAGCATTCTTCGCAGGGTAGCCGCCGCGGCTTGTTTATGCTGGAGGTTGGCTTGGACGATGTTAGAGAGGGGAGGAGGAGCGAATGGGACTGCTCACTTCCTCGTCCGTTCCCAGCGAGACGTCCTGGTCCATCAGCTGCGCGACATCCTCCTCCAGGTCGCCGAGGGCGGCGTCCACGGTGGAGGTAGTCTGCGAGCGAGCTGATTTCCCATCCTGCTTCTGCCTTTCGGCGGAAGAGTGTTGGGTGACCAGTGGTTCGCTAGCTTCTCTCTGCCTTGCGGCGGAGTTCGGCCTGCTAACCACAGACGAAGACGCGCCTGCTCCCTGGTCAGGGTCAGCGTGCTCACTCTGCTTTTCAGCGGAGGAGTTGCTGGTGACCTTGGGTGCAGTCGCAGTCTCAGCAGGGTCTGGCGGCATATCCTGCAGCCTTCCCGTGCTCCCGAAGAAACGGATGTAGGCGTTACCCAGCTTGTAGCAGAGTCTACGCCCCCTCGCTAAAATCCCGGGAATTTGGTCCTCTGGAATACCGAGCACCAGAAAGGTACCCGGAGGATTACCTTCATGGCGCTCGATATTGTAAAGCGACCACCTGCTGACCTGATACCACTTGTTCTGACCAGCCAAGATGCGTTGTATCATCTTAGGCTCGTCAGCACAAGCCGGTAACAGGACAGCGGACTTCACCCGTCTGGGGATGTCCGTTTGTCGCCTTACCACCAGCTTGGTCCCGGGAATTGGTGACACGAAATTGGCTACGGTGTCCTTCAGCCACTCCATGTCCTTAACATCCTCGCACTGTAGTTTTAGCACACCCTCGCTGTGGAAAGGTTTGCCACGGAAGGAGGGCCAGTACGGGATTTGGTTGGAGGCGCCTGGAGCATCGGCAATGTCCTCGATGCTGGTCTCCAGTGTCCTCTTGATGCCCTCCACTTGGACAGGTGTTAGGTCGGTGAAGGGTTCCGCCATCACTGCGACAAATAGGTCATTTAGGACCACAGTGTCAGCGTAGGTGACGGCTGGGTTCACCAGACTAGTGGAGGCCTTGGTGCGCTTCGCAGTGCTGCCTATCGGCGATTTTGTGTCGTCGGGGCGCGGGCGCTTAGGTACTATCTGGCCACCAACTTTGGGCTCAGATTTCCCTTTTCTGCCTCTGCCACCGCGCTTCCTTTTTGCCGCCTGAGGTGCGTCGGCCTTGTCCTTCGCGCCTTGGCTGGGACGGAATGCCTTTTCGGCGCTCAGCTTCGTCCCACCTTGGCTTTCGCCGAGGCGGTTCGCCTGCTTTGCGCGTACTGAGGCGGCGGGGGTCGTTGCCAACCCTTTGGCTTCCTCCTGCCTTGCGGCGGGAGGTTGCCTCCTTTCCGAGCCTGCCTGGGCAAAGTTTGCTGCACGTTTGGCCGTGCGTCTATCTTTTTTGCGCTTGTCCGAGGGATTGCGCTTTCGTGAGTTAGCCGCCCACTGTTGTTCACCGGTCTGCGAAAGACCGGGTTGGGGGCTTGGTTGGTTGTTGCAGGGCGCTTCGTTAGAAGCAGCGGCCTGCTGCTGATTGTTGTTGTTGGGTTTATTGGTACTCTTTTTGTCCATGGTTTGGAGTAAAAAGGTTTCATTCTCCTCGGCGTCCCACCCTCCTGGGAGCCCGCAGATGGGGATGCTCATTCGAGCACCAGGACCTACCGCGGAGAATATAGGGTCCAGGATCCGCGATGCAGCGAGCCTGCACGGTGCGAGAAGGACTACGGTTGTCAGGCCGAGGTTTTGGCCCGTACTCGCCGTAGAATTCGCGCTCCGCCGGCTGCGCACCTCATGATCCCGAAACCCTCGCCGACCACCCTTAAGGGGCGCCTTTGCCGGTTACCCCAGGCTGGCTAGTTCCTGAGGCTGTCGTTTTAAAGGAATGCCGGACCAAAGAGGGCGTGTTGCCTCCACAAGATAACTACAACCCGATCTGTGGTAGGCTCAACCCCCCAGGACTCCATTATCCCCTCGTACGACGCTCAACTACGCACGGCAGTACGACGTAGGTGGGCTCTGCACTCTTCACGGGGAAGAGGCCGGTCTGACACGCCCACAGGTCATGACCTACCAGTCCTTTTTGTTGCGGTTGCTACAAGGTCGCTGGTGGAGCCTCTTCGGACAGAACTCCGGTGGTTGGGAAGGTTCTTCGCCAACAGCCAGTGAGACCCCTTGGGGAGAATTACTGGCTGTTGCCCAGGATATACCGGCGGTTAGGGATTCGCGTTCCTTTTGGACGGATCCTAAAGGACTGCCAATCCCGCCGCACTCGAGGAGGTGACCTAACAAATACCCCAGTGTTGTGGTTAAAATTTCCACACGTCTTACACGCTCGCTTGGACTGGCACGTTTTTGAACAGTCTCAAGGTTTTTCAACATCCTGGTTATGATACTCCAGGCATATTAATTTGTTACCGTTTTTTTTACAAAATGGGCAATAGTATCGAAAACTAGGTATGGTGTTGGATGGTAGGGCCGCACAAACTGGCCTGTGCTTTGGCGATAAATAATCGGGACGGGGGACCGCCTACAAGTTAACTTTCCTTAACATTTCCGGAATAATTAAAGCAATTGCACGACGTACTTACACGATTCTGTAACTATTCTAGGCTGTGCATTATTTCACACATTGTCTTCATTCTTGTCATTCTTGTACACGTTGTCTTTGATAAATCCCCATAGGAAGAAATCACAGGGCGTGAGATCTGGGGATGGCACGCTTGGCACGATCCTCTTGGCTAACATCATCGTCATACACAAACTTAAGTGAATTTCTTAATTGCAAAAATCTGTTTTTATTCATATTGTCTGCGATCAAAGGTATTCGGTATTTGGTTTCCCAGTACATCCTAATTCTGGGATAATTTAAACTAGCCATAACCATGGTGATGCCCAGATAGACATGGTGACAATACTCGCCTTCCTGACCCTGGACTGGCTGCGTATTGCCTCTGGTGGTATTTGATGATGAGTGATGAAATGACTGCTCCCCGGAATCTGGCGCGGGTTCGAATCGGACAGACTCCCAGGGTGGTTGATGATGATTATGTTGATTGAAACGCGGAGTTTATATTATTACGTTTAATGGCAAACTTAGCTTCTACAATATGGACAATATTAAAAAATGAAAAGCGTCCGCACGCTTGTCCGTTGACAGGACGTCCCAATTGACCAAGAGGAAGTGAACTCAACGGTTTAACCTAAAACAAATGACAGTTTTGTCTATGCCTAATTAGATCCCTAATCTATGAATGTAAAGGCACCACACATTATCGATTAAAAACAGATAAATAACATAGTAATTTCCGTGAACAAGACATAAAGTTCGGATTCGATGAGATACAGATTTGACCCGAATGTTTTTAAAGGCGTCTGATTAGATTTTGTAACAATGGTTTGAATTAAATCATGATCGACATATTGTCGATCATAATCAAAATTATCAGCGAAGTTTTCAGGCTCAAAATCTAGGTAAGCAGGCTGGGTAAACTGTAAATCAGTTGGTTGGAAATCATCTTCAGCCCATTCAGGTCTTTCAGGATTGTCTCTGATATCATACTCGGTTCTCTGGATATTTACACGTCCCCTTCCACGAGATGCTCTTCCACGACAACGATCAGGACCAGTGCCCTTAGCGCTCCCTCCGCGAGTCCGCGGTGTATTGAGTGACGTACCAGGAATCACGTTACCATCAATCCCATTTGTTTTAATGTTTACGCACCTACCTCGAGTTGATCCTCCACGAGTACGTACACAACCAAGGCGACCAGATATCCCTCCTCGAGTCCGTGGTCCGTTCCTTGTACTCCTGAATTCGGAAAGAGGAATTTCATCTTCTGAACTGGTGTTTGATGAGCTATTGTCTGGGTTGACTCCATAATTTAATATAAAATCTTCATCCGCTTCTCCGTCATCTTCAAACTCCGAATTGTTCAGGGTACCATCGTCCATAATGGCTTGGATTTCATCATCCCGCAAGCCTGTGAATAAAACACGTTACGTGTATAGGTGCTCAATGCAATCCTGCACCTCTGGCTAACAAAACTGGGTTAGAATAGTGCTAGATAATCGTACCTACACAGACAAGACACGAAAACTCAGTACTGTAAAGAGTTAAATTATTAGTGAAAGATAAGTAGCATTTTTATATTAGTAATATTTCATAACCAGCATAACACAGCCACAAAGTAAAGATACTAAGATATTTTTAGTACTAGCTTCGACCACACCGCTTTCACAAAGAACATATTATTTCAACACAAGATTTCGCCGAATTTCAGCTCTAAAAATGCGAACTAATTATCTTCATTTAAGAACTATCTATTCCTTAGCAATTTTTTGCATAAAAACATACTCGACACTCACGGATTATCATAATAATACCCAATGATACCAAACCGGAAATTCTTCCCTAATATTGCGTTCAGAAATCAAATTAAATTATTTCTTTATACCCCAAAATTTAAAAAATCTATACAGAGTTTAATAATATGACCATTTTAAAGGCGTATGGGCAGTAATTGAAAGTTAGTTGAAAATAGTTCTGGGCTGGAGTCGCCATGTTTATTTTGGGTTGTCAAAAGGCGCGGGGGCGCCACGAGGTTACTGCAATAACAAGTCTTATCTATATCATTATAGAGGGTTCCTCCGCGTGTAAAATATTCTTCTTCAATTTTGATGACATGATCAACATAGTTTTTCCATTCTTGTTGTGTTACCGAACAAAATGCTTCTTCAGCCATCTTTGCAACATCTTGACCACCAACATTTTTTAGTGCAATTCGCCTTTTTTCCATTGCTCAGACTAACTCAATCGGGTTCAGGTCACTGTGATAAGGTGGCAGTCTTAAGACTATGACCATGTTCTCCTAAAAGTTCATCGATTAGGTAAACTGGTTCTGGCTTATGTTTTTTAACTAACATCAATAGAGATGGTTTCCGGAGTGTTGCATCAAATGGTATTTGGTTTTCGAGTAGCCACAATTTTATATCGTTTACTCTTGATGCAGATGTAGGAGCGTGCGGGTCAGAAACAGGATAATAATAGTAGTATAATTTTGGTGACAAATAGAAAGTACCTATATAAAGTTACATAAAAACCAGAATGAGAGAGAAATACTGCAAATATAAAAAAATACAATACCTTGTTTGTTATGATGGAGTGATATGGTGCATTATCCATTACAATTATCGATGGTTCATGAATATTAGGCAATAACTTTTGAGTTACCCAATTCGTAAAATTTTGGGCATTCATCTCAGAATGGTAATCTTCCTGTTTGTTCTTTCCAGTAAATATTAAAAGTGCATTAGGCACAAAACCTTTTTCACTTCCTGAATGCAAAATTATCCACATTTTTCCTTTGGAAATGTTTTGTTGAACACCGGAAATATTTATTGATTGCCAACGTTTCGTAACTTTGTAGGACTCGGGTATATAGCTCTCGTCTAAATAAATTATGTTCTTTTGCAGCTCTTCAGGCAATCTTCTGTTTTCAAGTACGTGCGTTAAGTAGTACTCACGTTTCGCAGCAATGGCTGGCTTTTCTATGAGTGCCAGTCTATTTGTTTGGCATTTCTTATAGGGTAAGGTGGTGCAAGAGTGCGCAATTTTGAAAGTAGCCTGAATAAAAAATAAAAAATCATAGATATTCAAATCAACTTTTATAAACTCAAAACTTTATATTATCCTGTAAAAAATTAAGAAACAAAAAACATAATTATTATCTTAACATTTGGCATAATTAGCGTTTGTAACAATGCAGTTGTTACGCTCCTTACCTGTGTGTCTACTACATAACCAAGATATTTAAGGCTGTCTCTAAAGAATTGAGTTTTTTCATAGTTAATAGTGAGTCCAGCCCCTTTAAGTTTTTCAAGGACACGTAACAGCAATGTCACATGACTTTCAAAAGTATCACTTACGCAAATAATGTCATCCAAATAGCAGAAGGCCTTCAAATCAAATTCTGGTTCAAATAAACTGTCAACCAGACGTTGCTGAGTTGCAGGTGCATTGGTTAAACCAAAAGGCATAGTTTTAAAACAATATGTTCCGCGAGAAGGAACAAAGAAAGCAGTTTTAGTCTTACCCTGTTTATTTATAGGGATCTGCCAAAAACTCTTTGACAGATCAATACTAGTTAGGTATTTAGCATCTCTAAGATTGTCTAAAATCTCCGAAATATAAGGTAAGTTATAAGCATCCTTCTTAGTAACAGAGTTTACTTTACGGCTATCTAAACAAAATCTAGGTTTGCCATCTTTTTTAGATACCACGAGTACTGGTGATGACCATGCGCTTTCGCATGGTTCAATGACATCCAATTCCAACATTTCATCAACCTGTTCATTAACAATGCGTAGTTTTTCCGGTGAAATTCTGTAGGAACGCTGTCGTATCGGCTGACTATCACCTGTGTTAATGTTATGTTCGATTAAAGATGTACGACCTAGACCTATCTTCTCGTAAGAAATGTTCTTAAAATGATCAATGACATTGTCAGCCTGTACCCGCTGTGACTCGTTTAGACGAGAATAACATAGTAAACTTTGCGGAATCTGTGGCTCTGTGTGCTTAGTGACACATTCGTTTGTCCTAATACTGTAGAGGTATTTAGGACAAATTTTAAAAATGCGCCAAAAGTCAACACCTAAAATAAGTGATGTATTTATCTCTGGAACCACATAAGCCTTAATAGAGTGAGTACAATTCTCAAAGGTAATGTTCAATCTAAAATAGCCAATGCTACTTAGGTGTTGTCCACCAGCTGCTATCACCTGGATGATGTCATCATTTGTCATATGATGTCCAAGTTTTAATAGTATTTTATGTAACTGATACATAAAGAGGGTCCTTAAAATACGACGACGATGGTTTTATGAAACGAGCCAACGGCGAGTTTCATAATAAGATCACACGAGTGTTTTAAGGCCTAATTATGTACAGTTGCATACATTACTTTATCTACACACATATTATAAGTACTCTAAGATGCGTTCAGTAGCCGAAGGCAAATAACCTTCATAGCTACCAGTGCGACTGCTTCCTGTAACATATCTATAGGTGTTAAGCTAATGTATGAACTGAAATAAGAAATAAATGAAATCAGAGAAAAGAAGTATTTATTTATTATAATAATTGTAAACATTAACAGTAGTGCAATTTGAAATGTTTAATTGAGGTGTTTGTCCTGCTTGAGTTGTTAAAGGCAGGTTCCCGGGTTCCTTGTTTGATGTATTTGGCATATTTATATTTATGAGTTCTTTTTTTTGTATTGAGTTTATTATTTGGTTAGATACTTTATTTTATTTTGTATTGAGTCATCAATATAGCCCTCGGCAACCGTTGTGGACTTCCAGCCTCCATGACGTTTTAAGGTCGTTATATCTGCACCTGAGTCCACTAACAAAGTTGCCGAAGTTCTTCGGAAGCAGTGTCCCGTGTACATCCCAGGATCCGGAAGGTTCAAAAAATTGGCAATTGCTTTGCCAAGGACTCCAAACTTATTTATGCCTACTCTTTGTGTAGTGCATTTCCCAGCCACATAATGTAAAAAAAAACTGGGTTCAGAACATTCACTGGGTCGTAATGCCATATATTTTTTACACAAATCACTGTAGCTACCAGTTATAGTAAAAGTGCGGTCAGTCTTTGTTTTGGTATTCCGAATGGTGGCTAAAATAGTTGTATCGAAAACTTGTACGTCATTGAACTTGAGATTGTATAGTTCCTGTCTTCGGCAAGCCCCCATAATGCCAAATATTACACCGACCTGAAACATTATAACAAAATAACATTACAATCAGTTGTACATGATACCTACAATAAGGCCTCAATTTATTTATGCATAAGAAACTACTTTCAAGCATACATGAAATCAACACACTTAAATTCCATATAAAACTGAAACAAATACCTTTGACTGAAGATATAATTGGTCTGGTGCTTCATCCATAAATTGGTTTATTTGTTCAGGCGAAAATATTTTAGATTTTTTCGCTGTATAACCTTCAGATTTCCGTTTTAAGAAAGCCTTTAATTTGTAGTATTTTTCAATATTTACATCGTGCTTGAATTTGAGCGTACTTTTAAGCATTGAGTAATAACTCCATAGGCTGGCAGGATTAAATTTCTTAGATAAGTCGTCAAAGTACGCTAATAAGACGTTTTCTGACATCGACGTGGTCCCTTCATTCATCCTCCAGTCCATGAAATCCTTATAGGCCTTCTCATATATAGCCGTCTTGATTTTTCTGGTATCAAATTATTAGACGTGGTCGTTGCCTTATTGACAATATTGGGCGGGGTACATGTAGGAGGCGGAGTGCCCATTTCGTCAGTATCACTACTACTCATAATTTCACTTCAAATAGGTATACTTTTCTTTTCCGGATTAAGACGCGGCAGAACAAACAAATAGCGGCAAAGCTAACCTGTGTCACGACTATGTCTTTTTTTTAAATCATAGACAAACTAACAAAGTCCCTATTCTAATGTCATTCGAAATCAAAATGGCGTACGATACTCGACTAAAAATATACCGAGTCGACGTTTAATTGATACTAGAATAGCCCCCCTGTTTGAATTGTGTTGGTTTTGGTAGATGTTCCAAATTTGAACAACATTACTTTATCAGTAGATGTATCATAAAATTAACATTTTATTACAGCCACAGATAAAAAAAAATATCATAGTAAAATTGTATCTTGTAATGCTGGTCATTATCTACGGATTCTGAACGCATTATAGAGGACTTATGATATGAGTGTAGATAAAAGTACTTTATGAGTGTTTTTTCCGAGTAAAGTTACAGCAGATCCAGAGTCCAACAGACCACTTATCTCTAATTCGTTTATAAAAACGGAGACATAAGGACGCGAGTCATTAGTAAGGTTATCAGGCTACTTTATATGATTTTAGAAAATTAGTAAGAAAAGTTAACCAAGTACGCCAGCCCTTAAGGTCAGTACAAGAGTGACTGTCATTCTGCCTTGCTAGCAGTTTTTTGAAGTTGAGGATTTAGATTCCTCCTTATTACATTTAGGACAATTTGTGGATTCGTGACGTTGTTCTTCTCTTCTGCGATCCATTCTGCCGCGAGTCTCGTTACACGACAAGTACTTTGCGAGGATGGCATATACTCCTTGGGCGACCAAGCAGGCAATTGCCTCTTACCAACGGTTCATACCCGTTGAGGGACTAATATCCGCTTGCGTGGCCGCTCAGCGAGCCCAATTTTCCGTTAAAACTATTCGCGATGAAACGCGTACACTTTTTGTCACTGCCACATCATCGGCAATAACCTTTAACCGGACTGTTCGAATACCAGAAGGTATTTTCGTTAATGTAACAACAGGTGCCATCGCTGATCTTCTCGACAAGATTATTTCTAGTCTGGATTTCGGCGAGAGGTACCTCGGCGAACAACACCAGGGCCAATCGTCCAGCGCTTTGAACTCAAGGTTCTCATCATTGGACGATGCCAAGTTGTCGTATTATAAAGGCGTTCAACGTCTTCTAGACCCCTTCGTATCGAAACGTCCCAAAAGCAAATAGTCCTATTAGCATAATGACCTAAAAGCAAATTGTCCCATTAGCAAATTGACCCGAAAGCAGAACGTCCCTTTCGCAAAACAACCTAAAAGCAAGTCGTCCTATTATCAGGTTGCCCTTTTAGCAAAACGTCCCGAAAGCGAAACGCCATGAAATCAGAATGACCTAAAAGCAAAATGTCCTATAAGCAGAACGTCCCATGGTGTAGAGACAAGAAAAAAAACGGCCAGGGGCCCGTTTAAAAAATATTATTTTAATTCAGTTGAAGCAAAATAAAGTAACAATGTGTTCAATCAACTAGCTCTTCCTAACTTATTACTTAACACCACAAAAAAAAAGCACTTCTTTCATTTCTAAATATATAAAAGGAGAAACTGACTGACTGACTGACATATCAACGCACAGCCTAAACGGCTAAACGTAGGCACTTGAAATTTGGATGGCACGTAGCTTAGGTACCGTAGAGGTGCACTAAGAAAGGAATTCCCGAAATTCCCATGGGAACGGGAATTAGCGGGAAAATCCTTTTGTATGAAAAATCTAAACCGCGTAAGACAGCAAAGCAACGAAGTGGTCACGGGTCTGCTAGTCATTTTATAAGCATGTCATTTTAATAACCGTCAGATAAAATTCTTTTAATAATGTGTTATCTTTTTCAAGAACTCGTAAGATGAAATTTCACCAATTCTTAGTTTTTGCATCTCCCTATTATATTTTTTTTCAAATGTCATTACATTTCTTCACCAATTTCACAACACATTAATGAAACCTGGAACCAAGTAAAAGAAGAAAGCGTCGATTCGGACCTGGCCGTTTTTTTTCTTGTCTCTACACCATGGGACGTTCTGCTTATAGGACATTTTGCGTTTAGGTCATTCTGATTTCATGGCGTTTCGCTTTCGGGACGTTTTGCTAAAAGGGCAACCTGATAATAGGACGACTTGCTTTTAGGTTGTTTTGCGAAAGGGACGTTCTGCTTTCGGGTCAATTTGCTAATGGGACAATTTGCTTTTAGGTCATTATGCTAATAGGACTATTTGCTTTTGGGACGTTTCGATACGAAGGGTTCTAGACTTGGTACTGCAATCAGGTGAAACACTGTTTGCTACATATGGAATATACATTAGGGATACCCTGGAATCTCACCTGGGTATCAACTGGGCATAGGCTACCTTCTGTAGTTACGATAAAATTAAGGTAGGACATATTTCTATTAAGTTCGATATAAACAATCGCAGCATGCAAAACCCAAACGTAGGAACAGGCAGTGCTGTGCACAGGTCTGTGAGATCGTACTGCAAGTCTCTCGAAGGAGACGAGTAGTCAGATACAGACGACGTGCGAGTCCTCTGAGGTTCAGACCGCGTGGGTTTAGACTTCGATCGAGGAGTTTTCTTCTTGGGCGGATCTTTCTTAGGCCCCATACAATTCAAAGGAATCAGCTAGAGCACGAAACCATAAGTCACCTGAGTGACTATAGTACGCGCTGAAGAGCCTTGTACGATGCAAGGAAGAAATCTGACGAAGTAGATGATATATTACAATCCTGTCAATTGGGTCAGAATAGTCGAGGGTTAGCAACTCGTTAAGTATCGATGCGTCCATAATATACCTTGACTCCTGTTTATCTCATTTAAGAGTCAATCAAACTTAGTTCTTGACGGGTCCAAACATAACCTATCCGACGGTAACGTGAAGAACAAAGACTGAAACAACTCCTTAGATCGAACGAAATTATAGATCACAGGGAAAATGTATTCGACGGACTCACCCAACATATATCTATCAGCGACTGCATTCGATAATTCCGTATAAATTACAGCGTTAGAGTAAGCATCGGTCAGATCGACTAAAGAGACGCGATACTCCTCCAGATCTTCGAAGTTGGCTATATCATGACGTCCAAACTTGGTGACCATTTTGACCGGGTCCGGTACAATGTGTATGTTTCCAGCATAGTCCTGTAGAACAAACTTCGAACAAAAATTATTGTACTTGTAGTGTCTAAAGTATTTTGACTCCATGTTGAATAACGTCGCCGTTAGTTGACTAAGGTTCATGTTGAACCGCTCGTCACCGACGATAAGACTGTCATCGCCGCTAAATGCGGCCAACTTCGCGTCTTCAACAGGTAGTAGCGTAGCCAACATAGCCATCAAATATACCGTGTTCATAGTGAAAGTACTTGCGTCACCAGACTTACGCTGGTAACTGACTTCACAACTTACCTTATTATTTCGATCTATCAACACGGTCCTTCGATGTGAGCCTACCCACGCCTGAAGGAATTCCTCTTGGAACCCAAATTCCCGGAGAAACTTCTCTTCAAACGCGAGCATTAGCTCTCCCTGTGACTTATCGTACTTTGACATGTCCACTTCGAGTGTGAAGGCCCCAGACAAATTTACATTATGAGCCTTGACTATCTGCGTCATTTTATCTCCTAGATCTTGTGGAGACATGGCAGTATTGATAACAATCTCGTCCCGCAATAGCGGTAAGAGTCTGTCAACTACCTCACGGAACATCGGACAGAAGTTCGCGTTGACAGCCTTTTCTGAATATGCTATAGTCTGTAAAGCACCATACGCAAATGGCGCTGACGTGTCAAGTTGAGGCTTAACCGTGGACTTAATCATAAAGTTGTACGTACTTAAGTACGGATTCAAGAGTAGATCATACTCCTGCTCGATCTTTGTTTCAGCATCAGTGGTTTACACGCGGGGTACACTGTTCCCCCGATCCTAACCCCCCGTAGCCCGTTGGTCGCCACCAATATGATCTTCATTACCCTTGACGAAATCGACACAAGTGCCTCGTTCCTGGTGAAGGCCATCGGGTGCGTTTCGTCCGGGCCCTCATGGGTATTTGTAATAAACCACTCAGTGCGGGTCATGAGTGGGTAGGGAAGAGCGTTAAGCACTTGCAATGCCCACAACACCGAGCTGGAGGACCGGGCCGTGTCCAAGACCACCAGCCCGACCCCCTCGTCTCCCAAAGACCAAGAGGCGCCGCCCACCGCAATGTTTCCTTCCGACCCGTTTGCAAGCGCCATGTCTATGACTGCAGGGGTGACAACGACGTACTGGTAATTCCAGTCGTCTATTATGTCTCTACACGCCACTTCCGGTGGGATGTCGGCTTTCAACGGTACGGACCAGTTTACCCCCGTGGGGAAGGTGCCCGCGTAGCCCCGCAGTAGGTCCAGCAGCCGGGTTTTCAAAGCTAAAATCCTTACGTCAGCCCGTAACGTCGGCGCAGAGGTAGCCGCCGCTGATTGGAGTCTGGCCCCCCCTGATATATAACTCCATGTTATGCGGTTGAGTGACGGGTTGACTCTCTCGTCGCGTATTTGAGGGTCTCTTTCCGCCTCAATGACCTTGTACCCTCCTGCGGTGGGGGTGAGGGTACCCCTGGTGTACTTAGCCTCGCTGGAAACCGCAAACCAGCTTGACTTGTCATGTGCGGCGCGGACCGCCTCGGCACTGCCGGGCTGATGGCCCCCCGCTATGCTGTCCGGGGTGACTAACCCGGAGGACGCCGCAGCCTGCAGCTGTCCCAACACTTCCCGGCCTTCTTTCGCCGTCACGCCCCCTACCCTCTTCGCCACCTTCTTGAGCTTTTGGAATAGAGAGGTCATCACTGAGGGTTTGCTCTTTCTGGCCGGGGGGAGCAACATGGGAGGAAGTTGCGTGGTCGACGGAGGGCCTGCGGGCTCGGTGGAGGTGCCTTCGTCGGCCACTGTTCTAGCACCTTCCTCCCCGGCGTCCGCCGGTGGGGTACACGCTGGAGCCGGGCCGCCATCCTCGTCCCCCGGGAGTAGATCTTCGCAGGTGCCGAGGTAACAGTGCTGAGCAGGGGGGGTAAGAAAGTGAGAAAGGTACTCTGCACCGTCATGGCAGCAAGCTCAGATTCTGCCTCGCGTAATGCGTCATCAGCCGTCCTATTAGGTTGCCACCTAAAGCGGTCACCCCTTTCCGTTAGCATGCGCAGCCTTTCTAGAGAGTCCATGCGGGTCTCCCCCGCTGTGGTAAGGAAGTGGATGTTCCCGTTGCTAGCGTGCATTTCCCTGTTATGCACTAAGGCCGCCATTTCGAGCGCACGCGCATTGCCACCACCCGCGATGATCACACGTCTCACCTCCTCAAAGACCGGAAGAGGCCGGTCCTCATCTCCCCCGCATGTCGCTTCCTCTGAGGTCTCTCCAGCGTAGTGGGCCGCCAGGCAAACCAGGCAGACGCGAGAGCCGACCGCGCGGGAAGCCAAAAGCTTATTGAAAACAAGGGCCGCGACAGCCAACTCTAGACGCCTCCCAGGCCTCCGCCGTTCCTCCACGATAGCGATCGCCTCGTCCGCTGTGAGCCCAGCAAGAGTATGCAGGATGGCCTGCTCCTCTGCCGGTTCGGCGATGTCCTCGTCTTTCTTCTCTTCCTTGGTGGTCATCAACGGCACGTCTCTGCACGCCCACAGCCCGACGACCGCCTGCAGAGCGCGCGCCTCCGCCATGTCACCTAGTTCCCGTGCCAACCTATCGGGATCAAGGCGGGCGACCAGCATTCTCGCCACGGCGGTGGCGAAGATGACGTTAGACCCTCCGGCGGCAAAAAACCCCCTTATACTTGCGGCAGCGTTTGGCCGTCCCAACATCCGGTTGGCGCACTTTACTGCCATGGGCATCAGCACGCCACGCCTGTTCGTCGTCTCCCGGACGACGGTAGGCACAAACGTGGCGGGCTTCCCGCTGCCACGGGCCTCTTCACTGGCCTGAGCCCTCCTCCTGTTAGTCGTCTCGTGGTCGACGACTTTCCGGGACTCAGCATGGTCCCGTACGCCGGGGGCACTCTCAAGCTCCGCCGACGAGGCGGGGTCGTAGTCGTTGTGGGATATTCGTGTTCCAGCGTAAATTAGCAAATTCCTGGGCCACGGGCAGCAAAACCTTGGCTTATCATAAAGCAGATCTCCCGCACGCAGATAGCTCACATGAAAACAGATGTCATGACTACGTAGATCATCCATGTGGTAGAAAAGTTTCAAACGGCATGTATCGTATCTGATTAATATCAGTCTAGTAACTTGGTCAACAAGATAATTTCTTTCTGGAACGGTCATCTGAGCGGCTCTGTAAAGGTAGTACAGAAACTTGCTTAAAATCGTCTGGTAAGAGTCAGACATTTTCTACAGCGCCTTCGCTCGAGATAGGATAAGGACAATAACTTGTGTAAAGTGTTCACTTGAGTGAGTTGACAGGCAAACAGTGGAGAGAAGCAATTTAATGAGTAAATGTGAAAGTGGTGACTGCATCTTAGCAGATCGCGGATTTAATATTCAGGACATGTTTGCACACAAAAATGTTGCTGTAAATATACCTACATTTTTAAAGGGTAAAGCACAGTTACCAGGTTTAACAGTTTTAAAAGATAGGAATCTAGCTAGTAAAAGAGTGCACATTGAACGCTTAATTGGCCTCACTAAAACATACAAGATTTTAAAAAGTGATATGGATCACAGTTACATTCCAATTGCAGGTAAAATCTTTTTTATATGTACTATGTGTTGTAATTTTAGAGAGAGCATAATGAAATTAAGAACGTTTAAGAACGATAGAACACACCGCTGCGAGACGCGTCACTGTCATACCTTAGGCACCGAAAGGGAAGGTCACCGTATGAAGAATATAACTGGAAAGTCTTCCCCTATAGGCACCTCAGACTTGAGGGTAGCATATAGAAGAAATAGGGCGCCATTAGGCATGTGCTTAAGATCGGCGAAAGAAGATCGGCTCGGAGCCCTATGGGGCTCGGTGACGTCTGCAAGAATACACCCGTCAAATCTTAAAGATTTGTACCAGGCGGGAGCGATATCGTAACTTAAGAAAGGAAAGTCAAACAATATTTTATTGGTATGACGGATTGCAATTGCACAGTGCTTCGTTTTACTCACTTGTGAGGTTAAGCAGTTGCAGGATGATGTGATGGAACTGAGCTCATACCCGGCAGCCAGTTCTGGGTGCCGTTCATACACTCTGTTAAATACTATACTATGCTCTCGGTCCTCGCAGAACGGAGTATGATCGTCACGGCGGGAACTTCCCTCTAGGAAGTGCCATGAACGTGGGTTAAAACACGAACGAGCCATTCGTGTTCCAGCGTAAATTAGCAAATTCCTGGGCCACGGGCAGCAAAACCTTGGCTTATCATAAAGCAGATCTCCCGCACGCAGATAGCTCACATGAAAACAGATGTCATGACTACGTAGATCATCCATGTGGTAGAAAAGTTTCAAACGGCATGTATCGTATCTGATTAATATCAGTCTAGTAACTTGGTCAACAAGATAATTTCTTTCTGGAACGGTCATCTGGGCGGCTCTGTAAAGGTAGTACAGAAACTTGCTTAAAATCGTCTGGTAAGAGTCAGACATTTTCTACAGCGCCTTCGCTCGAGATAGGATAAGGACAATAACTTGTGTAAAGTGTTCACTTGAGTGAGTTGACAGGCAAACAGTGGAGAGAAGCAATTTAATGAGTAAATGTGAAAGTGGTGACTGCATCTTAGCAGATCGCGGATTTAATATTCAGGACATGTTTGCACACAAAAATGTTGCTGTAAATATACCTACATTTTTAAAGGGTAAAGCACAGTTACCAGGTTTAACAGTTTTAAAAGATAGGAATCTAGCTAGTAAAAGAGTGCACATTGAACGCTTAATTGGCCTCACTAAAACATACAAGATTTTAAAAAGTGATATGGATCACAGTTACATTCCAATTGCAGGTAAAATCTTTTTTATATGTACTATGTGTTGTAATTTTAGAGAGAGCATAATGAAATTAAGAACGTTTAAGAACGATAGAACACACCGCTGCGAGACGCGTCACTGTCATACCTTAGGCACCGAAAGGGAAGGTCACCGTATGAAGAATATAACTGGAAAGTCTTCCCCTATAGGCACCTCAGACTTGAGGGTAGCATATAGAAGAAATAGGGCGCCATTAGGCATGTGCTTAAGATCGGCGAAAGAAGATCGGCTCGGAGCCCTATGGGGCTCGGTGACGTCTGCAAGAAGAATACACCCGTCAAATCTTAAAGATTTGTACCAGGCGGGAGCGATATCGTAACTTAAGAAAGGAAAGTCAAACAATATTTTATTGGTATGACGGATTGCAATTGCACAGTGCTTCGTTTTACTCACTTGTGAGGTTAAGCAGTTACAGGATGATGTGATGGAACTGAGCTCATACCCGGCAGCCAGTTCTGGGTGCCGTTCATACACTCTGTTAAATACTATACTATGCTCTCGGTCCTCGCAGAACGGAGTATGATCGTCACGGCGGGAACTTCCCTCTAGGAAGTGCCATGAACGTGGGTTAAAACACGAACGAGCCATTCGTGTTCCAGCGTAAATTAGCAAATTCCTGGGCCACGGGCAGCAAAACCTTGGCTTATCATAAAGCAGATCTCCCGCACGCAGATACGAGGGCGGGATGATAAGTAACTGGCCTTAGCTATTTAAAAAGGTTGTATTTAAAAATAAACTAGCGTAATTTAAAATGTGTGTCTCTGGCTATCTGTGTTCGAAATTCATGGCTTAAAAAAATATTGATTTTTCTGTCATTTGAAAATTTATTGCGACGATTGTTTTAAAAATGGATAAAATTGAACAAAGAGCGGTGATAAAGTTTCTTTACATGAAGGGTATGAAGGAAAAAGATATTTATGATGAGTTAAAGAATGTTTTGGGGGAATATGCTCTATCATACGCCACGGTAAAAAACTGGGTGGCTGAATTTAAACGAGGCCGTACAAGTGTCCAAGACGAAGCTCGCCCTGGACGTCCAAAAAGCGTCACGACTCCAGAAATGGTCTGCAAAGTCCACGATATGGTTTTGGCTGATCGACGATTGAAGTTATCAGAAATAGCTGAGACTACAGGGATCTCAAAGGCACGGGTACATCATATTCTAGATGAAGAATTAAATATGAAAAAGTTATCCGCCCGTTGGGTGCCGCGATTGCTTACGCCCGATCAAAAAAGAATCCGCGTGCAAAACTCGAAGGAATGTTTGGATCGTTTTCAGAAAAATAAAGCTGATTTTTTGCGTCGTTTTGTAACAACAGATGAAACATGGGTTCACCACTACACGCCAGAATCAAACATTCAATCAAAGCAGTGGACTGAATCTGGATGTTCGGGCCCCAAAAAAGCTATGGCTGTAAAGTCGGCTGGAAAAGTTATGGCTTCCGTCTTTTGGGATGCTAGTGGAATTTTAATGATCGATTACCTTCCTAAAGGTGAAACCATTAATGGAGAATACTATGCTAACCTTTTAGATAAGCTACATCAATGTATTCAGCAAAAACGACCAGGCTTAGCAAAAAAAAAAAACATATTCCATCAAGACAATGCCAGGGTTCACACATGTGTTAAAGCCATGGCGAAAATCGGCGAATTGAAGTACGATTTGCTGCCCCACCCACCTTATTCGCCTGATCTGGCACCATCCGACTTCCATCTGTTCCCGAAGCTTAAAACTTTTTTGGGTGGACAGAAATTTGCCACTAATGATGCCGTCATAGCCGCTGTAGAGGACTATTTTGGAGGCCTCGAAAGGAATCATTTTATGGAAGGCATCACAGCTTTAGAGCGAAGATGGAATAAGTGCATAGACCTAGACGGAGATTATGTTGAAAAATAAAATTAGTTTTAAAAGCATAATTAATTTTTTTTTTACTTAGGCTTGGTACAGTCGAAGACATAAATTGATGAACAGATCCAAATTTTCAAAACACCTGCACAATGTAAAGTTCCATATGTCGCTGAACAAATTGTTGATCAAATCTATGTGAACATTGCAGAATGTCAAATGTTAGTAAACAATATTTTATCAAAAGTTGCTGGACTTTATAAATATACATAATTAGATTATCATTGATGGCAATAGTGGGAGATCTTAGGTCCTGCACCTTGCATTTTTGAGACAAAGCAAATCCCTTGGACCAGGTGTTCCTGGGGGTGATCTGAGATGATTTAGGCCGGGTGCCCAGTGCTACCCCCCCGCAGGTGGGCAGGGGAGGGGGGGGAAAAGTGCATCCGGCGCACCTCACTCTAAATTTAATATCTCCATACATCTAGCAACTATATCAAGTTTGGTGTCTTTTTCTTATAATTCGAGGACGAGGAATTCATTTCTGGAACAAAAATGTTACCCACCCATACAAAAAATATGAGAAATTCAATGGTGATTTGCGTCACAAAAAAAATACTAGTAAATAGCCCAGTTATCTTACTATATAAAAAAATTACTTGTGATACATTATTTGTCTGAAAACTGTGTTAAAAAAAATATTTTGTGCCGCGCGGCGGACCACGCCCATATAGGTACACGCTGTCGGATTTAGTCTAAGGGACGCATTCAATTTTAAACTTTATTCTACATACACAAGTAGGTAATAAAATAAATACGTCCTGTAAAAGAAAGGGTAAATAAATAAAAAATTACAATATAACTGAATATGGGATTATGAAATGAAATAGTTTTATTCCGGAAAACAGGTTCCATAAAGAGCACAAAAGAAAAATAAAATAAAAATAAAATGATGTGCATCCGGCGCACCTCACTCTAAGCTTCATAATATCTGCATAGCACCTATGTCAAGTTGGGTGTCTTTTTCTTATAATTCAAAGACGAGGAATTCATTTCTGACTCTAAATTTTTACTATCCCACACAAAAAAAATCTTCACTTTTTTTTTCAAAAATCCTCTCCTTGCTTAAAATTATGGTTAATCTCCCAAGAAAAAAAACACTAGTGAATAGCCCAGATATCCTAATATAAAAAAAAAATAAACGTGACGTAAATTTTTATTAACATAATTATGTGTTAAAAAAAAATGTATCGCGAGGCGGCCCACGGTACGGTCAGCTACACCATGTTGAGACAAGTTTTCGTAGGCAGCCCCCTCTCGGCCATATTACATAAGTATACAGGGTGATAAATTGAAATGTCACAGTACGGGGAGTTCGGAAACCAAAAGTAAGATAATGTTTTAAAGGAACCAATGCCTTGATTTTGGATAAGACGTAATACTTACTGCATTTAAAGGTTTCGCCTTGGTATTGGAAAGGGAATCGAACCAAGTACGTTTCCCGAATAAGTATACATCGTTTTATTGCTGTATTTGATGCGTAAAGTGGTAAGCAATGATTAACATTGGAGCAGCTGTTTCCAAAATGAACAAAATTAAGAGAAATTATTACGTAACGTACGAGGGCCGGTCCAAAAAAAGTTAGTCAACGGCGTATTATTAATCCTATCGATTTCATTTTATTGCAGCTTAAAGGCAAATTTAATTACAAAGTCTTTTGTGTAATGTCACTGGCCAGTAACATACAGTTATTTTTTTACAAATTAGAAAATAAATATGTCTGTTACTTTTTATTTGCAACGATGGAGGTATCGCGGGAAGAATTTCGTGCTATGATATATTACGATTATAAACGAGGGCTAACTTACAAGGATTCTCATGAAAAGTTAACGAGTGCTTTTAGAGCGTTATCCCCATCTCTTGCCACTGTCAGTTACTGGTTCCGTGAATTTAAGCGTTGGCGGAGCGACGTCAAAGATTATCCTAGACCGGGATGACCGCCAACGGCAGTCACTCCAGAAAACGTCATCAGGATGGAGTGGCTAATCAAGGAATCTCCAAATATTACCAAGCGAGAGATTCAGATCGAACTGAAGGTTGGATCCCAGGCAGTTTCAACCATTTTGCATGATCACCTTAAAGTTCGGAAGGTTGCGTCTCGATAGATACCACATTCTCTCACACAGGAGCAAAAAGATAGACGTGTCGATTGGTGCAAATTTATGCCAAATAAATTCGTAGGAGACATATCACAACAAGTGACCTACATTGTGACATCTGATGAATCTTGGATATACAGCTACGACCCATTTACAAAACAACAATCGACAGTATGGGTCTTTGAAGAAGATGATTTACCCACTAAAGTAGTTCGCGGCCGAAGCGTCAACAAAAAAAAAAAATGATTGCTGTTTTTTTTCGAAGAAGTGGGCCTGTAGCCGTAATTCCACTAGAAGATCGGAAAACGGTTACCATTGGCTTGGCCGTGTCGATTGCCAGAACCATGGATTTTTTGAACAAATCGGGAGTGCAACTGCTACCACACCCTCCCTATGGCCCTGACCTGGCTCCATGTGATTTTTTTTATTCCCCACGGTAAAAAAATCATTACGTGGACGAAAATTTTCGACGGCGGATGAAGCAGTGGACGAATTCAGGCGACTTTTTTGACCTTCCGCAAGAACGGTTTTTTTCCTGTTTTGAAAGTTGGTTTAGTCGAATGCATAAGTGCATAGATGTAGCAGGGCAATACTTTGAAAAGTTGTGAATAAAGTTTTATTATATTTCATTTATTTTTTGTTTAACTAAAAATTTTCGGACCGGCCCTCGTAGGTAGGTATGTTTTATTATTTAAATCCCTAAATGAAGATTTTGCCTTTTAAGGGTTACTTTTCCGAATGGAGACCAACGGGACCATAATACTATGTATTACCTATTAAGGAAGATTTAGAACAAAAAAGAAAAAATGAGTAAAATAATAAAGAGGTACCCACCCATACAAGTCACGTTTCATTTCATGGTTTTTTTAATTTTTGCTGTTTCGTAAGAACAGTATAAAATATACAAGGGCCAAATTGGGTATGATTATATGACAAACCCTGAAGAAAAACCACCAATACTAAAATATAGTCAATTGTGAGTTGGGTCGCGTGGATTCGATTCGAAATTGGAATATAATAATACGTAATGTGCGCGGTACGGAACCCTCGGTGCGTGAGTCCGACTAGCACGCGACCGGTTTTTTCACAATAAAGGCCTTGGTTTTTAACAACATAATAATACCCTGTAACTTATCGTTTCCAATTTGTCCTTATTGACTGACCCATTCTGATTGCTTGTAAAGTAAA
This sequence comes from Acleris laterana, assembly GCA_963966035.1. NCBI lineage: Eukaryota > Metazoa > Arthropoda > Insecta > Lepidoptera > Tortricidae > Acleris > Acleris laterana. The sequence continues at coordinate 7,363,936 of OZ014458.1, read as the reverse complement.
AGTTTTACCTACTTATAGCATAAGATAATCCCATATTCAGTTATATTTTAAATTTAAATTTACACTATTGAACATCTTAGCCTAAGTGTGCAAAATGTGGTTACAGAATTATGAACAAGTTTTTATATTTGTTGGAAATCCTGTAGCTCTGCCTACCCCACTCTGGGAATAAAGGCGTGAGTTTATGTACGTATGTATGTATGTATGTAAATTTATTTACCCTTATTTTCTTTTATAATTACAGGACGTATTTATTTTATTACCTACTTGTGTATGTAGAATAAAGTTTAAAATTGAATGCGTCCCTTATACTAAATCAGACAGCGTGTATGGGTGGGTACCTCTTTATTATTTTACTCATTTTTTTTTAACGCAGTTTTCAGACAAATAATGTATGAAAAGTGTTTTTTTATATAGTAAGATAACTGGGCTATTTACTAGTAATTTTTTTGTGACGCAAATCACTATAGTTATAAAAAAAATTAAATTTTCGGGAAAAAAAATGTAAAGATATTTTTTTATTTTTGAATTTCTCATTTTTTTTGTATGGGTGGGTAACATTTTTGTTCCAGAAATGAATTTCTCATCCTCGAATTATAAGGAAAAGACACCAAACTTGATATAGTTGCTAGATGTATGGAGATATTAAATTTAGAGTGAGGTGCGCCGGATGCACTTTTCCCCCCCCTCCCCTGCCCACCTGCGGGGGGGTACCACTGGGCACCCGGCCTAAATCAGCTCAGATCACCCCCAGGAACACCTGGTCCAAGGGATTTGCTTTGTCTCAAAAATGCAAGGTTCCCTTAGAAATCGGGACCCAAGATCTCCCACTACAACGAAAGTGCATTAACACATACTTACAAAACACATGCACACTATTTATTTAGCATTTTTAAAAAAGGTAAAATAATATTAAGTATAAATATCAAAGTGTTGAAATAACCTCCAGTTAATTTTAAACTTCTTCGTGAAAATTTTAGCGTACAGTGACTTTTGGATTATTTCATCGAGTTTAAGTGTCCAGCGACTTTTGGCGTTAATTAAGTTATGTTAGCGTTTAGGGACTTTTGAACTGTCATGACGAACAAGGAGTTTTGAACATACCTTTGTATATTAACATATGGAGAGTTCTCGTGTACAGTTCATTTCGTAGCTTTATTTTGTTTAGCGACTTATGTCTTTGACTGTACTTATCATCCTACCCTCGTAGCTCACATGAAAACAGATGTCATGACTACGTAGATCATCCATGTGGTAGAAAAGTTTCAAACGGCATGTATCGTATCTGATTAATATCAGTCTAGTAACTTGGTCAACAAGATAATTTCTTTCTGGAACGGTCATCTGAGCGGCTCTGTAAAGGTAGTACAGAAACTTGCTTAAAATCGTCTGGTAAGAGTCAGACATTTTCTACAGCGCCTTCGCTCGAGATAGGATAAGGACAATAACTTGTGTAAAGTGTTCACTTGAGTGAGTTGACAGGCAAACAGTGGAGAGAAGCAATTTAATGAGTAAATGTGAAAGTGGTGACTGCATCTTAGCAGATCGCGGATTTAATATTCAGGACATGTTTGCACACAAAAATGTTGCTGTAAATATACCTACATTTTTAAAGGGTAAAGCACAGTTACCAGGTTTAACAGTTTTAAAAGATAGGAATCTAGCTAGTAAAAGAGTGCACATTGATCGCTTAATTGGCCTCACTAAAACATACAAGATTTTAAAAAGTGATATGGATCACAGTTACATTCCAATTGCAGGTAAAATCTTTTTTATATGTACTATGTGTTGTAATTTTAGAGAGAGCATAATGAAATTAAGAACGTTTAAGAACGATAGAACACACCGCTGCGAGACGCGTCACTGTCATACCTTAGGCACCGAAAGGGAAGGTCACCGTATGAAGAATATAACTGGAAAGTCTTCCCCTATAGGCACCTCAGACTTGAGGGTAGCATGTAGAAGAAATAGGGCGCCATTAGGCATGTGCTTAAGATCGGCGAAAGAAGATCGGCTCGGAGCCCTATGGGGCTCGGTGACGTCTGCAAGAATACACCCGTCAAATTTTAAAGATTTGTACCAGGCGGGATCGATATCGTAACTTAAGAAAGGAAAGTCAAACAATATTTTATTGGTATGACGGATTGCAATTGCACAGTGCTTCGTTTTACTCACTTGTGAGGTTAAGCAGTTGCAGGATGATGTGATGGAACTGAGCTCATACCCGGCAGCCAGTTCTGGGTGCCGTTCATACACTCTGTTAAATACTATACTATGCTCTCGGTCCTCGCAGAACGGAGTATGATCGTCACGGCGGGAACTTCCCTCTAGGAAGTGCCATGAACGTGGGTTAAAACACGAACGAGCCATTCGTGTTCCAGCGTAAATTAGCAAATTCCTGGGCCACGGGCAGCAAAACCTTGGCTTATCATAAAGCAGATCTCCCGCACGCAGATAGCTCACATGAAAACAGATGTCATGACTACGTAGATCATCCATGTGGTAGAAAAGTTTCAAACGGCATGTATCGTATCTGATTAATATCAGTCTAGTAACTTGGTCAACAAGATAATTTCTTTCTGGAACGGTCATCTGAGCGGCTCTGTAAAGGTAGTACAGAAACTTGCTTAAAATCGTCTGGTAAGAGTCAGACATTTTCTACAGCGCCTTCGCTCGAGATAGGATAAGGACAATAACTTGTGTAAAGTGTTCACTTGAGTGAGTTGACAGGCAAACAGTGGAGAGAAGCAATTTAATGAGTAAATGTGAAAGTGGTGACTGCATCTTAGCAGATCGCGGATTTAATATTCAGGACATGTTTGCACACAAAAATGTTGCTGTAAATATACCTACATTTTTAAAGGGTAAAGCACAGTTACCAGGTTTAACAGTTTTAAAAGATAGGAATCTAGCTAGTAAAAGAGTGCACATTGAACGCTTAATTGGCCTCACTAAAACATACAAGATTTTAAAAAGTGATATGGATCACAGTTACATTCCAATTGCAGGTAAAATCTTTTTTATATGTACTATGTGTTGTAATTTTAGAGAGAGCATAATGAAATTAAGAACGTTTAAGAACGATAGAACACACCGCTGCGAGACGCGTCACTGTCATACCTTAGGCACCGAAAGGGAAGGTCACCGTATGAAGAATATAACTGGAAAGTCTTCCCCTATAGGCACCTCAGACTTGAGGGTAGCATATAGAAGAAATAGGGCGCCATTAGGCATGTGCTTAAGATCGGCGAAAGAAGATCGGCTCGGAGCCCTATGGGGCTCGGTGACGTCTGCAAGAATACACCCGTCAAATCTTAAAGATTTGTACCAGGCGGGAGCGATATCGTAACTTAAGAAAGGAAAGTCAAACAATATTTTATTGGTATGACGGATGTCAATTGCACAGTGCTTCGTTTTACTCACTTGTGAGGTTAAGCAGTTGCAGGATGATGTGATGGAACTGAGCTCATACCCGGCAGCCAGTTCTGGGTGCCGTTCATACACTCTGTTAAATACTATACTATGCTCTCGGTCCTCGCAGAACGGAGTATGATCGTCACGGCGGGAACTTCCCTCTAGGAAGTGCCATGAACGTGGGTTAAAACACGAACGAGCCATTCGTGTTCCAGCGTAAATTAGCAAATTCCTGGGCCACGGGCAGCAAAACCTTGGCTTATCATAAAGCAGATCTCCCGCACGCAGATAGCTCACATGAAAACAGATGTCATGACTACGTAGATCATCCATGTGGTAGAAAAGTTTCAAACGGCATGTATCGTATCTGATTAATATCAGTCTAGTAACTTGGTCAACAAGATAATTTCTTTCTGGAACGGTCATCTGAGCGGCTCTGTAAAGGTAGTACAGAAACTTGCTTAAAATCGTCTGGTAAGAGTCAGACATTTTCTACAGCGCCTTCGCTCGAGATAGGATAAGGACAATAACTTGTGTAAAGTGTTCACTTGAGTGAGTTGACAGGCAAACAGTGGAGAGAAGCAATTTAATGAGTAAATGTGAAAGTGGTGACTGCATCTTAGCAGATCGCGGATTTAATATTCAGGACATGTTTGCACACAAAAATGTTGCTGTAAATATACCTACATTTTTAAAGGGTAAAGCACAGTTACCAGGTTTAACAGTTTTAAAAGATAGGAATCTAGCTAGTAAAAGAGTGCACATTGAACGCTTAATTGGCCTCACTAAAACATACAAGATTTTAAAAAGTGATATGGATCACAGTTACATTCCAATTGCAGGTAAAATCTTTTTTATATGTACTATGTGTTGTAATTTTAGAGAGAGCATAATGAAATTAAGAACGTTTAAGAACGATAGAACACACCGCTGCGAGACGCGTCACTGTCATACCTTAGGCACCGAAAGGGAAGGTCACCGTATGAAGAATATAACTGGAAAGTCTTCCCCTATAGGCACCTCAGACTTGAGGGTAGCATATAGAAGAAATAGGGCGCCATTAGGCATGTGCTTAAGATCGGCGAAAGAAGATCGGCTCGGAGCCCTATGGGGCTCGGTGACGTCTGCAAGAATACACCCGTCAAATCTTAAAGATTTGTACCAGGCGGGAGCGATATCGTAACTTAAGAAAGGAAAGTCAAACAATATTTTATTGGTATGACGGATTGCAATTGCACAGTGCTTCGTTTTACTCACTTGTGAGGTTAAGCAGTTGCAGGATGATGTGATGGAACTGAGCTCATACCCGGCAGCCAGTTCTGGGTGCCGTTCATACACTCTGTTAAATACTATACTATGCTCTCGGTCCTCGCAGAACGGAGTATGATCGTCACGGCGGGAACTTCCCTCTAGGAAGTGCCATGAACGTGGGTTAAAACACGAACGAGCCATTCGTGTTCCAGCGTAAATTAGCAAATTCCTGGGCCACGGGCAGCAAAACCTTGGCTTATCATAAAGCAGATCTCCCGCACGCAGATAGCTCACATGAAAACAGATGTCATGACTACGTAGATCATCCATGTGGTAGAAAAGTTTCAAACGGCATGTATCGTATCTGATTAATATCAGTCTAGTAACTTGGTCAACGAGATAATTTCTTTCTGGAACGGTCATCTGAGCGGCTCTGTAAAGGTAGTACAGAAACTTGCTTAAAATCGTCTGGTAAGAGTCAGACATTTTCTACAGCGCCTTCGCTCGAGATAGGATAAGGACAATAACTTGTGTAAAGTGTTCACTTGAGTGAGTTGACAGGCAAACAGTGGAGAGAAGCAATTTAATGAGTAAATGTGAAAGTGGTGACTGCATCTTAGCAGATCGCGGATTTAATATTCAGGACATGTTTGCACACAAAAATGTTGCTGTAAATATACCTACATTTTTAAAGGGTAAAGCACAGTTACCAGGTTTAACAGTTTTAAAAGATAGGAATCTAGCTAGTAAAAGAGTGCACATTGAACGCTTAATTGGCCTCACTAAAACATACAAGATTTTAAAAAGTGATATGGATCACAGTTACATTCCAATTGCAGGTAAAATCTTTTTTATATGTACTATGTGTTGTAATTTTAGAGAGAGCATAATGAAATTAAGAACGTTTAAGAACGATAGAACACACCGCTGCGAGACGCGTCACTGTCATACCTTAGGCACCGAAAGGGAAGGTCACCGTATGAAGAATATAACTGGAAAGTCTTCCCCTATAGGCACCTCAGACTTGAGGGTAGCATATAGAAGAAATAGGGCGCCATTAGGCATGTGCTTAAGATCGGCGAAAGAAGATCGGCTCGGAGCCCTATGGGGCTCGGTGACGTCTGCAAGAATACACCCGTCAAATCTTAAAGATTTGTACCAGGCGGGAGCGATATCGTAACTTAAGAAAGGAAAGTCAAACAATATTTTATTGGTATGACGTATGTCAATTGCACAGTGCTTCGTTTTACTCACTTGTGAGGTTAAGCAGTTGCAGGATGATGTGATGGAACTGAGCTCATACCCGGCAGCCAGTTCTGGGTGCCGTTCATACACTCTGTTAAATACTATACTATGCTCTCGGTCCTCGCAGAACGGAGTATGATCGTCACGGCGGGAACTTCCCTCTAGGAAGTGCCATGAACGTGGGTTAAAACACGAACGAGCCATTCGTGTTCCAGCGTAAATTAGCAAATTCCTGGGCCACGGGCAGCAAAACCTTGGCTTATCATAAAGCAGATCTCCCGCACGCAGATAGCTCACATGAAAACAGATGTCATGACTACGTAGATCATCCATGTGGTAGAAAAGTTTCAAACGGCATGTATCGTATCTGATTAATATCAGTCTAGTAACTTGGTCAACAAGATAATTTCTTTCTGGAACGGTCATCTGGGCGGCTCTGTAAAGGTAGTACAGAAACTTGCTTAAAATCGTCTGGTAAGAGTCAGACATTTTCTACAGCGCCTTCGCTCGAGATAGGATAAGGACAATAACTTGTGTAAAGTGTTCACTTGAGTGAGTTGACAGGCAAACAGTGGAGAGAAGCAATTTAATGAGTAAATGTGAAAGTGGTGACTGCATCTTAGCAGATCGCGGATTTAATATTCAGGACATGTTTGCACACAAAAATGTTGCTGTAAATATACCTACATTTTTAAAGGGTAAAGCACAGTTACCAGGTTTAACAGTTTTAAAAGATAGGAATCTAGCTAGTAAAAGAGTGCACATTGAACGCTTAATTGGCCTCACTAAAACATACAAGATTTTAAAAAGTGATATGGATCACAGTTACATTCCAATTGCAGGTAAAATCTTTTTTATATGTACTATGTGTTGTAATTTTAGAGAGAGCATAATGAAATTATCGTGTTAAGTTTAGTTGGGCACAGAAAATAAATAAAACAAAAATCTTATTTTATGGTTTTATTAAATCATAATTTCTGTAAAAATATTTATTTATGATCTCTTGTTTTAAATGGTTTTCAAAAAAATCAACTAACTTTGAAACCATTTCAATAATGAAGCAATCATCTCGCTTCAAAAAAATGACTTGTATTTTTTTAAAAGTATATATTATCAAATTACAATACTTTCTGTTTGAGCAATATAGCTGTCCCTGTATTTGGTAAAAATAAGGATGATTTCTTTTCAAATGTAGTACACCATCAATGGCTTCAAGGTATGGAACTGTGACAGCAGTTACAGGCATATACCTTGCAGCATAGGGACATTTAACTTCAATGACCGTCTCATTGCCTAAGAGACCATCTGGTGAAGCTGCCAGAAATGGAAACTGCTCCGATATGTGCAGTCCACTTTTCTCTACTTTTAATCCAAAGTATTCCTCATATTTAGCTATAGCGGTGCTTTCATGGATTTTACCATGAGTGATAGCTCTGGCGTGAATAGCCCTTGGATTCATTATTCTTTCAATCAAATGATGCTTGCCTGTTGTAGCATGGCAAGCTACGTGAAATTTGCTGGCAGTTAGTCTGCAATAACGAAGGTTGTGCCATTTTTGTGACTTGTCCTGCAGCTTAGTAGCTTTTTCTGTATTTGCAATTTGCTCCGGTGTCACATTTTTTAAAAGTAACCTTTCTAGCAACAACTCTTTTTCATTTTGGTTGGTGTAGTAGCTATGATCCCACTCGACAGCATAAGGATTAGCTGGTTTAATTGTTTGGAGAATGGGCATTATTGATTTCCCAAAGTTGATGGCCAAATTGTGCACATAATCTTCATAATTCTCCATGATATCCTCTTTCTTGAGTGGATTAAAATTTACAGCTTGTTTTCTTGGCCTGCTCATTGGTTAATTTTGTGCCTGAATAGGTGACCTATAAAACACCTTATGAGGTCTTTTAAATGTCATGAGCTTTTGTGTTGTCACTTGATGTACAATAATGGTTTTAGTTCTGTACATATCTTCCACTGCACATAATAGAACAGACACATGCTTGCAATGAGCTTCAATACCACTGCCAGCAGCACACTCGCAGTTGGCCTGTTCGATATTACCTTCTTTCGACACTTTTACATTCACTAAGTAACTTTCTTCATTTGGGCTTTACACTGCCCCTGAAAGTAAGTACTAGCTCCGACCGAAGCATAACGAGCGGTTAACAGGCAACGAGACTCGTACATATCTTTGCCTTTATTCTGGGCATTAAATTTTTCAAAATATGCCTGAATTTCGTGCCTATCTAAAGGTGGAATGGGCGAATCGGCATTGATGTCCTTAAAGCACGACACAGGCGGATACTCATACCTAGGATCGTCACAAGGACCAGGGTCTGCAACAAAATTAAAATTTCGGTCATACGCTTCCAATCTAGAACAAAAGGCGTAGCATTAATAAAGTAAATAACCATATAAAAGCTAATTTATTAATCATAACCTCAAATATTGTTTTTGCGTACCTTTCGATCAAATCAGCTTTTTTACCAGCTACAGAGGCATTTCTCTGTCGCAATTCATTTTTCAACTGCACCACAGTCATAAATGAATACATTTTCACTGTAAATGTCGAGAATTTCCGATATTACTTCTGACAGCCAAAGCTAACAAACACAATAGAGCAGGGTCGCTTGTGTCGCCATCTACGCAGAGTTTTTAGTTCCTCTCCCCATAAGTACAGTTCTTATTATATCTAACCTGTGGTTACCTCGTCAGCCATATTGCTTGGCTTGTCATTGCGTCTCTCGTATCTTGTTTGTTTATTTTTGTAAATTTCTAATTGATTCATTATAAATTTGCGATCGTAGGTAGTGAAAGGTGATTGAAAACTTTTTAGTGAATACACTTTGTGAAAATGCCACCGAAAAGACGGTTTATAACATGTGAAGTTTGTGGAAATCGAGCTAGTCGCGAAAATATGGAAAAAAGGATGTTTATGGCGAAATTTCCCTTGGATGAAGGCCGGTAAGCATAAATTTAGATATGTTTAGCCGTGCAGCAGGCTATAAACAAACAAAATTAGATATTTTATTTCGATTTTCATTCTGTAGAGATGTACTGTAACTATCGATAACGATAGCATAAAATATGACCACAAAAATGCTTATAATTATTATTTTATTAAAGCTGATGCGTACATTAAAATCCCCGCTTGTGTTCTTTTTCTCGATTTTATTTGTCAAGTCCATTTTTAAACGAATTTACTCGAGGTGCACTGAAATTGATTCGGACAAAACTTACATTTACGCTGAAAAATTTCCTGCCATACATCAACAATCATTCTTTGATTTATTTGTTAGGAATCTGGTAAATAATGAAGATTTAAAACCTTGGATATAAGAAAATATACCTCTGTTTTAATATTTTCAGATGCAAGCAGTGGGTCAAGTTTGTGGGAAAAGAAGATTTAATATATGTTCCACTAGAAAAATTACATAAATTGAAATATGTATGTGGAGATCACTTTGAGAACAAAGATTTTAATAAATAAAAAATTAGTAGAATTATTTTATTTCGGGCCACATTTAAGTCCGTTCTTGTATTAGACCATTCAAACAAATATCTGCTATACAACATACGACTTAAATATGGACTCAATCTTAACCTCTAATTTCGATAAAGAAACTAGTTTACATGGATGGACCTAATTTCAACCCCGTCCATTTTATCGATATCGACAAAAACAGCAAACTACACTATTTTAGCCTGTTACGTTGGCACCCTTGCTGTTTGACGGTTCTTCAAATCAAATCAAATCAAAATAATTTATTTGTCAGAATACAGTATTATAAGGTGTTATAATTATTTTTGCACTTGTATTCAGCATGCAAGCATGCGTACAAATGTTAGTCGTAGGTATATACAAATTCTATTTCATAATTTACAAATTCTATTTTATAATTTACATTAGGTACTAATTTATAAATACATTTTATTATGGTCAATATCGACATTTAATATATTTCATATTTCCTTAAAATTTACATAATCCTTGACACTGTAGAAACATTTATCCATCAACCATGTTGTTAACCGACATTTAAATCTATTTCCCGACAAAATTCTTAAATTCTCTGGTAAATTATTAAAAATTTCTATGCTCATATTAAAAATGTTTCTTTTATAGATATCTTTGTTGGTTCGTTGATGTAAGTTGGTAAACGTAGTGATTATATTCTGTTTGGCCCATATATACGTGTTGTTTTTATATTTAGTAGTAGGAAAAAAAATCTAGTATTTTATTTTATTTTAGGTTTAATTAGATCCGGGTCAACCATACCCTGACTCGGAACCATTAGTTTTTTGGTTTATTTTGCCCGGGAGCACATTTAGGACAAGTATTCGCCGTTACGTTATTCTCGCCACAGCGGTAGCAGACCAGTCTGGGTGCTGCCCTGCAATACCTTAGGGTATGGCCGTCCATGCGGCAACGCACGCAGAAGTCAACAGGGGCCCCTACCAAGGAAACGTTTTTCGAGGTGGCTAGTTTGTAAACTAAGTCATGAGCCAGTGACTTACCCAAATCCCTGTTGGGTTCCGCGAATCGTTCGGCGCGTTGAGCCGCCGCCTCAAGTTGTCGACAACTGTCTTTAAGTTCGTTAATAGATTTGATAGGGAATAAAGCCAGTTGTTTTGAATAAAAAGGTTATATTTTGTAGCAAAATACTAAGTTTTTCATGCTCAGACAAAGGAGTTTCTAAGCACTGAAAAAAATGTTTGTATAACTGTAACAAAACTTTTGGTTACTGCCTACTCAAAAATTGGGACTTGCGAACTAGGCATTATTTGTTACAAAACCGTGTTTTGCTATTAGTGTTCAGGTATTTACAGCTTAACTATTTATGTTAATTTATTACCTTTTAAGTTCTAACTACAACAAACGTGTTATTCTGGATGTAAATGAAATATTTTGTAAGTACCAACAAAACAAACGGTTGGATTTAAGTGGCTATTTTCGATACTAAATATCTAACAATTTTACAGTTTGCAACCAAACTGTTCATGAATGTATACCTAATGCTTCTTTTTGGCTACAAATACTAAAGTGCTCTGTCATAGTCAAATGAACAAGTAAATTCTTAATAGCTTTACTGTTAGGCTGTTTTAACAACATGTTTAGCTCTTAGTAGCTAAATTATTTAGATGTTAGTAGACAAATTATTTACATATTAGTAGCCAAATTATTAAGATACTAGTAGCGAAATGATTTAGATATTAGTAGCCAAATTATTTAGATATTAGTAGTCAAATTATTTAGATATAAGTAGCCAAATTATTAAGATACTAGTAGCGAAATGATTTAGATATTAGTAGCCAAATTATTTAGATATTAGTAGTCAAATTATTTAGATATAAGTAGCCAATTTATTTGCATATTAGTAGCCAAATTATTCGTTAACTGGTTACTTATTTATTTTGCTTATCAGTTACAATATTTTGACTATATATAGGATTGTTTGGTCTGGGTACCAATAACTAAACTGTTTGGTTATCATTAGCTTGACTAGTTTAGTTATTAATATTTTAGGTAGCTCTTAATAAAACTCCTCGTTTCAATGTTGAATACAATTGTATTGATCAGCTATCTTGTATTAACAGTTTTTTATCTGTATCTGATAAAATTAGTACAATAAATTCAACTGTTATATATACCTCTTTAAACTGCTTATACTTTTTAACCCCCGACGCAAAAAAGAGGGGTGTTATAAGTTTGACGTGCAAGTCTGTGTGTGTGTCTGTCTATGGCACCGTAGCTCTTAAACGGATGAACCGATTTGCATGTGGTTTTTGTTATTTGAAAGCAGGTTTTTTGGCGGTGGTTCTTAGACACATTTTATCAAAATAGGTTTAGCCGTTTTTCAGATATAGAGGTTTTAGGAGGTTAAAAGCCCCCGATTTACCGGCGCCACATAGTTTAAGAGCTGATATCTCTTAAACGGCCAATTTTCATGAAATCTTGCTAAGAATCATTCCGAATAATGTAATTTTATTTTTAAAAAACCTGCGTCAAAATCCGTTCATCTGTTTGGGAGCTACGATGCCACAAACAGACACTCAGATACATAGACTTAGAGATACGCTTTATAAACTAACACCCCTCTTTTTTTATTTATTAGTTATTAACCCCCTATTATTCTAGCCCCCGGCTCAAAACAATCTGCAAAGAAAAACCTCTAAAAAAGTAAAAAATAATAAGTATTGGCCCTATAAGTTTAATTATAAGTAGGTATTAATATTTTGATTCAAGCATCAACACGTCGGGGGACCGCTTGTAACACCCCAAAATCGGGTTGTCACTTTTTCTTTGGCATACTTACAGTCATCCTTTCTTTTGTCTGAAAGCCTTCCGCGCTGATTCCTGGCTGAGTGTAGCGTCCACTGTTTGACGAGCGAACGAGTTTCAAGCCACATACACCTGGTAACCGGTGTTTTAGTATATCAACGTTGATCACAAACGGTCGACATAAACACTGCCGTTTTTACACTTGGATACTCGTTTTGTCTCACATAGTTCAACACGGAGCTTTAGTATCCTAGAGCTAGGTTCCTGTGCCTTATTTGGAAGTCGTATTTAACCGATTTACACTATCTATTCCTTTTTGTTTTCAATTGAAAACCCAGACATTGTTATCGTTTGTTAGCCGTTGTTGTCATAGTATGAAATGTCACTTTGACTTTTGACAGGAGGTTAAGGCGTTCGCACATCGGCTTGGAGACTTGTTTTGGGTGTAGTATCTTTTTATTTTTGAATTCTTATTTACTCGTTCTAGATATTTTTTTCACTTAATTTCAGCTAAGCAAAAAGTATTTTCTTTATTGAGAGGAATCAGAGGTATTGAGGTTTTAACGTCAATGTGAGTATGGTAGGTGGCAACACCGGTAACGCCAGAGAGCGTCACTTGGTGTTTGCCGATCAAGGATGGAGATTTAATTTAGAACAGGCCTAGGTGGTTTCCTTGTTCTTGACGCTGTGTCTTACAGTCTAGATGTCTTATTTTCACCGAGAATAACTGAAGTCTTAACGTGCGTTGTCACGCGTCTGAAGGGTGAGTATTTCATTTGGAAGGGGCGCGTCGCAATTGTGTTACGTAATCGCCATGTTCTATTTCTAAAAGTGTATCGGTCTATTTCAGATGTTCTTTACGGTGTTATTGATAACACCAACTCCGCGGTCTCCGAGTATAAAAGCCAATTGCCTCTAATTTACTGCCCGAAAGGTAAACTTTATTCGTTAAAAGTGATGTGTTGTCTGAGGATATGTCCTTGTTTGTTCCTTTACTGAGACGTTATATTGTACGTTTTAGGGTTTCAAGGCTACCCCGGAAATTTCAAGTCTGCTCCGGAGATGTTCGGGCTAACCTATAACCTCAAGGCGGAGGTTATCTTCGTGCATGCGGTGTGCTGAGACTGTTTCGACGGGTTTGTGCACGAGGAAGTAGCCGTGCGATGACGAGTACACTTCGCGTGGGATCCTGACGCCTGCGTTCACTGATGTCGCGTGACGTTGACTTTCTTTTCTTTTATTTTCTTTATTTTATTCCGCGTTTACTCTAACCTATTATACGTCGTCCATCCTTAGACCGCGTTGGTAGCAAGCGCCTCTTTTGTAATGTTTATCAATTCTAGTAATGGAAAAGAACTGTACGGGTTTACTGATGCTAATCTCGTAGGTAACCCGGATCTTTCCTTACTTACTCTTTTGTAAGGTTATCAATCCTAGTAATGGAAAAGAACTGTACGGGTTTACTGATGCTAATCTCGTAGGTAACCCGGATCTTTCCTTACTTACTTTTTAGTATAATAAATATTTGCAATTACTAGTAATGGAAAATTTCGTTACGGGTTTACTGATGCTAATCTCGTAGGTAATCCGGACCTTTCCTTACTTACTTTTTAGTATAATAAATATTTGCAATTACTAGTAATGGAAAATTACGTTACGGGTTTACTGATGCTAATCTCGTAGGTAACCCGAACCTTTCCTTACTTACCCTTTGGTATAATAAATATTTGCAACTATTTCTTATGTGTGTGGAAAGGCGTGGTTAATTAGAATTAAGAACTAAAAGGGAGGACGCTCTCTAATCTTATTACTCTGTGTTGTTCATTCAGAACATAGTGTGGTGCGAAGAATCTGAGTCTGTACCTTCTTTTTACGAAGTTAGAAATTAAAAATAAACTTAATTTAAACAATTTGTCTAATTTATGAAACCACCACCATCGATCCTGTTTGTGGCCAGTCGCTCTCTCTCTCAATCTACGGCGCCCAACCCTTTAGCGATTGGCCCTCGAGCCAAGTGACCACACGACCTCAATCTCATGCCGCGGGCGAAAATCGAGTGTTACAGTGGCGTACCCAACGTATGGCTTGAAGGATCGTTGGTGTGGTTTTAGTTATCAGGTCTAAGGATTGGCACATAGGTTAGGTTTCTCTAAATTTAACTAGTACATTAGGAAAAAATTAGATAAGACGACTTGTCCTTATGGTTTAAGTGACTTTCTTCGCCATTTTAATTTACTACTGTTTACTTTATTAAGCATTTACTATTATCTACCACTCTTGGTGTTTAAACTGTTATACTAAGTGTCTAACTTATACACTCTGTTAAAATGGACTTGTCAATTAAAATAGAATGGCTGACAAAAGAGGAGCTTGCGCACGAACTGAGTAAATTACAAATACCTTTCTCAACATCAGACACATGCGACATCCTACGGCTGCGACTTTCACCGGTTTTCCGGATATTCTGGACGGACCAACTCTCTCTTGGTTCCGTTCGTGTAAGGGTGACTCTTCGTGTTACGCGGACCTTTTAACTGCTCTTAAAGCAGACTTCCATGTCTGGACTTGCTGAGATTTTTGGCGTTTTTAGAATATTTGTCCCGACCGTTGGCTCTTTAAGGTATGATTTACTGGTTTGTTTGGTATATTTCGTCCGGACTGCAGGTGTTTTATTGAAGGGAAAAGACTTGTCCTGACTGTTGGCTCTTTTAAAGGATTGGATTACTGGAATGAAAGCATATTGAAGTAGAGTGAGGTAGGCTAAGTTTTAATTTTAAGTAACCAAGGATGCGCATCCATTTAATTTTAGTTGTGCTGTCATGTTTTGTCCGTAGTAGGGTAAAGCGTGTAGATATTGGTAATTTCTCTCTTACCATAATATTTGATTAGTTTTAGGATTTCTTTCGATTACGTCATAGGCGCAATCTGTTCGAGATAAAACTATTTTTAAAGGTTTTATCTGTACTTAGTAGAGTTGTTGTGAAAAGGACATTCTGGTGTGGTACAGAGTGTGTCCTCTTTTCCATTCTTCGAATCTCTTTATACTGGTCTCAGTTGAGATTTTCTTTTACAAGTTTCAACACTTGATTTTAAATAGTCTCACTTGAGTGTTTACTTAATTTATAGGGTTTCTGCCACAGTTCTTATAAGTGGTAGTTTAATCAATACAATTAAGCCGCTCAAGAGGTTGGTAGTGTGTCACACCCCTCATTGTAGTTTCAGTTCTTTGTGTAGAGCTGTATAATTCTCGCGGATGTTTCTCTCAGTTGAGGTTGATGTGTACTTAAAGAGATACTAACTTTAGTACATACTTGATTTAGTTTAGGATCAAGAGCATTTGTTTGGAAATTGAACCAACAAACTCTGATATAGGTTTAGAGCGTTTGGTTGGAGGCAGAGCCAACAAACACTAGGAAAGTAGTTTATAAGTTTACTTTAGCAATTAGTGTAGCTTATGCGTAGTAGGTCTGAGACGGGCAACCACGTTTGCCGTTAGTGGACCCGGATCGGGCCTATGATTTATCTGGCTTCCCCTTTATGGCGAAGACCATTAGAGATAAGACTTGTTCTTTTATTTTATTTTCGGTAGAAGAGGGTGTGTTTAAGCGTAGTAGGTCTGAGACGGGCAACCACGTTTGCCGTTAGTGGACCCGGATCGGGCCTATGATTTAACTGGCTTCCCCTTTATGGCGAAGACCATTGCACGATGTTATGTTTTCCAACCTGACTAGTTTTTTTTTTTTTTTTTTGGTAAATGAGGCGCCGAGACCTGCAGTGCCGTAGGCCGCGATGCATCCCTGTCAGGCAACAGCCACGGATCGGAATGATGCTAAGGTGCTGCAGTGCCTTCGTGTCTTAAGCCGGTACACTGGATGGACTCTCCGTTCTTTGCCGTTATGGCTCTGTTCTTACACATGAGAATGTGTATAATAATTTTATTTCAGAATCTTAGCAATTCTGAAATAAAATTATTTTTCCCAACTGGAACCCTACTGTAACACCCCAAAATCGGGTTGTCACTTTTTCTTTGGCATACTTACAGTCATCCTTTCTTTTGTCTGAAAGCCTTCCGCGCTGATTCCTGGCTGAGTGTAGCGTCCACTGTTTGACGAGCGAACGAGTTTCAAGCCACATACACCTGGTAACCGGTGTTTTAGTATATCAACGTTGATCACAAACGGTCGACATAAACACTGCCGTTTTTACACTTGGATACTCGTTTTGTCTCACATAGTTCAACACGGAGCTTTAGTATCCTAGAGCTAGGTTCCTGTGCCTTATTTGGAAGTCGTATTTAACCGATTTACACTATCTATTCCTTTTTGTTTTCAATTGAAAACCCAGACATTGTTATCGTTTGTTAGCCGTTGTTGTCATAGTATGAAATGTCACTTTGACTTTTGACAGGAGGTTAAGGCGTTCGCACATCGGCTTGGAGACTTGTTTTGGGTGTAGTATCTTTTTATTTTTGAATTCTTATTTACTCGTTCTAGATATTTTTTTCACTTAATTTCAGCTAAGCAAAAAGTATTTTCTTTATTGAGAGGAATCAGAGGTATTGAGGTTTTAACGTCAATGTGAGTATGGTAGGTGGCAACACCGGTAACGCCAGAGAGCGTCACTTGGTGTTTGCCGATCAAGGATGGAGATTTAATTTAGAACAGGCCTAGGTGGTTTCCTTGTTCTTGACGCTGTGTCTTACAGTCTAGATGTCTTATTTTCACCGAGAATAACTGAAGTCTTAACGTGCGTTGTCACGCGTCTGAAGGGTGAGTATTTCATTTGGAAGGGGCGCGTCGCAATTGTGTTACGTAATCGCCATGTTCTATTTCTAAAAGTGTATCGGTCTATTTCAGATGTTCTTTACGGTGTTATTGATAACACCAACTCCGCGGTCTCCGAGTATAAAAGCCAATTGCCTCTAATTTACTGCCCGAAAGGTAAACTTTATTCGTTAAAAGTGATGTGTTGTCTGAGGATATGTCCTTGTTTGTTCCTTTACTGAGACGTTATATTGTACGTTTTAGGGTTTCAAGGCTACCCCGGAAATTTCAAGTCTGCTCCGGAGATGTTCGGGCTAACCTATAACCTCAAGGCGGAGGTTATCTTCGTGCATGCGGTGTGCTGAGACTGTTTCGACGGGTTTGTGCACGAGGAAGTAGCCGTGCGATGACGAGTACACTTCGCGTGGGATCCTGACGCCTGCGTTCACTGATGTCGCGTGACGTTGACTTTCTTTTCTTTTATTTTCTTTATTTTATTCCGCGTTTACTCTAACCTATTATACGGCGTCCATCCTTAGACCGCGTTGGTAGCAAGCGCCTCTTTTGTAATGTTTATCAATTCTAGTAATGGAAAAGAACTGTACGGGTTTACTGATGCTAATCTCGTAGGTAACCCGGATCTTTCCTTACTTACTCTTTTGTAAGGTTATCAATCCTAGTAATGGAAAAGAACTGTACGGGTTTACTGATGCTAATCTCGTAGGTAACCCGGATCTTTCCTTACTTACTTTTTAGTATAATAAATATTTGCAATTACTAGTAATGGAAAATTTCGTTACGGGTTTACTGATGCTAATCTCGTAGGTAATCCGGACCTTTCCTTACTTACTTTTTAGTATAATAAATATTTGCAATTACTAGTAATGGAAAATTACGTTACGGGTTTACTGATGCTAATCTCGTAGGTAACCCGAACCTTTCCTTACTTACCCTTTGGTATAATAAATATTTGCAACTATTTCTTATGTGTGTGGAAAGGCGTGGTTAATTAGAATTAAGAACTAAAAGGGAGGACGCTCTCTAATCTTATTACTCTGTGTTGTTCATTCAGAACATAGTGTGGTGCGAAGAATCTGAGTCTGTACCTTCTTTTTACGAAGTTAGAAATTAAAAATAAACTTAATTTAAACAATTTGTCTAATTTATGAAACCACCACCATCGATCCTGTTTGTGGCCAGTCGCTCTCTCTCTCAATCTACGGCGCCCAACCCTTTAGCGATTGGCCCTCGAGCCAAGTGACCACACGACCCCAATCTCATGCCGCGGGCGAAAATCGAGTGTTACACGCTAAGTAAACGAAATAATATAAAATACCCCAGCTACTTAGCGGTCCCCGACGTGGCGACGCTTCAATCAAAATATTAATACCTACTTATAATTAAACTTATAGGGCCAATACTTATTATTTTTTACTTTTCGTGTTCTGAGTCGGGGGTTTTTTAAATTTTAATATTTTTTTTAAAGTCATACTTAATTCTTCTCCTATTTCTAGGTTGAAATAAAACTGTAATAATTACTTAAGGGTTTCTTATTCTTATCAGTGGATAAGACTGAAAGAAACCCTTAAGTAATCATTACAGATTTATTTCACCCACAAAGTTCTAACACAAACAAAATTAACAATACACATGGCGGCAAAATTATCCGCCAAAACGTTAACAAATATTACTTCTCAAACCAGACAGTAACATAAAGAATACTTTTAGTCTTATACTTAGTCTTTTCATATTTATTTCAGCCTCATCAGTGACCCTTAAGTTACAGATCTATTTCACCCACAACATTCTAACACTAACAAAATTTACAATACACACAGTGGCCAAAATATCCGCCCAACCGTATTTTGCTCTTACAAAGTTTTAACAAATATTACTTCTTAAGCCACAAGAATAATTTGTAATTTGAATGCGGTGTGTAGTGTTTTGCAGCAAGTTACCCTAGGTCTAACTAAAATTGCGTACAAATAAAAATCCGGGTTATTCCTATCTGTTACCACCCGCACACTTTTGCTAGCTTATTACAGCGGAATAAAGATTAAATGGCAACAAAAAAAACGACAGGATGTGTGAATGGAATAACCCAAAACAACAACACATAACATTAATTGTTAACAATTGTATGAGCAACAGACGGGTGAGCAGATATTTTTGCCGCTGAGTGTACTTAAAACCACCTATTTACAATGATATTTTATATTAAGATACGTCATATGCGCGCAAAAACGTTCCTCAAAAAAGGAGGGCAAAATGCCTTACTTTTTATCTATTTATCTCTTTCTAACAATAGCGTTCGCTATGGATTGCCGTCTTTGTCCCTGTCAGTAATTGGTCACGGGTTTTGAATGCGTTTAGTATGAGCATAACGTATCTTAATATAAAATATCATTGCCTATTTATAATTATTATAACAAAAAGCCTCTTCGTATAATATATCTTTTACTATTCGAAGCTAAATTAATATGATAGGTACATGGGATAAAAGTAAATATTTTTGATTCAATTTCTGGAATCTCCACTTCGAAACAATGCAAGTGAAAATCAATAAACAAAAATTGTATTCATACTTCACATTCTTAAAGGACTGTCATTATTTTAAATAAAAAAGAATGTTGATCTTCATAAATGCAATTACACCTAGGTTATTTCGCTCAAACTTTCTAACACTAACAAAATTAAGACACGCCGAGCGTCCAGTAGCGCCCTCATTACTATTATTGTATAAACTAAGGTATTGTCTTGAAATCGAAGGATGTAGTTTTGTTGTACAAATTAATAATCAATTTATAGGGTATATGACTAAACTAAATAACCATTGATCTATGAGTGAACTACACGAAGGTTAAAGGTATTTAACTTTGTCTTATATGCTATACATTGTGTATTCATTTGTACAACAAAATGCATCCTTCGATATCAAGACAATACTTTACTTTATTAGTAAACACAATAAAAGTAATGAGGGCGCCACTGGACGCTCGACGTAGTCTTAACAATAACACTCAAAAAACATTTATAATTACCTATTACAAATGACCTCTTTGTGTAATATATCTTTTACCATTTGAAGCTACATTAATATGATTAGGTACATGGGATAATAATCTGTCCTGGAATGTAAATACTTTTGATTCAATTTCTGGAATCTCCACTTCAAAACAATGCAAGTGAAAATCAAAATCAATTGTCATTAACAGTTCACATTCAAAAATAACTCTGTCATTATTATAAACAAAAACATTTTTAATCATCATAAATGTAATAACGCCTAAGTTTTCAACATCATGAATAAGAATTGCTCCGGGGTTGTACAATGTCCCTTTAACTTTTACCCACATCACAAAACTTAGAGAACAATTTGTACTTAGACTTAATTGATGTATTACCTCATCGCGCTTTTGACCTGTAAGCTGTTTCGATGGACCTGCAGATACAGAATCCTCTAAAGACCCTTTTAAAAATGTATTATTTAATTGTAATTGATGTTTATTGGCCAGTGTTAACGTGAGATTACGACGATTGAATGATGCACGTGCAGCAATTTTAGATACTCTATGTTTCGCCTCATACCGCATGCTCCAAAAGTTTACTAGCGGCCCGAGTTTTAACATCATTGATGGGTAGTGAATCAGAAAATGAAATTTGGGCTTGAGAGTTTGCCCAGATAATGATATGTAAAGTTCATTTAGTTCTGAAATCAAAACCTTTAACAAGTCACAACTACTATTGTCAATTGTGTATGACATTACCAAGTCTAATATTTTTCTCAGAGTAAGATACATTATCCAGTAATAGTCATCAGTAGGTATAAAATCTCCAATAAGTAGGCCGAAATATCGAAGGAAAGACAACATCTCTGAAGCTGAAAGTCTGATGTTGCCTTTCAAAATATGTTCCATAGTCAATGCACAAGGTTTGCTCCCAACATCAGGACCATAATCAAAATGTATTATTCTTGAATTTAAAACGTGTAATGAGAAATATTTTAAATCTCGTATATATTTTATTAAGAGAAAAGTTATAATATATTTAGCAACACCTTCAAGAATATCATGCATGATATCTACACCTACCTGATCAAATAAGCTAAAATTATTTACGGATAACCAAACACACTTCTCTTTCAATCCTGTGCTAGCAGGACAATTTCTTTGCAATTGTTCATTGTAATTTTCGGCATTTCGAAGGATTTGTTTATTTTCAAAACATTGATTTTTTAATTCCTCTTTGGAAACATTGCAGATTCGACACGGGTAATTGGACGAAAATGTTTCATTAAACCCAGTAATGGAATGTATACCCAAATTATCTCCAATTATGAGAGCTAAAGAAAAGTAAAGTTTACCCTGAAATGCGGGTACGTCTATATCGACTCCGTATTCAGATAAAAAGTTAAGTTCTTCTATTAAAGGACGAAATATTACACTGTTCCCAAAAGTTGGTCTATCTGACGAGTGAAATAAAAGGGCTAGAAATATATTCGTTAAGACAGAAGCACGGTGCGGAGGAATACAGCCAATACATACATACACAGCTCCTAACTTATGGATGCCCGAATGACTACCAAGAACATTCCCGCTTTCATAGTCATCAAAAAATAAGAATAATGGAAATACTAACTTGTCTTTAAAGTTTTTTGTTGAATTTGCCCAAGAACTACCTTGTATAACGTTTTTGATAAGGCTGTTATCTAGTAATAAAATATTAATGTAATCAAGGGTTTCTGCCATGACGTCGTTGAGGGAAAAAATTTTTTGCAAAACGAACCTAAGAGGTATCAATTGCTCTTTACATTCTATTGGGACATATGTCACTACACCGCGCTTTTTAACACTACACATTGTTTTACCAATAATTATCTCTTTCGGCGGTATATAAGTTCCTTCTGCTTTCAAATATTGGAGACGCTTAAATTCAGTATCAAATGATTTAATCGGAGACTGTACGGTAGATAAAACTTTCTCTTTTAAAGACGTCAAATTTTGAGCTAGTTCTGTGGACGTAGTTACATCACTTAATATATTCTCTAAGTTTCGGGATAAAGTATTACACAAGTACATGTTCATTCCATCTACTACATCTTGAACTGCTTTTTTAGGTATTAAGGGGTTTGCATACAGAGATGACAAAAACATTGGCAATGTATAATTATTTGAATCAGATCTATTTGAAGTTACAATAATATTAGGACATTGATCTTGTCTTTGTGGCGAGTTAGGCATGGCAATAGTGTTCAATAATGCATCAGAAGAAGCATCGAAACTAGGTGAATAATCACTGAGCATATGATTGCGTAAAATATGTTTCTTATACGTATTTTTCAAGTGAAAAGACCTATTACACCCTTCTTCTGCACATGGATATGTCGAAAAATTATGTCTGTCATGTGCCAAAGAAAAATGTTTAAACAATTCTTTAACACAATTATAAACTTTGAAGCATAAAAAACACTTCGGCATTTTTGCAAATAGGCAATGTACTAAAATTACTCCCCTAGTTCAATATTTAAATCTGTCATAAGTGTGTTTACTGTTGTGTAAACTTTGTCATATTTTGTTTTTACGTTGAAAAGTGCGGTTTGGATAAATTGCCATACGTTTGTAGACTCTGCAGGATATTGTGCATTGAGAACAAAAATAATTTTAAAACACGCATCTACTGCAGTTATGGTAGATGTTGCTTCGTAACGAACATTATTTACAACAATGTACCTGGCAGATATTTGTTTGACAGATGGTCCGACAATTATTATAAATGGCTGCAAGGTCACTTCCAATTCGCGTAGTTTTTCTACTCTGCGTGCGATAGTATCTTCTATTTCGGCCGCACTTTTCACGTGTGTAATGAAGCCCTCCAGCACCTCCTGCTTAGACGGACGCCAAAGGTGTTTAGACTTGCTCTTTGTCCTTCTCACGTTCGAAGTAGTCATTAAGAAAGGAATCGCCATAAATGCTGCAAGGTCAATGACGTCTTCGCGTTGTTCTGAAAAAGATTTAGATTAGTTATGTTAGGTAGGTACTATATAAAAATGCAGTTTATTTTATTTTATAAATCACTCATCGCAAAGCACAGTGTTCCCTTGGACCTCATTTTGAGACAGGGTTATATTATTAGATGATTGAATAGAGGAATATGTCACAAATGCAACAGTGAAACTCTCGCGTGGCTCACTATCATAGTTTTGGAGAAATTGCAATTTAAAGAAAAAGTCCCGGAATTTTAAGAAAATCTATATATATACAGGGTGTCTCATTCAAATCGGTCAGTATGGGAAAGTCTGAAACTATAAGACATACGAAGATTTGTTCTTAGGAACCATGTCACCGATTTTGATAAAAAGAAAAACTGCATTCATACATTTGAAAAAAAGCTGTACCCATCTAGGGAATCGAACCTGGTTGTTTTGAAAAAATAAACGTACACTATTTCTATTCAGATATCGATTGTGTAGGTAAATTAAGCAGTAAATGTTTCTAAGAAACAATCATGATGTCTAAAATCCAGAAAATGCATTGTTTTCACATAATTTTAATTTATTTTAATAGATGTTCGAAGTGACCACCGTTACAATATTCAACAAGTTCAGGCATGTAAAATTGTTTTTACCTAAACGTGTTGAATATTGTATTGAAAAAAAACGTGGTCACTTCGAACACCTACTATGATAAATTAAAGTAAGTATGTGAAAACAATGCATTTTATTCATTTTAAACATCATGTTTCTTAGAAACATTTACTGCTTAAGACCTACACAATCGATATCTGAATAGAAATAGTGTAAGTTTATTTTTTCAAAACTACCAGGTTCGATTCCCTAGCTGGGTACAGTTTTTTTTTTCAAATGTATGAATGCAGTTTTTCTTTTTATCAAAATCGGTGACATGGTTCCTAAGAACAAATCTTCGTATGTCTTATAGTTTCAGACTTTCCCATACTGACCGATTTGAATGAGACACCCTGTATATATTACGGAAAGTACGCATATGAATATTAATTTTGCACTGTGATATAAGAGGTCTAGTATACGGCTAAATAATACACTTATCGCGACTTGGCTAGGGCTTGTCAGTTTTAAGATAATCGCGGAAATAGTAAAATTTTCTTTATGTTTTAAAAAAGAATATCTTTAGTAGTCTAATTTTTTTTTGGTTTTGTAACATAGCCACAGTTATGGACTACTTACACACAAAAAACGGAATTCAAAAATCGCGGACTTTCGGAGATATCATTTGTTTAAGACTTCCCGGTTTCCGGGATTTTGGTAAAAATTTACTACTACTTTTAATTTTAATTTTCTATTGTAAATGTATCATTTTCATTTGTCAGAATAGATGCAAATTCACTTTCATCGGTTTCTGTACACCTTACGCTCCCGTTGTCATTTTCGTCGTCATCATCGTAATTATTTTCATATGGTTTCAACATTTCAATGACAGGAGGGGGTAGAGGTATGCGTTTTATGTTTTTTTGTCGTCTATTCAGCCTTGTATATGATACGACCGGATCCGATGATTCTAACGCTCTATGGAATAAGTCTTGTATAGTATGTTTTCGACTATCTTTCCGGCTGTGGTGTTCGCGGTCATATCGCCAAAACTTATTACGGGACTCTCCAGCTTGTTCCGAAAGAGCTCCTATGGGCAACGCGGCACTTTCTATAATTTTTTGCCCATGCACGAGAATTTTGTGCAAAGTTGTGGTCATCGGATGCCAGCTATAAGCGGCTACATATTTTTTGGCCACATTTTTGCAAAAATCACCGAATTTTTTGGAATCGAGCGGCAGCCCACAGTTTATAGCAACAAGAATGATGTGCATGTCGTCGACAAGCCATTTACTAACTCCTAGTATTTCAGAAAATATTCTGCGACTTTCATCAGTAGCGAAGACCCTCCGGGCGGTATTTCCGTCATTAGTCGTTCCCGAATTGGGTCGCACGACATCAACTAGTAAACCCAAGCCATCTTTTATTTCTGTCTGTATTCTTCTTTTCCGGCCTTCTACTATCTTTCCAGCAACAGACGATTTGAACACTCGCCACTGTCTTACGTGGGGATCATTTTTATACCCCAAATGGAGTAAAAATTCTAAAAACCTTATATAGGCATGAAGAGGACTCATACCATTTTTTAATGTTTCTTCGTCTCCTATTGGTATGGAAAACGCCAAATCTAAATTATTATAGTTAGTTGCAGTTAACTTACAAATAGGACATCTTAGTTGCGAAAATGTGTTGTGAATAATATTGTACACCTTGCCATCAATGATGCTTAAGGTAAGGTTACATATAGATTTCACTATAAAACCTTTCGATGTAACTGCCGCGACCGGTGTTAAATGTAGCATTTGTTGCTCTACGTATTCTTTTTCCGCGAGAATGAGGTCTTTCGATTCTTTTCGATATTGGATATGTAGAGGCCTGCAGGACCGAAATGATTGGGGCGCTTGGTTTACCCATATAATTTTTTTGCTACATATTTCCATGATTTGTAAGGGCACAAAGGTTGTGGCAAATATTGAATTTTCGTCAAACAAAAGATCTTGGGGAGATGTTTGTTTATAAAGAGATTGACCTGTACTGCCATCAAATCCCCAAGACCCTTCGAATGTGCATGAAAGTTCATCTAAATGCTCTTGTTCGCAATATGTATTAATTACATCATCACAGTTGTGAATAATTCTTTTGAAAGTATGTGCGAGAAGTCCCTGTAAGGAAACAGAAGCCTCCACTTCGCTTGATTCCACTCCATCCTCTGGATAACAGTCCTGTTTTGCTTTTGCTACTTGTTTGTAAGGTGGGAAAGCACAAAAGCCCCTGTTAGCTAGATCTTGTTGTAAACATTTATATGTCGCGACACTGTATTTTCGGTCAATTATTATTCCAAGGGCTTCTTCTGCAGTATACGGGTTGGTTTGATGATTTATTTTTGCCAACACCTCAGTCGAACTAGTTGGAGCCTCCAAACATTTATTTATAACAACCTCTAAGTCACGGGCACTTTTATTACTTAATTTTTCATTGTCTCGGGAACTCACAACTTTAGTAAAGGTCTTAATTAATTTTGCTGGTGGTTCATCTTGTAATAAAGTTTCTAGCTTTTTGCGTTCTCTAACTTGCGTTCGTCTACTAAGCTTTGAGAATTCCGTATCACTACTCGTACTTGCAAGAGGTAGCACGTCCACAATTTCAGGTGGTATGTCTATAACTTCAGGTGCCACATCCACAGGGGTAGGCTCCATGTTCACAACTTGAGCAGGCATGTCAGGATTGAAAATTAAATCACAAGGAATGTCATTAATAAGCTGTTTACTTAGCCAGTCTTTATTCTTTTTAAGAAAATAATTCATGTTCTTTTTACAATCATTGCGTTTTTTCTCAACTTTGGTAATAAAAAGGCCTATAGCAGTCGCCAGGTTTTTTTCTTGGACTGGAGAAAGTGGAGAGTGTAAAATACCTGCAAGACTTGATTTTATTACGCAGCTTCTTTCGGATTTGCTTAGGTCAAACGGTTTTCCTAAGCGGCCTTTTATTTTTTTACTTTCCTTCAACAAAAGCGTATAAGCATCTAACCGCGTTAATGTATAAGGCTTTTCCATTATCGTGGTATCGATAATACTTCTTTATTCATTATTATTTTCCATACGAGACGTATAACAAACTTAGCTGTCATGCCTTTTTCTAAATAATATCACTGAAACTCATTAAACGAAAGGAGGTTTACCTACAACATAATGTCTAGTTCACGAAACGGTCGTGTGGCACCGCTAGTGTCGCAACGCTAGTTTAGCCCAACGCGCAACATTCCTTATTATTGGAAGAACCAGTAGATCATGTTGTCTACATTACATGGGTATCGTGTGATAATGAACGAATTTTAGAGTCAATTGTCTTGGAATTAGGGTATTATTGAGGATCACAGGCATTCTAGGATGCAACTAGCGCTAGGAGGACCACAAGTGAAAATTACTTTGATCAAAGAAAATGAAGTTAGAAATACATAATATGACATGACATAAAAAATACGTAACTACTTCATAATTTCTAAATGTATACAAAATAATAACACATGCCAGCTGTTTATGCGGTACTTTTGAATGTCGCCAAAAAATATTGAAAATCCCGGAAATCGGGAAGTCTTAAAGAAATGATATCTCCGAAAGTCCGCGATTTTTGAATTCCGTTTTTTGTGTGTAAGTAGTCCATAACTGTGGCTATGTTACAAAACCAAAAAAAAATTAGACTACTAAAGATATTCTTTTTTAAAACATAAAGAAGATTTTACTATTTCCGCGATTATCTTAAAACTGACAAGCCCTAGCCAAGTCGCGATAAGTGTATTATTTAGCCGTATACTAGACCTCTTATATCACAGTGCAAAATTAATATTCATATGCGTACTTTCCGTAATATATATATATATATAGATTTTCTTAAAATTCCGGGACTTTTTCTTTAAATTGCAATTTCTCCAAAACTATGATAGTGAGCCACGCGAGAGTTTCACTGTTGCATTTGTGACATATTCCTCTATTCAATCATCTAATAATATAACCCTGTCTCAAAATGAGGTCCAAGGGAACACTGTGCAAAGGTGTTTCTTTATTTTGATAAAAAATATTATACCTACCATTGTCGATATCTTTTAAGACGTCTTTTAATATATTATCCGAGCGTTTTTTTGCCAGCTCAATTAATTTTGGTCTTATTAAAAGCCATTTTCCAGTTGGTGTTTGGTTATTATTGGGGTACAGACTTTTGTAATCTTTTAATAGCTGTAATTAATTATTATTGGTTAGTTTTGTTAGTAAGTTAAAATGTAAAGGACATCCACGAAAAATATGAAAAAGAGGACAGGTTAGTATAGTAAGTCCTTAAGTAGTTTTAAGAGGTTTTTTTTACTATTAATAGGCATAGAAAATTAAAAAGTAGTAGCTACATACCAAGAATATGCCTCCTGGCTGGCTGAGTGCTTTAAATTCCGAATAATACTGTTGAATTGTGTAGTCATGGCGTTGTAAAAGGCTCAATCGGGTTTTGGTAGTAATAGTCCAGTAATTTTCCACAGTTTCCCAGGGATCGCAGCAGTTTTTCAACCATAACATTTTCTCTTCTGTATCACTTGCCAGATGATCCTCCAATTGCATAACTGCTGATTGGGTGCTGGTACTAGGTCGTGGCGACGCCGGGTCACTGTAAGATGATGAAGCTGAATCACAGCGTTTCTCTCTTCCCTTAATAATGCCGGACTTTATGTACTCCCTCCTGCGTTGTCGGTAGCAGTCTAGTAATTTTCCTTTCGCTGAAATTTTTTGCTGAGGGCTGTAGCTGGTGAAAGGAATAAAATAGACAGAAGAACTTTCTTTTTTAAAAATTACAGTTATTTCGTTCGCCAACTGGTATAACCTTGCACTGGTTAGGGTCTTCTGAGGATCGTCCTTCAACTCGTCGTTTACGATAATGCTACAAAGCCGCCTTCTTGCAGCATTATCTAATAAACCTATTTCTTCGTAACGAAGAAGAAGACCTTTCCCATCGTTGCATTTCATTAATGTGTCATATAATTTCTAAAAATTTAATAAATTTATTATCAAAACATCCTCAAATAGAAAAGAAGCATTGACATATAGATAAATAAAAAATAGTCAACCTATCATTAGCATATTCTATAGGCTTCATACTTTCGATTGGTACCTATGTAATTTGTCTATTAAACAAGCAATTGCAATTTTTTGTTTTAAAGTTGATTTTAATTTTTTTTATTAATTATATAATGGACTGAAATTTTTCAGGCTACCTATTCGCCATATATATTTCACATATTCAATTTGATATAAAATACTTTTTATTGAATTAATAGCCCGGTGAAGGTTGTCTCGTATTCGGATCCCCTACTCTACTAGTACTAACTTTCATATCACTTTCATTTCATAAATTTTTATATCAAATTCATCAAAAATCCAGGCTTTTACTCGTAGGCATAGACTTAACAGATAGACTTTCATGGTTATAACATTAATATAAACTTTAATTGCAAAATTTTACTTACACAATGTTTTTTCTGCTCAGCATTGGTTGGTGGTTGCTCTGGCAACGCATATGCCGTGTCCGCGTCTATTAAATAGACATCGCTAATATCAACCTCCTCCATCTGAAAGGTATTTATAGGTAAAATGTACACACAGTATGTACCTCAACATTGGTATGTACAATAATTATACCTATTATGTCTAAAGTGTAGTGTAGGTATTTCTATCTATTCTAATCAGAGATGGGCATTATTCGAATAAATTTTTATTTGAATAATCATTCGAATAAACAATCATTCGCGATAAATTTATTCGCGAATAATTTATTCGCGAATAAATTATTCTACCACTTCTTCGAATAATAAATGAATTATTCTTTATTTTATTCGAATAAATACCACGAATAATATTATAGTACACTTTCAAATTTACCATTAAAATGCAACTGGAGCATATTTTAGGGTCTAGGGATTGTCTCGCAGGTAGCCAACCAGAAAGAGATGGATATATGAATGAACGAGATAACCACGTAACTCAATTTTCTTATCGGTTTGTTTACCCGTGTTCATTATTATTTCACAAAAATTAGTCATTCGCATACTTTGGTCTAAACCAGTCGCATCTCTGAAGTCTGTGTATTACTTTAACAAAAAAATGAGTGAGGTTAATGACGATGACGATAATATCCAGTCCAGCAAGGATAGCTCGTTAAACTCCACGGATTTGAGTGAAAACCGTGATGTGGTATCTCAAGACCACACAAAACCACTATATATTTTTCATTTCTTTATTTAATTTAATACCCCTGTCGATCTTATAGCGATTGACTTTTAAACAAGGATAATTTATTCGTAGTATTTTATTCGGGAATGATTTATTCGTGATACAATTTATTCGCGAATAATTTATTCATCGAATGATTTATTCGCGAATAATTTATTCGCCATATGTACGAATAAGAATAATCATTCGGAAAATTTATTCGTTATTCGCGAATGATTTTTTTATTCTCAATCGTTATTCGTCATTCGAATAAATTTTGCCCATCTCTGATTCTAATAAGCTTAATCTTTAGATAAAAGAAAAAACTTTGTTTAAAAAAACCTAAGAAAAAAAAGGGCAATGTACCTATGTGTGTATGTGTGTGTGTATGTATGTTTGTATGTATGGTAATGTACTTACAGTTTTGTTCGCATCTGAAAATGCATCAGTAATTATACTTTTTAACATCGCAATTTGAGTTAAAAGTTTGGCTCTATGGCCTATAACTGGCACAAGCTCCTTGATGTCCTCCGCAGACAATATTTGTAGAATTTCTACATCAATACTGTGTTCTGAAATAAAATAAGCTCCATTAGCCTACAAATTCAATTACAATAATTTCTATGTAGGTATATACTAGTCCTTCAATATGTATCCTACTGCTAGCCACTTACCAGCTGTCAGGTAACTGTCACTTCACTAATGCTGCCTGGTAGAGTGATTATTCTGGTTTCTTACAGAAAGTATAAGCTATACCTACATAGTTGAGAAGTTATGTAATAGGTACAATAAAGAAAAAGTCATAATTATAATGATCATTGATCACTTTATCTCAATTCGAAATGAGTTTTTTTTGTATCGTTTAGATTTGATTATACAAACTGATTTGTTTTAAGAACAAGGGATTTTGCATCTTGTTTTTGTTCGAATTATTTATTATCAAAGCTAATTCTCATTTTTAATTACTTTGATTGTTTTTAAGACTAATTTAAAGGATTTTTATTATTTGTTAACAAAAGAACTAAACTACTTATACCTATAAATATTTTGTCATAATCATATTATAAATAGTTCTATGGTTTTATTTATTCATTTGCGCTCATATTTGGCAATGACCTCCTCTATATCTTTCAAGCAATCTAGTAAATATTCTATAGGAACTTGTTCTAACCGCTGTCTAATGACTACTGCTACCACGTTACGTTTGCAAGCACAGGGGCACATGTTTGATTCACTTGCATCTTCATCGGTTGAACATTGTGTTGCTACACAATGGTCAACCTGTCCAGAACTTCCACTTTTTCAGAGATATTATCATCTTCATCATCGCTTGGGTATGGTGTCATTTTATTTTTTATATTAGTCTTCTTAAAAACAACCGTTTTACCAATGAAATTAAATTAAGTAAAGTGTGGACTGAAAAAACCTAAAGCCTAATAATTATTAACTCGCACAAGTGGTTTAGTAAACATGAACTATTATTTTACGTGCAACTTCTAAATTAATGTAACCACATAAGCCCGGCAGGGAAAATGAAACAAAAATTACTTCACCATCGAATTTGTTACAACTTTGTTGTGTTAAATAGTTCTATTTCATTTAAATTGGCCTACTTTCAACAGCTCTGTCTAGTTCCTACCTTTATCTAAATAATATTTCTACATTCAGTTATATGCACAATATGCATATAGTACTTTACTAATTTCGTGACGGTACCCATGATATTTTAAATTAATTTGTTAGTTTCAAATCTTTAAAGCATATTATAACTGAAATAATATGATTAATTGGATGGCACTAGTAATTCAGGTTTTACATGATTAGAATAAATAATATTGTAATACTTAAGTAATTAATTAAAAATAAATCAAAAAATACTATATACTGTTGTCGTCCATAACAACGAAAAATTCGTTTCTTGGAGACCGGGCTATACAAAACATCCAAGACACAAGAACAAATAGGTATTCATGTACCTACCAGTCCTACCACCACAGAAATACCTAAGTATTCGCCCTTACCAGAATTCCCGAAACCGCTACCTTCGTAAGCAGGGTCACTTTTACTAACAACTAGGCTAACTGCATCGTTATTTATCTGCATTAATAAACGCTTTGAAGGATGTAGATCATGCACAAAAAAAAAACCATTTGACACAACAGAGTAGTGGCCGTATTGGCCATCTTGCTTTGCTTGCCACCATACTTGGCGCAATTTTTTCGTTTCTCCGCACAGACGCAGACCAAGTGAATCGGTGTACCTACCGACATTAAGTACTCAACGGACTTTTTCAACTAACGGCGCCACTCAGGTTCCTTCTTTCACCATCCATTTCAGTAGGTAACCGATGCGAACTAACAACCTACCTACTCATGTTACGATTTTTGAATAACACGTGGGTAATGTTACTAAATAATGTAATGGTCACTTACCTTTAAACTTGTCAATATACATAGAGAGACCCCATGATTTCAAGTATTCTTCTATAGCAGGATTAGCAGGTGCCTCGGCGGCCTCGGCGCCCCGGGCTGACGACGCCACCATGGCTTCCTCAAATTCATCCATATTCTGGAATACTTGGCCTCGCCCCGTTTTATGAACTTTTTTCACAAACACCATTCACTATTCGTATCTAACTAAGTATATGCCAAATAAAATAGGCCAATATTTTAAAGCAAGCAGTAAGCACGCATACTGACTTGACGATGACAACAACAACCCGGGAAGACCGCCCGGGAACAAGAATGAACAGGTTTGCTTCGTTTCGTCCAGTCCCCTCCCCCTCCACCCGCATCCGCGCGCGTCGCAACGTCTCAACTCAACTCATCATAAACAATACAATCGCTCTTTGCTAATAAGAACAAAAGTTTGATAACTGTCTTCCTAAACGTTTCGTATTTTATAACTATAACTTTGTTGAGTTGAACGACCGAACTATCAGTGAAATTGTTACAAAACCATTTGTTGTTAATAAATAAAGTATTGAATCAAATGGAACGTAAACGGTTTATCAAATAACTACAAAAAATAATAATACTTAATTAACCTGTTGTTGATATTTACTAGTAAACATACGGTTCGGTAAGATATTAAAATACATTGATAATTAATAAGTATATAAAGTTTAGTTATAATAATACGATACGGTTTGCTAACATACAATTAAACATATCGATAATAATTAAGGATACAGTTAAGTTACCCTTAAAAAAACGATATTGTTGCTCTGGCTATACTAGTTGGTTTACTTTAATTGAGTAAATAGTACCCAATTATTAATTTACTGCTTACCAGACATAATTTAACATAACAAGCACTGGGTACACTACCGAATAAGTTACGTAGATTTATGCAAAGTTTATTTCCTTATAACCTTAGTTGAGTTATTTTTGAAATTACTTAACTAGTTTGGTTAATTATTTTTTTCAGTGTATCGACTATCACGTGCTAGACGGTATATTGAATGCACGTTTGGTATATTTGCTAACAAATGGCGCATATTCCATCGACCGCTTAACGTAAATGTCGACTTCGCAGTAGATATTATTAAAGCATCATGTGTTTTGCATAACTTTGTAAAGCAACGAGACGGACACAAATTTGAAGACACATTTGAGGGTCTTCCAAACTCTATTACAGAACAAACTCTGAATGTTCGTCGAGGTGGACCTATATTGGCAACAATCAGGGAAGAATTTGCAAATTATTTTGTGAGTGAAGAAGGAAAACTAGATTGGCAATGGAATCACTACATATTATAAAACAAAGTCGCTTCCCGCTGTCTGTCCCTATGTATGCTTAGATCTTTAAAACTACGCAACGGATTTTGATGCGGTTTTTTTTAATAGATAGAGTGATTCAAGAGGAAGGTTTTTATGTATAATAAATTCTGTTTTATATAAGGGTGTAACAGGAAACTCACATAAACCGAAGCGAAGCGAGGGCGGGTCGCTAGTATGATATAAAAATGTATTTTAAAGTGCCAAAACAGTCATTATAACAACATTGCCAATGTCTTTTTGCTATCAAAATTAAAAAATACATTCATTTTAATAACTCACCAATTTTATTTTTATCCGCCACCGGTTTTTCTTTAAAGTTTTCTATTAGTTGTTCACAAACAGCTGCCCATGCATTATTTTTCTTTATTTTGTCACTGTGGTCATCAAGTTTATAATTCCATATAAGTTCTTGTGATTTTATTGCACTTATAAGCGCGTCACAATCGATATTGCCGTCCATTTTTCACAATAAACAAACGACGCGTGCGGGTGGGGAGCGTGCGCGTTGCGGAATGAAGAGCGCGGGCGGAGGTAACTGCGCTAGAGCAGTCGACAGCTCGAGCAGTCAGTGTATGCCCGGCGACTGCTTGACCGCACGATGAAATTTCACCGTGCAGTCAACCGCCCGAAGCAGTTGAAACTGCTCGAGCGGTTCGTGTATTGCGAATGAGAGTTTTGTATGGAAACTGCAGATCACCCATCGGCGACCGCTTGAAGCTGCTGGCACTGACTGCTTAAAGCAGTCCGTGTATGGCCGCTCTAAAGCCAAGTCCGGCCGCATCAATGCTAGTGCTAAGGTGATGGCTTCCCTCATTCGCAAAATTCTGTTCAGCATGTCGTTTGTGGAGTTCCACCTTGTTGTGACATCTTGTTTTAATTTAAGGGATTCTAAACCCATCGTCTCCTGCAGCTCTTTTAATTTTCTTGCTCCAGGCGCACTGCGGTTGAAGTACTCGACCACAGCTTAAACTCTACTGATGGTGTCCAGAATTGAGTCGAGGCTTGCTTGCACAACCAAATTCAAAGTGTGAGCAAAACATGGAATACTTCTCCATTGCCCAAGACGAATGGCAGCAAGCATGTTGGCGGCATTGTCGCTGACGATGACGCCGACGTAGCGGTGAATATTCCATTCTTGGAATTTTTCTGAGAAGAATTGCTGTTAATTCGCTGCGGTGTGTCGCTCCTGGTACTCGATGCATCCAATCATTACCGTACATATTTTGTCCGTGTCTTCATTGATGAAGTGAGCGGTAATAGCTATATAACCATCACCGTTTGTCGATGTCCAAGCATCGGTGGTGACTCAAATCGCCTTGGCCTTTGTCAATTGTTGCTTGGCGGCTTCCACCATTTTGCCGTACACTTTGGGCAATAGGCTTTCGGACAGTGTCTTCCGGGTAGGCAAAGTGTAGCCGGGATTTAACATTTCGACGAACTTTCTGAACTCAATTTCATCAACCATTCTTAGAGCATGATAGCCTTTAGCTATCATCTTAACTAATTGCTCGTCCAGCTCCTGCATTCTTTTTAATGGTAACGGTTTTCGCACGTTAACATAGTCGGCCATGGTCTGCGGCGCAGCTGTGCTATTTCTGGCTGCCGGCCTGCCGGCTGGGGCTGTTAACAAAGTCCGAGATGGGCGAGATGGTGCGTCGTGTTCGTGTTGCATGGGCTGGTCACCCTGGTCGTCGGGAATAGCAGCAGCGGCAGATGGGCCAGCCGGCGCAATTGTGTCCGCATTCATTGGTTCATGCCTCGGAGCTTTTATATTTATAATCGGATGCATGCTGTTCATGTGGCGACTTAAGCTTCCAATAGAACTTGCTGATATGGCCAGAACTTTGAAACAATGCGCGCATTTTGCCCGCTTTGGTTCAGTCTCTGTGAAGTGATTCCAAAGCGGACTATATTTTCGTTTTGTAGCCATTCGTAAGTATCACTAAAACCTAAAACTAATCCTAAAAAATCCTTTGGTGGACAACTATATTTACACGCCTACTCGTAATCACTATATTACTAGGTATTATATTTACACTTTATCCACTTACTATATTACTAATACGTTCTGTCTATTTACACAAATCGAATTTCTGCACTCAGTCAATGTTTAACTCACACTTTCGCAGTTAAATTAAGGTATGATAAAGCGGGTGATCGACGTACGAGCTATTATACCGCGGTTTTAGAGCGACGGTTTTACTCGCGGCTCGTCAGCGCTGATCGACTAGCGAGCAAATCAGTCGTGCGATCGCGGTCGGTTCAAGATGTCGTGCTCAAAATATGAAGTTTTGTGTTACCTCGCTATAGCATGCAACGAAATTAGAAAAAATAAGCGTAGACGCCCTAGAGTTTGGGTTAAAAGTTGGATCGAAAAGAGGCAGCACTTGTCGCATACCCATTTGATACGTGAATTGTCAGCAGAACCACTTGATTACAGAAATTACCTCAGAATGTCTGCGGATTTGTATGACGAATTGTTGACGTTAGTGGCACCCATAATACAAAAACAAAACACAATAATGCGAGAAGCTATATCTCCTCATGAACGTTTGACTGCTACACTGAGATACCTTGCAGAAGGTAAAACCCAAACCAGTTTGCAGTATTCTACTTTAATATCTAGGCAAACTTTGGGAAGAATTATTCCGGAGACGTGCAGAGCTATTTACGCAGCATTAAAAAACCAATATATTAAGGTAAGACATTTATTTTTTGTAGTACACTTTTTATGAGCTGTATATGTAGTCTTTAATACACAGCTCTGTTCTTTGTTTGTACTTCAATAAAATATGAACTAAAACAGACAGTTTTCTCAATATTTGTAATTAAAATAATTTTTTAATCAAACTGATAGGTTCCCTTCTTACCCGTGGTACTACCGGTGGAACTACTGGTAGTACTACGGGGATTATTTTTTGCCCGTAGTACTACTATCCAGTCTGGTAGTAGGTACCACGGGAGATTTTACTTTACCCCTGGTCCTACAGATCAAGGGCAAAAAATAATCCCCGTATATATAAATAATACCAGTAGTTTCATTAGGTAGTAGGTCCACGGGTAAGAAGGGTCTCAATCTTTATAATTAATATTAAACTGAAAAATTTGAAACATAATACTGCAATGAGTCTGATGATATTCGTGTGTTAAACTGATCTTGAGTATCAGAGCCTTCAAGTTGCGGAGTTGTGGCTGTGGACGTAGACGTGGATGGTCTGGTGTTAAATGTAGTAGAAGCAGGCATAGAAAATTGTTCATTTGTTATATTATAATGTTCGGCAAATGTGTTCGTGCACACAGGTTGCACTGAGCTCGATGTTCTTGGGAGATGGTTATTAGAGTAATTAAAGCCTTGTAATAGGGACGTGTTTGTGCTTACAGGTTGCACGCTAACTTGTGAATGTATAGAGAGTTGTTCAATTTGTCCATAAAAAATTACATCATTGATTAGTTTCTGTGCCAAAATTTTCTGTGTATTGGTCATTGTCTTCAATTTACTACCAACGTTTTTCCCAAAAATATCGAACTCATCTTCTTTTTGACTGAGTCTATGAGTAATCAAACTAAACATCTGATTTGTAGTGTCCTCTTTTCTTTTCCGTGAAAATGATGGTGGCTCAGATTCAGATGTCACCGATCGAGATGGAGTTTGAATTGAATCAGGCAATGAATTAAGTGAAGGAGGCGGACTGGATATCTGTAATTAAAAAAATATATTTAACGTTTATCTTGTTTCAGTTTCCTGAAAGTGAAGAAGAAATGAAAATGATAGCTGAACAATTCAAAATCAAGTGGCAGGTACCAAATTTGCTCGGTGCAGTTGATGGTAAACATGTCAAGATAATTCCCCCTCCTGGCGCTGGCTCTCATTTTTATAATTACAAAGGCTTCCATAGCATTGTCCTTATGGCAATAGTGAATGCCGATTGTGAATTTATATATGTTGATGTAGGGACGAACGGCCGCATTTCTGATGGAGGAGTTATAAAGAAAACAGAATTTTACAGGCGGTTGGAGCAAGGCACTCTAAATATACCACCACCAGAAAAACCAACACAAGATTCCGATCCGTTACCATTTGTATACATTGGTGACGAAGCTTTTACGTTAAGACCGGATTTCCTTAAACCTTATCCACAACGAGAACTAGATAATGCAAAGCGAATTTATAACTATCGAATGTGCAGAGCCAGGAGGATAGTCGAAAACGCGTTCGGTATTTTAGCCTCAAGATTCCAAATATTTCGATCAGCTATTGATTTTAAATCAATGGACGACATCAATTTTGTGGTACTGGCGTGTTGTGCTTTGCATAATTATTTAAGACGCAAATCCGGACAAGATTATATCTTTCCAGGTGATAGTGATACAGAAAATCGAATCACTGGCACAATTCAAGAAGGCCTAAGGCCGGAAGGTATTTTGGCATCCCTACAAGTGACTCGTCCGGGAAACACTGGCAATAATGCAAAAAAAGTAAGGGAAGATTTTGTAAAATACTTCAGTACAACTGGGGCCGTCCCGTGGCAGGAAAGAATGATTTAAGTAATAAATACATAGCACAATAGACGACACGACTTATAGGTAAATAATAATAAGTACGATAGGTACCCACATTATCCGCAGAAATCTCAGAATGTTGTGTTGATGTTGATTGTTGACTACGATTGTCATCTTCGATTTCAAGCGTTGACATTGATGCTGTGGCTGTAAAACAATTAATTAACAATTTAATTTTGAATATTATTATTGTATTCATTTGACATACTACTGTTTACAAATAAAAGTTAATGTACCTATATTTAGCAATTTATTTCGTTTTAATCATGATCATGAACTTTCGAGAGACTCAAACATAATTTACCTACCTACTAAATAATAACGTAATAACAAAACATAAATATTGTACGACATTTTCACACAGATCGACCTAGTCCTAGACTGTCAATGCTTGTACTATGGGTAATAGGTAGGTAAGTACTTACTTTGAGTCTGATCGTTGAGAAACTCAAGTTCCTTATAATACCACAACTTTGGCCGATACACTTCTTCACTTCCGGAGCCGGTCCTCAAGCTTGCAGTAACTTTGTTACGTTCTTTTCTTTGAGACGCTCGTATTGACTGAATTTTTTTCTTGACGTCGGCAATAGTTGAGTTTGGTTAATTTTTTTTTATGATCTCCAAAAGTTTATTATATGCAGTAAGCCGAATTGTTTTGTTTTTGTACTCTGGCGATGTACATTTCCATAAACAAGGGTTGTCTCGTAAGCCACATATAAATTCGAATACCGAATCGCGACTCAGAGTTCGCATATCCATTGTGAAATAACAAAAATACACGTCCGTTCTCTCCAGCGGTCGCCGAAAACTGCCGGCTCGGCTCGCCGGCCGTGATCGACACGCGGTTTCATGGCGAGCCGAGTAAAAAATCAAACATACATGACGAGCCACGAGCCCGGCTCGTCGGTATATAATACCGCGGTATTGCAATGATACACCGGCGAGCATTACCGACGAGCCGCAAAACCGCGGTTTTACTCGCCCGTAGATCAGGGCCTTAAGCATGAACAACAGTAACAACTTCAGTTTTCAATTTAATTTGCCGCCGTAGCCCTCAACAAAACAACAACAATACTCGTTTTTTCTCGTCAAATTCAAAATTATATGCAAATTAATTCATTTAGCCATTTCCTTAAATAAAGACATAATATGGTCGCTATGCGTACGCATTACAGTTTAGAATCATTTGGAAGCATAGAAACCGTAGATATTCCTGTGAATATTAGCGAAATTTGCATCAACTCGAAGTGTAACCGATACGCCGGGCGCATCGCAGAGCGAGTTGAAGGGTAAAGTAACATTATACATTACGCGGTCTGTGTCTAAACTTGTACCGACCTTTTCTAACGGCGCGTCAAGCTATTATAGTAGATTATACACCGAGGGGATAAAGCACAGTTTTATGTCACGGGCGCGATATTGAATCCTGAACGTAACGAAGGACTCCAGATTTAACTCCCGAGCGCAGCGAGGGTGTTACGAGTTAATTCCCGAGCGAAGCGAGGGAATTAAGAAGAGTCCTGAGCGCAGTGAGGGGTTCAAGCGCGCCCAAGACGAAAACAGCTTTATCACCGAGGAGTGTACTCTACTTTTCTCACCTTTTGCGAGACAATAAAAAAGAGAGTCTACTAAAAACACCGTTTTATTATAGTAAATTAAAATTAAAAGTGAAAATTGATATTATAATAATAATAATAATTTGCTTGCATTGTTAAATAATAATAATAATAATAATAATTTATTTCAGATAAGCAATCCATATTATGTTAGTAACAACTTAAAAAACTATATGATTAGTACTGTGATTTACAAAATAAATATAATTAATCACCTAAAACACGTCATAGTTGGCCCTAGGCACGTGCCTGTCTGCCCAGAAGGCGAGGATCGGGCTATCCAACCTTTCAGCCACCGCGCCCAGGAGGCCGTTGGTGCTGCCGCGCACACGCCGCATCAGGGAGGCGACTCGCTTGCGCATGATTGCGTGAAAAAACCCCAAAAAACGTTAAAACCCCATCAATCACATCTGATGATGAACTATTCTGTTTGTCCTTAATATGTCCATCACACGGTGTAAAATATGGTATTATATCGGAATCTTCTAATAGTTTGGATGGTAATTGATTTGATATAAACCACAGCCGTATGCTTCTATGGAAATTAGTAATAATAAACTGTTTACTTAAACACTCAATTTGATCTCGAGTTAAATGGATTATGATGAACACCATGATGGAATAAACCGACACTTAGTAACTCAAACACAGTAACCAAAATAATGAATCATTTCAACATAGGGTACCTCGTTTATATAGATGCACCCCTCCTAACTGTTTCCATAACAATAAGATCAAGTCACAACGAGTCCGAAGCCCATTGACAAGTATTGGCTAAGCGCTTTTAAACAGGTTAGAACAGGAATATTCAAAATAAAAAAATATTACTTAAGCCTCACGATGAAGTTGGCTTATAAGTTTCCCGATGGCGTGTAGTTCTTGATCTTCTTCAAGCTCTTCACAGAGGCTGATGAGTTCAGGATTATAGATATCACAGATAAAGATAAAAAAAGATTAAAGACATTTATTCAGTAAGTAGGCCGTACGGGCACTTTTACACGTCAAGAATCTACCAGCGCTTCCCAAGAGGAGACACTGCTGATAAGAAACGCCGCAAAAAACTCAGCAGTCAGTCATTTTGTAAACATATTACCTACAATGGTTACTTAATCTAGCATTATATAAATCAATAAATATTAAATTCAATATAATATCAAATAACATGCGTAGATCAGTTCAAACCATCCATTGTGAAATTAACGCAAGAACTGCCTAACCCTACATTGATTCCCTAAGAGCCTGTCCAGACGGAGCGTTTTTGCGCGCGTAAGCCCTCGCGCATTTCAATTTATGTTGCATCCAGATGCTGCGTTTTACGCGCGTTACTACGCGCGGTGTCTGGCGGACGGATTCAGCCAGTTAAAAAAATGGAGCCAGATACAGCGGTTGTGTTGTGGCTTGCATACCGTCGATGGAAACGTCGTAAACGTAGAGAAAGTCGAAGATTTAACGTGCATCCAATTCTACGAGACAGAATGACGCAAAGTATGTTTATAACATTATACCCAAAGCTGAGAGAACACAACGAAAAGTTTTTCAACTACTTCCGGATGTCAGTAACATCGTTCGATGATTTGCTAAAACTTATACAGGAAGATTTGACACCCAACAATATCTATGTGCCAAAGGATACTGTTTCTGCCGAAGAAAAACTCGTGATTACATTGAGGTAATAACATTTATTGTTTTTATACCTTTTTTTTTAAATCAATTTAAAGATCTTGGTATAGATCCATCAATTCACTCTCTTGGGGACCTTGAGTAGACGCCGGTGATGGGTTATCGTAGGAAGACGCCGGTGATGTGGAATTGCGTTGTACAGTGCAATAACCTCGATTGTAAGTCGAAAAGGTTAGGTAAGGTGAAAACGAAGATGTTGAAGGGTCTGTTTCATTATATACTGCATCGTCAAAAAATCCTCTCTGTCCGCGGTGTGTCATTCCTGCTTGGTAATTATATTGCGTTGAGGGTGCAGGTGAAGTTATATAACGTGAAGGTGAAGGTGTATGACGTGGAGGTCGTTGAGCTTTTTGGAGCACATTCATTAATTCAATTTTTGCTTGAAGCCTCTTTTCCTCAGGTACTTTAATAAGTTCCTTATGCAGTGACAAACAAAATAGTTTATCATCATCAGACTCCGATGGTGGGTGATTTCTAGGTGCTCAATTTTTGTTTATAATGGCAAGAAATTCCTCATCAGCTGCGTTCAGTTTTTTTTTCTTTTTCGGCTGGCTAATTGGAGGTCTCATTACATCTTCTCCGTCGCCAGAAATGTCTTGTTCTTCAGGTGCAGCAGGCGAGGTAACGATGTTGCTATCAGTAGTCTTATTGCGTGTCGATCGTTCGAGGAACATCAAACGTTCAAAATATACATATTTATTTTTGACGGCTTTTGATCCAGACGGTGTGGTTTTTATCCTTTTCATTTCTCTTACAAAGCCATCACGTAATCCTTTCCACTTCTTTTGCAATAATATTCCTGAAATAAGAAAAAAAAACAATTGAAATGACTACACTAAATATTTATATTTAATAACATTATTTTCTTTTCAGATATTTGGCTACAGGATGTTATTTTGCGGACCTGCATTATGCCTACAGATTGGGAAAGTCGACAATTATCGAAATAGTACAGAAAGCTTGTTACGTCATATGGCTAAAACTGCAAAATATAGTCATGAGAGAACCTACAAAAGCAGAATGGGAAGAGATTTCAAAACAATTCCAAAAATATACACATTTTCCAAATTGTATCGGAGCCATAGATGGCAAGCATTTCCGTATCATAAAACCTGACCATTCTGGGTCTCTTTTTTATAACTATAAAAATTATTTTTCAACGGTTTTATTGGCTGTATGCGATGCAAATTATTGTTTTATTTCAGTAGATATCGGCGCATATGGCAAAAGTAGTGACTCCACAATTTTTAAAGACTCCGTTTTATATAAAAAACTTGTCGAAAAAACTTTAGATATTCCAGACCCAAAGCCAATATCGCAAATAGATACAACTCCCTTACCCCACGTAATTGTAGGTGATGAGGCGTTCGGTCTGTCTGAAAACGTAATGCGCCCTTATTGCGGTAAATCTCTAACAACCAAAAAAAGGATTTTCAACTATCGCCTATCCAGAGCCCGGCGCTACATCGAATGTTGCTTTGGCATTTTAGTGAATAAATGGAGAATATTTCATAGACCATTGAATGTCGACATTGAGTTTGCAGAAAACATCATTAAAGCTTGTTGTATCCTTCATAATTACGTAAGGTTAAGAGATGGTTATAGATATGATGACACTCTGTACGAAACTTCCCTAAATAGTTTGAACTCTGAGGCAGTAAGGCCTAATGCGAGATCTAAGAATATAAGAGACAGATTCGCTGATTATTTTGTTAATGAAGGGAAAATCCCTTGGCAAGACAAGATGGTATAGTAATTTGTAGAAGCCTACTTAAACATAAAACTACGTAATAACGTTAAGCTACGTATTAAGAAATAATATTATTAAATAAAGTAATGTTCACTTACCTAACGTTTTTTTCTTTTCTTCGGAATCACCAGCTTCACAAAATATTTCGACTATTTCTTCCCAGTTCCTACGTTTAATGAGTCTATTTGCGTAATCAGCAGATTCCATATCCCATATGGCTACTCTCTTTTCAACTTCTTCAATAAAAAGTTCGGTGTCAAAGTTATCGCGCTCCATTTTTAACAAAATACGTCCACTCTCTACGGACACGCGCGTTATACTGAACGCTCCAATGGCGCCAGAGTATCTCGACTCGCGCGGCGCTCGCGCGTAAAACGAGCGAGCCGAGAGTCCGGCGCATGGCACGCGTTTTACGCGCGAGTTTTGAAACGCGCGAGAGCATCTGGACGGGTTGAATGTAGCTCTAGTATTTCGGGAACGCGCGAGTGTCTACGCGCGAGAGCTTACGCGCGCAAAACGCTCCGTCTGGACAGGCTCTAAGTTTAAATAGGGCAGTACAGGTATGTGATTTCTAAAACAAGGTGGGGGCTGTTATCTTCACAATTATTACGAAGTACAAAATCAACACATGCTTTTGTTTTGCAATCCGGAACACCCAATAGTTATTAACTATTCATTCAAGTTTAAACATTCCGCGTAAGTCATTGCGATAAGATACAAGAAATGGGAAACACGTTAATAGGTACCTGCATAGGCTTATCTAGTGTTTAAAGTAATTTTACAGAGAAAAGATAATTGTTTAGACTGGAAAAGATCTTAAATTATTAAAAGCTAAGGTTTTTACATTTAATACAATAACAAGCTTTCGTTTAACCTACACAAACACTTTTTATCACTGTTTCTTATTGTCAATAAAATATTTCACACAACTGTCTTTAGAAGCTACTTGCTTTGTGATGTAAAAATATAACATCACGAGTAGATTCTAGTCGATCGTCTTTGTCAGTCGCGTAGAATTTCATTCTTACATCAGCGTGTTTCCAGTGCTCAGTGGGCGGAATGTTTTAAATTTTTTGCATGTCATATATCTGGATTTTAATCAGGTGAGAAGCGTATGCCCCGTCGTCTTGTCCGCTTGATAAGTAATTGTACTCCGTCAGGAGAACTTCGGGCCACATTCGAAGATCGTTTGAATACTTTAGTTTTCTTCTTGGGAGCTTCAAAAAAGCTATCGATGTTATCTACTGAA
This sequence comes from Acleris laterana, assembly GCA_963966035.1. NCBI lineage: Eukaryota > Metazoa > Arthropoda > Insecta > Lepidoptera > Tortricidae > Acleris > Acleris laterana. Next base: position 7,319,542 of record OZ014458.1, on the reverse strand, counting down.
CGCTTTTTTGCCATGGCGTGCTTAACTTTAAAACCAGGCGTGCCTTCTTCGTTGGTTCGTACTATGTAAATAAAAAATATAAATACTTATACATGCCCAAGTTTTGGCGTGTTCAAGCTTTAAGTGTCACTTTGTTGTAAGTGGCTGAAGATCTTTTAATTTTTTTATGATATCTGTGAAGAGTTGTATAAGGTATTTTAGTTGATCGATCCGTCGTTCCCCATACATCGTAATCAAAGGAAACAAAACAAACAAAATGTATATTCAACGAGAGAAACTAAAGCGGAAACATTATTTTTTGCATTAGGAACATTTATCTATCGCTATAAGCTCAACGTTTTTAAAAACACGAAAATAAATAGTTTTGTACTTCTTTGGTGACCGCGGTTTCGCAATGTGACCTCCCACTTAGACACTGCGTCGCTGACTAGTTCGGTAGGTGTAGCGGCGTAAGAGCAACAACGTCACGAGCGTTTACGTGTGTGGATGCAATACATTCAAAGGTATAGCCATTGATCCACTCAGACCCGCGATCCACTGTATACCACTCTCCCCTACCTGAAATGTTTAACATAATCAATATTTCGAGTAAAGCCGGAAATCCACTGCTGCGCACGCTACGCACGGACACTCTTTACACGCCACCCACGTGGGTCCATATGTCTAGCCACGTGTGTCAACATTTTCACAGCAACCAATGCACGCACACGTAAAACGTGTTGTCCACGTGGGTACATTGGTCTGCTGCGTGTATCCATATTCCCCACTGCGGGCCACGTCCACGCATGCAAGGGGGGTGCGACGCGCCTTTCCATTGCAACTCACGGGCACGGGCACGCTCACTCAGTTCGAAACATTCTGTAGAAGCGATACCACGTATATTTCTGTTTTTATTACACTAAAATGGAGTTTGCGCTATCGTCATACAGTTCTTCCGAAGACGATTACGAGAGTGAATGTGATGATTTATTATTATGTCCATTGACTGCAAAATGGAGACATCGCGTTTGGATTGATAATCATATTCGATTCAGAAATGCCCATGGAGAATTTAAAACATTATGGTCAACATTAAGTGAAGAAAAATTTGAAAAATACTACCGATTAACAAGACCACATTTTAACATCATACATGAAATGATTAAGAGTAGAATACAAAAACAGGATACCGAGAATATCGTATCGAGAATCAATTAACTCTGCTCAAAGACTGGCTATAGCCTTACGGTAAGATATAACTTATCACTACTTGAAAGAGCATTATACATACTTATGACGTTTTTGCTTGCGACATTATGAGATACGAGATTTTTTTAAAGTAGTGACGTCTCGTCTTCTCATCTGTTCTTGATACTTAACTGTTTGAAATAAGGTGTGCCACTGGCCACTTATTGTCTATGACTATGTATTCCATTTATAACTTTGAATTGATTGTTATTCATGAAGTGGAATCTTGTCACTTAATTCTTGGTGTCAAACTAGCGTATCGAAAAATGTTATTTACCTTTAACATTTGTATGATTAACTGTTGCTTTATTAGTATGCTATATTAATTAATATAATATAGTGTATCTCCTAATTGTGCGTTATTCGTGTCACTGCTGCCTCTGCTTTACAACACTGTCATTAACAAGTGTAAACAGGCCTTAAATTCAAAGTTAAAGTAAAGTAGGGTAGACTGGGGTCAATTGAATGTACACTTATTTATTTATTGTGTTAATATTTATTTATTTATTATAAGCTAGAATTAAGCAAAAAAAATAATGTGGTTTTCAATTATGATGTATAAAAAACTACTTAAACCAATTTTCAGTTTAGTTTTTTGCCATTTGGCTACGGAACTCTAAAATGAAATGAATAATTATAAATTAAATGCGGCAGAAATATCAGGTAAGGACTCGCTTTCCTCGTTGAGTTCATGTGGTGCTTGAGGTGGGGTTTCCGCTGGACCTTCACGTAAAGGAGAGTATACTCGTACTTGTTGTGTATCTTCTGTGTTGTTAGGGCGTGGGCTTTGATAACTTGTACCACTACTATATCCATATGAAGACGTTGATTATGTGGGTCTGTAATAATTATTTACAGAGTCCAACGTCAGAGCTTCGTCTTCTGCCCGAGACACTATATCAAAAATTTGTCGTTCAACTCGTAATTGTAAGTATTTAGGAAGCTAGCGTGTCTTTTCACAAAAGCTAGTAAACATATTCGAAAGTGCATCTTGTGAAGCACGATTCAAATCAAACACTTTCTTCCTCATATCATCTCTTTCCATTTGTCTTTGTTCTCGTCGTTTATCTCTGATTTGTAAAAGTTCTGTAATACTAGTAAGAACTCTGTTTTGGCTAGTCTTACCATGTCTCGTAGTATGGGTAGTAACAGGCGTAGATCCTGAAGGTGAATTTATAGAACCAGGAGGTGGACGAGGAGACTCTGGAGAAATGATGAATGATGCCTGTTCTTGAGAAAGTGGTGACTCCGTAGGTGTAGGTTGAGTTTCTCTAGTCATATTAGTACTTGTGGTATTATCTTGGGAATCATTTTAAAAATTTGCAATAGTAGAACTATTTTCATGTTGTGACAGTAAAAAACTCATTACTGCCTCATATTTCCAAGCCTTTACATTTTGTGCTGCTTGGCCCGTTGTAGTTTTTCGACGTCGCATTGCTTCTCTGTGGCTATCCCGTAATTTTTTCCACTGTGATTTAGCTTCCTTACCTGGGAAATAAATCTTATAATATTATTTTTTTTGTTACAGGTAAATGGCAACAGGAGACTTTTCAAACTATTGCCTATAATTATAGAGTAGGGTCTACAACAGTATCAAATATTGTTCAAGAAGTCTGTGATGCTATATGGATCACCTTAGGGCCCATAGAACTGGAATAAATAAAAGACCCACAGAAGTGGAAACAAATTGCTGAAAGTTTTTAAATATCTTGTGACTTTCCACGTTGGGGCGATAGACGGCAAGCATGTTACAATAAAAGCTCCTCCAAATTGCGGTTCCGAATATTTTAATTATTTGAAAGACAATTCAATAGTGTTACTCGCGGTTGCTGATAGTTACAAAAAAATTGTAATGGTGGATGTTGGATCAAAAGGAAAATTTAGTGATGCCGGTATATTACGAGAAAGCGTTTTTGGCCAGAAGCTATACGCTGGAAATTTGAATCTTCCAGAAGATGAAGCACTTGTTACTGACGGTGTTAAACTGCCCTATGTGTTTATCGGCGATGAAGCATTCCCATTGATGACGAATTTAATGAGACCATATCCTAGAGAACGCAATATAACACCAAATAAGATAATTTTTAACTATCGTCTTAGTCGAGCAAGACGAGTAGTAGAAAATGCGTTTGGGATATTAAGTGTGCGGTGGAGAGTTTACAAAAGACCATTTGAATGCTTGGTAAATACTGCCATAAAAGTACGAGTAGTTATGGCAACATGTGTTTTACATAACTACTTAATGAAAAATTCGACTAATTATGGCAATGTATCGAGTCAAGACATCGCAACTACTTCAGTTAATAATCAACTGTTACAGATATCGCATTCTGGATTTAGAAGTATTTAGTAACGAGTTTTTTTTTATCAGAGAAGAATTTTCTCGTTACTTTAATAACATCAATGTTTTGCCATGGCAACATGCACGTGTAACTATTGAGTGATGTAATGAAAAATAAGTAAATAATAACAATGTTTTACTTACCATTTGCCATTCCACATTCCCTGGATATACGATTCCAAGCTAAATCTTTTTGTGTGATGTCCCTATAGGATACATGGCTCATATCATATCCCATAAACAGGGATAAAGTCTCACTTTTTCTATAAAAACTTCAATTTTTGAAGTAAGCACGTGCGGAGTGCGTCAAGAAGCTTTACAAACTATAGTACATTGTGCATCAAGGGTAGTATGAAGGGAATTAGTAACGAGTGTTAGAAGCCCGACGCCGAAGGCGGAGGGCTTTTAATGACTCGAGTTAGTAATCCCCTTACTGCCTGTGATACACACAATGGTTTTCATCACATTTGCGAGGAAAAAAAACAAAGAGAAAATTAAAAAGTTATTTATTGAAGTTGAAGGTAATTGTACAATTATTGTTGTTATTGAAATTGAGCACCATATTTTTTTCGGGATATTTAATTGAGTGAATTGAGTTTGATATATTATTATTTTCTTGGTTTGTTACTTGTGACATGGGAGCATTTTGAATATCTGGTTTAATATCTGCCATTTTCTGTACAATGGGTGATTGGGATGAAATTATTGGAGGCTCCGGTGTGGTTTTTGAACATGGCTGTATCAATGTATCAACTTCCTGAGTATAATCAACTAACAGCGGTCTCTGGTGTATGAGGGCTGATGAACTAGATGCCACCGATTCTGCTTGTTTCGGCTTAATATTATGACATAGTTGTATAGATCCTTTTATTTTATTGCTTACATCTATCTTGTTTGTTAGTGAATTGTCTACAGGGTGTCCCAAAACTCAACGATAACCTGGAACCGGGTGAGAGGCCAACTTATACCAGTTCTGGAAAAAATAAGATAAAAATTCTATATCACTTTCTACGACAATTTGACACCTCAGTTGCGGCGACATGACGCGAGTCGAGATCGCATCGACCCTGGTTTAGAAATTGTGACTTCTCTTCGTTTTTTTTTTACACCTACTAACTAAATGAATGTTTTCAAAACTTGGATAAACATAGCACATTATGTAATTCGTTTCAATGACTTATCTTATTGCAATATAATTAATTTTTGATAATGAACTTAAAAAATGTACGATATAGCTGACTGTGTTATATTCATGTACCTTTTTTGACATTTAGCAACTATAGTTACTCTGTGGAAGTGAATGAACGAACAACCAGATATAATATACTTTCCAAATATATGCTTTACTGCCATAGTTCAAATACAAAAATATTGAGAAAATTGCTTGAAACCAAAAGTGGAATTATAAAATTTTTCGCACCAATTTTCTTTTACATGTGTGAGTGTAAATTAAATGTTCACGTGTTGCTGAAGCACGGATCCGTGCCTTTTTAATGTACCGTATTTGCTGAAGCACGTATCCGTGTAAAAGCCAAAATCAACTAAACGCTCAGGCACGGATCCGTGCCATAAAAACAAACGCATATTTGCGTAGCCACGGATCCGTGCTGCTAAAAAATGAACACAGGGTGTTCTAATTTAGGAGAAATAATATAATTCACCAGTGACTGTTATATCGGTATTATATCTTTTTAAATTAATATCTATGTAGTCGGAATATTTTTAAGGTTGCTATTAAACTAAATCTACTCAAATAATTTTTTATAAAAGAAAAAAAACTGTTATTAAAAATATTACCAGTATAACAGTCCATGGTTTTAAATGAAACAAACTATATTGTGAGCTTATTTATTAGGTATCAGCAACTCTAGGCATTCAACTTATATGTAGATAAACAATAGCAAACATACCAGAAATAAAAACAAATTAAACTTATATGCAGATAAACAAAATAGCAAACATACCAGAAATAAAAACAAATTAAAAGACGCAGGCCAACACGCACAACGCCTATACGCCAACGCACGAAATAAAGGCTTAGTAATATTAATATTATTATCAGTAACCCGAAACCCGAAAATACTTACAGTTGAAGGATAAATGTTATTTATAACATTAATCCTTCAACTGTATGGTATTGCCGCCAACATGAGCCAACGCAAAGAAAAACTTTGCAGTGACTGCAGCGTATATTTGTCAACACTCTGTTTTTGCGTGACAGACACATGACGCATCGGCGCTTCATGAACCTATCCTGCTTTTTAGTCCTTTCCTCGGCTACCAGACTGTGCTCGGGAAAGTGTTCCACCGTCTTGTCTAACCGAGTGCAGGAAATGTTTGGGATACGTTCACGAGCCACTACGAGTACGTTGACGCCATGTGCCGCACATAGTTCAGCAGCTAATTGAAATCTGAACTGTCTGTTCGTTAGTTTTTTCCGTTGGCCCATGTTGGCACGATATATAATGAAGGAATTGTTTATTGTAATGTTTACAAACCGCTTAAAAACTTTCAAATACCATTTTAAACCCCTTTTTCTTTCGAGTAAATAAGTCGATAGCACTTGGTCTTTTAGGTCTACTCCACCCATATATGTATTGTAGTCTTTTACTACTGCCGGTTTCAAAATGTCACGGCCAGTTCGGCGACCCGGAACCATATCTGCATTGTGATAAGTAGACACTGTGGTGACCATTTTTACATCTTTCCAGGCTAAAGCCGCGTTCACATTTGTCTGACGTGTTGTGTCGTGATGCTCTCTGTCGTGATGGCTACTGTTCACATTTATCTGACGTGTTATGACGCATTATGTCGTATTTTTTTATCAGTTCCATCTGGGCTCTCGGAGAGTTCACACATTCGCAATGTTTTTTCAAGAATCATCCGATTCAGATTTTGAAGAAGATATGCAAATATTGGCACTGGCAACGCTTCTAAAAAAGCAAAAAAAGAGAAGAAGATATTGGATTCATCCAGTTAATAGAAAAAGAGAGACTAAAGGCGAGTTTCATTGTCTCGTTAAAGAGCTTGAGAGTGATGCTGAAAAATTTCATCAGTATTTTAGAATGTCTAAGGCACAGTTTGAGAAAATTCATTGTTTGATTGAAGAAGACATCAAAAAAATAAAAATTTCGTAAACCTATTGGGACAAAAGAAAGATTTGGTGTATGTTTAAGGTAAGTTTTTATTTTTCATATGAATATTCCTCGGAAAATTGTACATTGGAATAATATGCCGCGAGACGAGAATCCGGTCGTTCCGATTCCAATGTCGGCGTTTCCATTGCTGCCGTGGATGTAGGTGAAAAGGCGAAGGTCGATGTACTTGGAAATGACAGCATGGATGTGGATGTGTGACCGGGTGACTGCAGTCCGTGTTGTTGTGGCTGAGAAATAATCTGGCGAGTCACATTGATTGGTGTTCTGCGGATTTGTTCTTGTGCTTCAAGTATGCGTATTTCGGCTTGTGATATAGCAGTGTGCAAATCTAATTTTATTTTGGATTGTTCGATTTTGGGAAGTCTTTTTACGGCTTTGCTCATGCTTAGAAAGAACAAGTCGGTTTCGTCCATTTCTTTATCTTGCAGCTTGTTTTGTTGTTTTCGAAGTCGCAAATCATGCGAAGATTTCATCAAATCGTATAGTTCATGTAAGTTGCTTTTATTTCGTACAGGTCTGCTAGATTGTGAACAAATAGATTGTGGTGTTGGTGAGCGGCTATCTTGAGATAAAGACTGTACACGATAAAATCTGGCCATGCATGATCTGGTGTATTTTTTTAATGAATGCTAATTTTCAAGCAGCACTTTTTTGTAATAGTCAGTGGTTATGAAACTACATAATAAAAATACAATCATAATAAAATGTAAGAGCGTCTGTATCTTAGACCCTTATATAATCCACAGTACCTTTAGTTTTTTGTACACGATCTTCTGACAGTCTTACCAAATTCTCCGTTTTAAAACATTTTATTATTATTAATTATACAAGCCAAATTATACCTTATTAAATTATCTTACCACAATAGTTAAAAATTTTCCTAATTATATTCAGATTAAGATAGTTCTGAGGTTTTTTAACTTTGGCGAATTTGACTTTCTGACAAATAAATGCCTCCCATACAAAAACAACTTTCAGTGCTTGGAGTAAAAAGTCTTCCTGACTACTACAAATAGAAATGAGTTTCAAAAAGTATTTTTTTCGTAAGACGACATTCTATTGTGGGTAAAACTGCTTGTAACAATATAAATACAGTTGTGGCGTAGAAGCAGGAAGTGAGTGAATATTGTCAAAAAACGCTGTACAAGACATGAAAGGTATGATAGAATATATTTGGCGAAAACTAACACATACCCATACATTATGATACGATTTTATTTCATTATATAGTATTATAATTATACAACATATTAAAAAAAAACTGCTTGAAAATATGCATTCATCGCAAAGATACACCAGATCATGAATGGCCAGATTTTATCGTGTACAGTCTTTAGAGTGATATCTGATTCTTCTAAATGAGTGTCTGATTGAGATTCTGTTGAATTTGGTGGTGACTCAATATTTGTTACTGTAGCCCGAGATTCCAAATACGGCTGTATGAAACTCATCTGCTCTTCATATTTCTACGGTATAATGGATTTAGCGGCATGACCACTTTTTTTATTTTTACGACGTTTCATTGCGTTCACATAGGCATTTCGTAATTTAGTCCAATCATCTTTACATTTATCCGCTGAAACAAAAAAAAACATGTTTTATTTTACAGATTTTTGGCAACTGGAAACTCCTATCGATCATTGGCGTTCAGTTATCGCATGGGTTTTTCTACAGTAAAAACCATAGTCGAAGAAGTATGTGCTGCAATATGGAAGAATTTGGCACCTATTGTAATGCCCAAACCTACAGAACAAACACGGAGAGAGATAGCAACAGGATTTGAAAAGATATGGCATTTCCCAAATTGTCTTGGATCACTGGACGGAAAGCACGTTACTATAATATGCCCCATAAATGCCGGCTCAACTTATTTTAACTACAAAAATGAGCATTCTATTGTGTTGCTAGCACTTGTTGACGCCCATTACAGATTTATTATGGTAGATGTAGGGGCATATGGGAGAAATAGTGATGGTGGTATATACCAAGAGTCATTAATGGGGAAAATGTTTGAAAACTGTCAGTTAACCTTTGGTATGCCGCGGCTGCTGGATTTACAATATGGTTGTGTGCCAGCGCGGATCCGCGTTCCGGCACAGACCAGGATTTTTTATGTACAGGATGATTAAAATGTTTTAATTTTTATGAATATAAATATATACTTTTTTTGTTCATAAGAAACTAATAAGAGAACAGAATAAAGGTTCAATCAATATTCTACATGAAATTACTAATTATAAACCTGAATTAACAGGGCATTTAAAAAAAAAAGAAGATTAATTTTTTTCTCAGATTTTGAACTTTTTGGGCTCGTTTTACTCAGAATCAACTGCACTATCGATTTTACAAATAAAAAAAATCTCAAGAATTTGCATGCAAAATCAGATCATCAGTTTTGTGACGTTCATATAAAATGTAGTGACAGAGTGTCACAAAAATGACTTTTTCAGTTTTTTTTTATTATCAACATTGATAATACAACTATTGAGTCTGAGCAAAGCGAGCCCAAAAAGTTCATAATCTGAGAAAAAAGTGAGTGTAAATGTAAGGGTACAATTTGTTAAGAAAATGCCCGTATACCTGACGTTTCATTTCTTTGACAGCAGGTTTACGATTAGGTTGACGTTATGAAATAATGAAACCGGGCAAAATGGCGTGAACATGAAGAGGCCTTTACCCTGCAGTGGGTGGATGTGGGCTGAAACGATTAATGAAATAAACATTTTATTTTTATCAGTTTTATTTTCACTTATCAATCAACTACCTTCTAAAAATAACTTTTTTCTCATCACAACATTTTATTATTTAATGCTAATTAGGTGGGGTGTGGTATTCACGCCAGCACTGACCGACGCATAGGAAGACATTGCATCCAGTGCAAATAATGTTACCTTCAGTGCGTCTGTTATTTGCTCTACATTGCACGCAAGCTCTTCTCTTGTGACGGTTTGAGCGTTTGTTTGACCTGCCATCATCTGATTCCAAATGAGCAGGGAAATGGTCTCCGTTGTATCGGTCATGGTGTAAGATAGCAGCGGGTCTAATGCGTTGTGCGTGTGCTCTTTCCAAAGATAGAGTCTCTGCTAGAGCATAGCGAAACTGCCTGTGATCCATTTTTCTTCCTCCCTCTTGGCATTTATATATTATGAAGCAGTTGAGGATGCTACAGTTGAGCAGGCGCCTAAAAACTTTGACGTACCACTTGAGCCCTCTTTTACGTTCCAATAAATACATGGAAATCTTTTGGTCTTTGAGGTCCACACCTCCCATGTATTTATTGTAATCGAGGACTACAAGTGGTTTATCGTATTCTTCGTTTGCTCTGCGGCCTGGAGCTATGTCGTTTTTGTGAAAGGTAGATATCATACTAACCAATTTGACGTCTTTCCAGGCCAACACTGTAACATCCCCACTGTGTCTAGCAACAATTGCTCCTCGTTGCATACGACGGTCATTTAAATGTTTTATTTGTGCAGGAGTTTCGACTCTTCTACGGTTAAGCGTACCTACAACGTCTGTGCGTTTCTGTTTTAAAAAACGTGCTAAACCTACGGAGTTGTAGTAGTTGTCCATATAAAGACAATGACCTTTCTCAAGGTAACCCTCGGACAATCTAAGCACTACTTTGGCTGTGGCATTTGTGAAGCCATGTACAGCCTGCCCTGAATCATTACCTTTACCTGTATAAATATTCATTTTTAGCAAGTAGCCTGATTCTGATTCACAAAGCTCATAAGTTTTTATGCCAAATCTTGCAGCTTTTGTTCGTATGCACTGTAACCATGAAAGTCGCCCTTTCCATAACAAAAGCGATTCGTCAATACTCAGAGCTTTGCGGGGAATATATATTTGTGCAAATTTCCTATTACAATGTTCCACTAATGGACCTAATTTAAATATTTTTCGGTCATATCCGCGAACATTATCTGTAAGATCGTCATTATCTACAAAGTGTAAGAAACGTAACAGCAATAAAAATCTATTTTTGGTCATAATTTTTCGGAAACATGGCATTCCTAGAATTCCGGTCGTCCAGTATTCGTCTATCCTACCTCTGTTACATAATGACATCAACATCATTATGGAGAAGAAAGTATATAACTCCTCCACAGTAGTTTCATGCCAATCGTTTAGACGCGACCCAGGAGTGATACTATTTTCGTTTTCAGATGCTCGAGCGATTATTTCCCACGCGTATTTGTTTGTCTGTTCAGCTATAAATTCCATTATCTGTCTGTCCCAAATAGTTTTAAATATATTTATGGGAGAAGTTTCCTGGATAATAGGGCCAGGTTGTTCTTGATACATCTCTTCAACTCCAGTAAACTCCCCGAAATCTTCAGACCAAACGAATAGTCCATTATCTGGTCTTTCATTTGGTTGGATCATCTCATCGCCTTCAGCCTCGACATTAACAGCCTCGATGTCTTCTTCATCCTCTTCATTCATTTCTAAAATCTGACGTAATTGATCTTCGTTGTAGTCTTCCCATTCTTCGTCGATTTCACTACCCGAGTCCTGATTTAAGGCCTCGACTAGCGAAGGTAGTAAATATTCGTTGTCACCAATCTACAAAAAAATAAAAATAAATAACATTCATTTTATGGATTTGATGGATTTGTGTGAAGAGTTCAGATTACAACTTTACCGCGACTTGAGGTGCTTCCTCTTCCTCGTTGAAAGTGAGTCTTCTTGTCTCGTCATTTATCGTCTCTCGCAGAGCCTAAAAAGGTTATAATTATGACTTCCTCTAATTAACCAGGACATTCAATAGTCAGAGCATTGTGTAAAAGCGTGACCTAGAGAGATTGAGTTAGATATAAAATCGAATAAATGTTGGATCTCATAAGAGAACATTAACGCAGTTGCGGATATTACTTTCCTAGAAAATAGATACCTGAAGCCTTCCAGTATCTGAGCGATGTACGAGAACGTGCTCATTTGATGGAACTCGAAGAGTTCCATGTGGCGACAGGTGGACTGGCAAAGCCATGATTAGCGGCATAGCACGAGGTGGTGGCGTCCCTGGCCTTCCAGGGTCTCTTTCCCTTGACTCCATCTAGTTGTTTTACTACATACAAATTAAAACATGTTTTAGTACCTACATACAAATTATGTTCTTAGTTAGGAAGCGTTGTCGTAGTGTGTTAGTGATAGAAAGCTATTCCATAACCAGTAGAGTTCCCAATCCTAAACACCATTTCACACGCTACTTTATACTTTCAAAAGATTCAAGTGTTAGTTTGCGAAGGTCCATGTTATTCAAAGTCAAAGCATCAATATTTATTCATTTATTACCAACAAAAGTTTGTTAGAAGCAAAAGGTTACACCGCACAAAATTGGCATTCATCCCCCGGGTAATGTTCATAAATTGCGAACATACAATTCAAACACCAAAAAATTTTTGCATCACATAACATAACAAAAGTAATATTTATATCTGTTCGCAAAAAAAAATGATTAGGCAGAGATGGATTGGTAGGCAAGTGACACATCACACAGACATTCAGTTTCACGAAATGGGTTTCCTCCCATGGCCACTTGAAATCGTGAATACACAAACGGTAGTCGTCTTTGTTCAGGTAGTTATCAACATCCAGATAACAAGGCATTGTTTTATAACCTATAACAAATATATACTTGTGAACGTAATATCAGTAGTATCAAATAAGATAGATAGAAAATAAAATGTTTTCAATTAGAAAACAATCATGAACACTTGTTCTCTAACAAGAAATATCAATAAGACAATTATATCAAACTATTCGCGGATCCGCGTTCCGGCATAAAAGTCACAAAACAATTTCTAAACATCATGTATATAAATATTCTAAAAGCCGCAACGTAGATCCGCGTTATAATCTGTTCTTACAAAGTTTCAACAAGTAATTACACTAAAATTATGGATATTCGCTGTCAGTGTAATATTTCATTGAAATCTTCATAAAATTACCTTCAAATCTGTATAATAAAACTTATTCATAATCAAACAATAATACCAAGATATGGGTTATTCAAAATAACGCTTCTTGAGACTGACGGTTACTAGCAAAGTTTACGTTGGTTTTTCAGATGATTTTTAGTATTTCTTTGTAATATTGTATTATATACTAATAAAACATAAACCTAGAACAAGAAAAAACAAAGTTTTACTTACTTTTGTTCCAATACAACTTCAGGAAAACTTTTTATTTAGCACAGTCACGTACGCCAGTGAACACCAACAAGCACTGAATGTTTCGAACTCGTTCAGACACGTTGAGACCGAGAATGAATGGTTTTGGATTGCTCGGAAGATAACTTCATTCATTAAGAATTATAGTACGCTATTCTCGATTCTATTCTATATAAAACACAATAGAAAAACGAAAAAAATCGCGTGGGGTCGTTTGAACGCTCATCCGCGTTCCGGCAGTATAACGGGATTCCGTGGATCCACGTTCCGGCATACCAAAGGTTAAATGTGCCACCGAATAAACCGTTAAACCAAAATACTGAACCTTTACCTTAACACTGTTGTGGCAGATGCGGCATTTCCATTAAAAACCTATTTATTAAAACCGTACAGTAAAGTAAAATTAGTTAACAATGATGCAAACAAAATTTTTAATTATCGTTTATCGCGTGCTCGCCGCACTGTAGAAAATGCATTCGGTATATTACGAGCGAGATTCAGAGTGTTTCAAGGACCTTTACAAGTACAACCGTACATGGCGGACAAGATTGTACTTGCTGCTTGCTGCCTACATAACCTTTTAACTCAAAATACACACGAAACTCAAGAAATATTGACGGACGAAATTGAGGTTTGCAACAGTGGCTTCGCAGACATTGGCCCTTTGCATAGAAATCCATCACAAGAAGCTATTCAAGTTCGCGAAGCATATAAAAACTATTTTGTAAGTTCAGAGGGTCAAGTTCCATGGCAAATTCAAGCTATTAGACAAGGTAGAAATCGGTATTATTAAATAAAAGCACTTTACTTACGAGGTTGTTTCATTTTTTCTCCTATCTCCTCCCAAATAGCTGCTCTAATAGCTTGATCCTTATATTGTTTACATTTTGGATCATAAATGACTTTATATTGTCTCACGTTTTCAATGAGCAGCTCGTCGTCCATACTTCTCGTGCGGCTCTGACGCGTCACAACACAGCACTGGCGCGTGCACACTAGTCCGATGCGCTGTGTCGTGTCGCTGCACCGCCCCCCGCACCTCACCCATTCTGACGCGGACCGGGATCGCTTGTGATGCGACACAACACAAGCCATCACAACACACTGCGTCAGACAAATGTGAACGCATCCATATTAAATGTATGAAACTGATACTGTTCTGACGCATCACGACACAACACGTCAGACAAATGTGAACGCGGCTTTAATTTCATCTGTTGTTAAGAATCGGAAATCTGAAATAGGCATCTTTTTCATCATTGCATAGCCATACAAATTATTACAGTCTAAATAAATTAAATATGACGAGGGTTTAAGATCATCAAAATCGGGGAGGTATTTGTTATTCGCTTTCGCGTGCCTTAAAGAGCACTGAGCGAGCCCGCCGCGTATCCCTCTCTCAATCATTTCGTATATTTCTAAATCGCTAATTAGTTCAAGATGTAGGTACTTTTGTGTAAAGCAACATTGCATCCCAACTTAATGCTGATAAAGTTACGTAATAAACGGGGTCAAGATTATAATACTGTAAACAGGTGTTTCTGAAATTTTCGAATATATCACATAGCAGTAAAACATCACATTTCACATATAAATCTGTATATTCTCCGAGACATCGTAAGTCGAAAGTACTCCAAACATTTTGAGCTACTAAATAATCCTCGTCAGAAATATGCTCCCCGATAATAGTGTTATAAAAACATTATTTTGGGGGAAGAGTCTCCTCGTTATATTTAGACCATGTATCAAAGTATTCGTATGGATAAATACCCTTCTGTCGCATCAAACTGAATTGTTTTTCATCATTAAAGTAACTTGAAAGTTGTACAAAGTCTTCGTCATTTAAAGTTTTGCTCAAGTTATTTAAGCTTGAATCCAAAAATTTAAACGAATCTAGAAATTTGATTTGCATACTGAACTTCGGATCATTCGTCGGCAAGAATTTGGTGACTGTAATATATTTTTCTTTAGTTTTCGGTATAATTTTAATTTCCCCAGGGTACTTTGCTAATTCTTTAATGAACAAATGGCAGTCATAACCCGATAAATTATGAAACAAAACTGGTACAAATGAACAGACTTGAAACAACAGATTACACCGCGAATGTGCTGCGCCTCTAAACTGAGATGTAATGTGATCATGATCCATGACTTTATCATCAAAGAGTAACTCATTACAGATGTGACACGTTTTAGCATTTTTATACAGATTCATCTGCCCCATTGTTAATGGAGACATTGTCTTTTTTACTCGTAATACTTTATAAATTTCTTTAACTTCTTTTATTAAACTTTGAATAAATATTTTCGCGCATTCAGGCCCTCTATATGTTACAAATTTATTTAAGGAAGAGTCGTGCGAGCAACAAACATAAAACGCAAAACAAGAAGGTTTATGCAATTTTGTTTTCCTAGTATTAGTATTATTACAATCTACGTGATCAATTAACATACTTTCAAAATCGGCATATACCACAAAATTAACTTTCTTTTGTCTCTCGAAATTTTTAAAACTAATTGTACTGTTATTTTTAGGTAATTCAGCCAGGATTTTAGAACATGTATGAGCATCATACTTCAATTTACTCGAGTAAAACTGCAAACAATCCTCACATAAAAACATTTACCCTCTATGACGTGATACTTGATTTCTCGTTAATCGCAGGAGATCTTTAATCAGGCAATAGTGTTGCTCGCCATTTCGCTCAATAAATAATAAATTAACATGGTTTACTTTTCTGGATTCGGATTTGTACAACGGTCCGGTAACATGATTTTTATTATCTAAACCATAAATGTTTCAGCTAATGCTTGAATTATTTTTCTCAAATAATCTAATATCACTTGCAGAAGGTGGGAATGACATACCCTGGATATTGAACTTAGTGGAATAATGAGGATATGAGTTCGGTCTACATACTTGGATATAAAGCAGCCACAATACACCATAATAAACAATGATCATCTCTGTTCTGAATATTTATACAACTTTTAGTATTCTTTATGCTCGGAGGGAACTCTACAAAAGAGCCACCCCTCAATGGATTGTATTTATTTATATTTATTTCTAAATGACTTACCGACACGAACGTCCACCCTGATTGGCAATGCTGAAATTCACCCAATTTATTCACCATACTATTTATTGCATTCGAATATAATTGTTTGATATCAGAATTTCCATATATTATTTCGTATTTCGTATTAAATGACTTAACCTGTTGCTCTTCAATATTTGGTAGCATAAAGTTGGCATATAATTCGTAATTTACTTTAATACAATCATTTTTATATAAGGACATGGTTAATTAATCTTATTACATCATCAATATTTCCCTGCAAGAATGTTTCGGGCATGAAGTATTCATCTTCCTGCGGAGGGTTTAATCTGTATGTCATTATTCTATTTTTAAAAGCAGTGGCTATAATTTCAATGTTGTTAAATTCAGTTTTCAATAAACAGTTAGATTTATGCACATTGGATTTAACATGGTACGGATATTGACTTTGTGGTAATGTAGTTCGACATTTTTCGCATTCAATAATAATATTCATTTTATTGTTCCGCAGCGAGGGTATTGCAGGATGCTTTGTAGGGTTAACTGAAATAATGAAAATATAAATAGCATAAGATCATTTTATTTCAATAAGTATGATGCCTTGTTATAGGTACATGATTTGATAAATGAGATTATTTGGCTATAAAAGATTACAAAAGATTGCATTCCATTTTCGGTACGACATAACTATAATATATCAAATATCGCTAGCTAATATAATGCAATCGCGGCTAGCTAATAATAAGAGGAAATTAATGTAGACGGGGCTTTAAATTCTTTCCTCGTTGAGGAAATAAACTTAGATAGGTGCCCCCACGCCACCGTATCAATGTCGGTTTTATTTTTGATAGAAATCACAGCATGACGCCATCGATTCATGGGTGCTACATTTTCAACCTCACCGCACTTATAAACCTTGAGCTCTACATAATGCGAGCCCGGTTTATCATTATCAGCCTGGCGACTGAATCCATTTGCAAGTCGCCTGGTAAAAAAACATTGCAAAGGAGCTTTCCTACCGCCGTCAGTTTTCACTTCATCGTCGTCTTCATCGCTGTCGGTCCCGAATAGATCACGAACGGTAGCCTTCTTGTACGAAGTGACCGGGTGCACAGTTGTTTTGTTTTTTTTTGATCCTGACACTGAGGATGTAGTCGGCTTTGCCTCGACGTGGGATGCGGCACACGGCTCATCACGCGGTCGCTTCTTACTCCTGCTTTTCTTGTCTTCAAACACCAATTCATCTTCAGAGGGAAAGAGCGCATCGGCATTAACGTCGGATTTAGACCTGTTGGAAACAAAAAAAAATTTAAAATTGAATCTGATTCTTATGTTGAAAATATTATAATACCTAAAAACTGAAACAATCATCCCATCCATTAATTACAGTCATATAAACATATATTTCTTATTGTAACCCAACAACGCAAAAACAAAATCTCTTCAATTTTTACACTATCTCGCTGAAGATGTGCACGCATTGTTATACAAAGTCGTATTTTAATATTAATAGTATTATTATTAAATAAAGGACACATTTTAAATCGCGATATAAGAATCTAGTGTAAATGAACAGAATTGGTTCACTTAAACTAACCTATGTCACCATGCGTTATTCACTATATAGGGGAAAGTGGGGTAAAACCGGGACGTTAAAGAAAATATTAAATAAAAAATGTAAAAATAATAATATTATCAACGAGATCACTGTTTTCACTATTCTAAGTAAAGAAATTTTTTTTTTACTAAACTTCTAGTTTTTACTGTTTTGCCCCATGCCTGGTCCAAAACCGGGTATACCACCATTCTATACCCGTCTTTGCCCCTTAACAACGGTAGCAACGAAACTCATCAAGTTCTTCAATTTCCCAACCAGTACATCCTTCATGGGCCCATTTTTTACACTTGAGACATTGCACCCAAGCATCGCTGCTTCGTGTATTTCCATAAATTTCAGTGCAATAAATACACATATCGTCTGAAATCTTTTTCTTTTTAGGTTTTGCTATGTGGCCACTAAGTTTCGGAAGGTTTTTCTTGTTCTTTTTTGTGGAATTATTTTGTTCAAGTTCCAATTTATACGGCGATGAAGTAATTACAGCAGTTTTGCCTCGACGAGCATTTGCAGTTGTTTTTCTAACAACGTGCGGCTTTGGTAAAATATCAGCTGGAGAAAATGTTAAACACGACGATACTGACTGCCTTGAAGTGCTTGGCTGTGGACTAACTGCCGGCCGTGAAGTGCTTGGTTGTGGACTAACTGCTGCCCGCCCTGAACTAGTTTGATGTGAATTTATAGATGGTGTAATAATAACAATGTTTTCATCTCGACCTACAACCGTTACTTGATCAGAAGAGTCCGCCGTGGGCTCAGTATCAGGTATAGGGTCATTATCTGTTGTAGTAGCAGATACAAAGTCGTGATCCGAGAAGATGTTTGCATTCATTGGGCAAATTCCCGTTTTAGGCACTTGTCCCACCAAGAGCGAGGAAGCGATTAGCTATCGGCGATTTTCTCGCCCAAGAAACGAACAAAAGATAAAGGATCCTGTGTTAGTAAAAGAGACACATATATTAATAGTTCATCGTTGGCTGTTCACACTGCCGGCGAGAGCACTCGCTCTACTAGTTTGTCGCCCAGATAACAGCGATAAGATAAAACTAGCTCAGCGGTACTCGCTCGGCGATGCTCGCTTGGTTTAGAAATCAACCTGCGAGACCAATCAGCGGTGATTTTATACAGCGTTTATTTCAGTGCAGATATTTGCAATGAATTTGAGAAAAGCATTTGAGCTGTCATTGTTGTCTAGTTCAGACGATGATGATGATGCATTATCCTGTATAGTGGCAGCAGCAATTCTGAATAGACGGAAGAAAAAAGGGAATAATTTGAACAGAAAAAAACGAAGAATATGGATGCAGAATATTAATTACTTTAGAAGGCAATACAGTGAATTCAGATTATTCAACGAGCTGTCAGATGAGCAGTTTCGTTCACATTTTAGGATGACAAGACAAGAGTTTGAGTATTTGCATTCTTTAATCGAAAATGACATAAAAAAAAATAACACGAATTATAGAGAAGCTATTAGTACACAAGAGCGTCTTGTAATAACATTAAGGTAAGTCTTTCGTTAATCAATAACTTATAACACAGTAACAAAATTAAATTATCCATTGTAGTGTGAGAAAATTAGAGAAATCAGACCAAATAATTCGTGTAGTTTTAAAAGTTGGTACAATTATTCCTAGGTGTCCAGATGATTATACTAAAAGTCCCCGGGGTTGGGACCGGAGCCGGAAGGGGGGGAGGGTGGGAAAGGTCTCTTTTTCAACTTATTTCATTTTAACTCCAACTATTTATATTTAGCAACTATTTATAAATAGTTTTGGAGTTAAAATGAAATTAGTTGAAAAAGAGACCTTTACCACCCTCCCCCCCTCCCGGCTCCGGTCCCACCCCCGGGACTTGAGTATATTCATCTGGACACCTTAAGGAATAATTGTACCAACTTTCTTGAATTATTTGGTCTGATCAACGATTTTGATGCTAATTTTCTTATACTATTGACTTGGAGGTTTAAATATCAGCAATATCTTGAGTAGTATTATCGGCAGCCATTGAATCTTCTAGGCTACGAGCTTGCTGCAAACCAGAACCGCTGGGTTGAGCAGATGAGGTAGTAGGAGCGTATTCAGAAGAATAATTTGTTTGATTAGTAGAAGGACGTGAGTTGCAAGCATTACTTGTGTAATAACCAGAATACGAATAGTTTGTATTGGCTATATCATCTTCAGCATCCATTACCAATTGAAACAGCTTTCTTTTTATTGATCTTTGATAAAACTCCGGCATCTGCTTTGTACTTTGGTACATTGAATCAAAAAAGGCTTTCAATGAATCAACTGGTGTTTGTATACCTTTACGTAACTCTTCCCTCTGTACCATTCGTCTCTCTCGGTTATCATCCACCTCTTTTAATAATTTAACTAAGAAATCATCTTGATCGTTATTCTCTTCATCATCCTTCCTTTTCTTTTGTGCTGGCATCGAATCGGATCCTCTACTAACTTCAGCATCTACACTAGAGGGAGTTTCGTTCAAAACTGACGAAAAATCAGGAGAGGGTACATTTGTATCTCTTTCCGTATTAGTCATGTATGGAAGCAAAAACTCCATGTGACTCATGTACTTCCATGGTTTAATTTTTTTTGTGCCTGTCCACTTTTTGTCTTGTTAATTTTCTTGACTTTTTCACGGTGCGTGTCTCGCAAATTTTTCCATTTTATCTTGGCCAAAGTAACTGTGAATTAAACAAAAGTATATATTATAAATTAATTTCATGTAAAGAACTATTTAATCAATATTTTATTAATATTGTCTTCGATTTCCGCAATGAGTTCTCATTGAAATAAAACACTTTTTTAAACGTTTAAAAAAGTTTTTTTTAAAATACATTTTTTTTTTCAGATTTCTTACAACCGGAACTTCAAATACCGCACTGTCAAAAAGCTTTAGAATAGGCCGTTCCACGCTCTCCAAAATAATACCAGAAGTGTGTGAATGTATATGGGCCAAATTGCAGCCAAAAGTAATGAAGCTCCCTACTGAATCGGAGTGGAAAGATATCGCAAAACAGTTCGAAGAATTGTGGAATTTTAAAAATTGCCTTGGTGCAATTGATGGCAAGCACGTGGTAATTTTTGCACCTCGTAAATTAGGATCACAATTTTACAACTACAAACACACATTTTCGATTGTACTGTTAGCGATTGCTGATGCTTATGGCAGATTTATAATGATCGATGTTGGTTCCATGGGCCGTTTCAGTGACGCAGGAATATTCACTGACAGTCAATTCTATAGCAAGTTACAAAACGATGAATTGAGACTGCCCGCAGATGAACCCCTATATGAGGGAGGATTGCCGCAACCATATGTTTTTATCGGTGACTGTGCGTTTCCTTTAATGACGCACTTATTAAAACCGTACCCTAATCATGAAAGGTTGGATAATGACCAGGTCATATTCAATTATAGATTAAGCAGAGCACGCCGAATGGTGGAAAGTGCGTTTGGCAAGTTAGCTCACAAATGGCGTATATTTTTTAAGCCAATTAATGTTAAAATAAGTACCGCCAAGAAAATTGTGAAGGCTGCTTGCGTTCTACACAATTATGTATTAAATAATAATATTCAAGGAGGTTCTTCAGAGTTTGTTACTTCTAATCATGAGTCAAGTAATAACTTTGAGACATTGGAACAAAACATAGATGACTCTGAAAACGGATTTTTCGTTCGAGAGTAGGTATTTCAAGGAATACTTTAATTCGATTGGAAGTGTTTTGTGGCAAAATAATCGTGTTCAAAATGCATTAGACTCTGATAGACGATCACACAATCTGGCATAAATACATAGATAAACGGAATGTAGGTAATATTAGTATTATATAATCCATCCATCCATCCATTCAATATAATAAATAAATAATAAATAAATAATTTTCATTTCATTTCATTTTCATTCAGCCGAATGACGTCCACTGCTGAACATAGGCCTCCCCCAATATTATGTAATAATATGTATTATATAGTATTAAGTATGTAAATATGATCATATAGAATACTCAATTTATACGATAAACCCTGAAGAGATTATTTTACCCATCATCATAGAGATAAAAACTTACAATACTTTACTATACCTACTTAATAAAAAATGTATGATATCTGCTAATAAAGAATTTTGACTTACCACTCTCTATTTTAGTTTTCTTTATAATATCTTTCCAAGCTGCGTCCTTCACATCTAATTGTTTGTAGGTAGGCAATTTTGTGTCCCAAAGACAGGGATATTGTTATACACTCAATTAAAAACTCATCCATAGTTACTTAGAACTCTTACAACGAACCGCTAATATCGCCGTACAGTGTGGCGTGCTGGTTTGATCAAGTCTAGTCTGCGTCCTGCGACGTCTGCGTGTTCGGCTGTACTGACTACACCTGAGCGAGTGACGCGAGTAATAGCCCGTCGCACGCGAACACTCGCCTACAGCTGAGCGACAAAACTATTGGAGCTAACACTCGCTTCTCGCCGCTCGCCCACTCGTTTGTAGTTTATCGTTCTACTCGTTTATCGCTCATCGTTGCCGGTGGGACAAGTGCCTTAGAAAAACCACTAATAGCATTTTGCAGAGTTGCTGCTTTGGCGTACGCACTCCCAAAAAGCTTTCCGAGTTGAAACATAGTGACAGTACGACCTGGATTATTACGAAGCCATGTCATCACTTCTTGACTGTAATAAGTACTTAACGGTCCCATGATGCTGACGTCAAGAGGTTGAAGACGGTGTGTGCAGTGGGGAGGAAAGCTGAGTATGATGACTCCATTCTCTCGAGCTTTATCTATCAAGGGAAGATTTTTAGTGTGCGTTGCGTGACCATCTAATAAAAGTAGCACAGGGTCATCTTTAGATGGTTTAACGTTTGCAATGAAATGGGTTAGCCAGTGAACAAATATGTCACTCTGTATCCACCCACTGGGATGGCATATTGCAATAGTTCCAGGAGGCGTACCATCTAACAATTCTGCCTTCATTCGGACTCTCGGGAAAATCAAAAGTGGTGGGACATATGCACCTGCAGCTGATACACACAAAACTGCAGTAGTCAACTGACCCCTTTCAGCAGAAGCGATCAGGCCTACTTGTTTCTTGCCTTTTAAAGACAGAACTTTGGATTTCTTCTTGGGAACAGTGGTGATCCCAGTTTCATCGACATTAAATATCTTGGTTGGCCCAAATTTGTATTTGTCTTGCAGTTCAATCAGGAGAGCAAAAAATTTCGAAACATTTACTCTATTAAACCCCATTGCTCTCGCAACGGAAGTTGTAGGTTCTGGGAGGCGTAATGATAATTCTGGATAGCGACGTAAAAATCCATAAAGCCAATCCATTCCAGCTAATTCGGTGTCTTTATTAAAATTATGATCTATACCATTTTTTTCTGCCATTTGAAAAGCAAGTTGTCTAAAATCTTTGTATGTTAGCCCAAATAATTGAGCCTCGAGATCTTTTATTTGCTGACACATTAGATTTTCTTGCTCAGCTGTAAAAACAGTCTTAAAACGACCTAAGCCTTTTTTTTGAAGCACGTTCAACATCGTTATTTATTCGGTACTTTTTAACCCTATCTTCCAATGTCGATTGTGGAACTGAGAATTTTCTAGAAGCGAGACGGTATCCACTTTTCCCTTCTATTACGTCCAAAATGGCTTTTTTCATAGATTCTTCACTCCATGATTGCCGGTTCGTTGTTCTTTTATAATTTCGTGGCATTTTCTTTCGAACTGTAACAATTATTTAACCAAAATTACATTAACCCCCTTACTAATAAACGTTCAGTAACGATAGTATAGCTATACAGTGTTTTGTCCTTATCTGTCATTGTGACATTTGAATTTGACAGATAAGGACAAAACATTGTATAGCTATACCACCGCTACTCACCGTTTATTAGTAAGGGGGTAAATATATTATAAAAGCACAATGTCACTGATACTTGTACAAAACCGGGTACCACCCGGTATTACCCCGTACGGTTTTGCCCCAAGCGCCCTCACGAGTAACAAATAAATCAACTAACCTAAAAACATGATGCAATAAAAATCTAAGCAGATATTTGTTAAACCTTAAAACATACTTAATCTTGATAAAAAACAAATTTGACATACCTGAATGTAACAACGGTTAGTAAATGTATGAATTCCATGAAATATTAGATCAATCCACCATAAAAACGTTTTTTTCAATTATTTTTAACAAGAGCGCACGAGCGTCGTTCCACTTTTGTTGACAAACTAATCAAGATGGCCGACTGCAGTGAGTAAAGCGCGCGCGAATTTGAAACTCGCTAAGAAGCCAAATTGCCAAGTCCCGGTTTTGCCCCCATACCCGGTTTTGGACTAATCTCCCCTACATTCATTGCCACATTCTACCTAACTATTGGATAAAAAATAATGTATGTAATGTGGTTGTATTGTAAGAATACACCTTATTGCACTTTTCCTTTTTGTTAACTGGCCGTTTAATGGTTTGAATTTTTAAACTAACGGTTCGATGGAACACCGGCTTTGTTTTATATAATTTCAGGAGACGCCTCTCGACCACGGTGCGAGGCACGATATTGTAGTAGCTGTTGTGCTTTTAAACTAATATAATTCTGAAAGTTAACTAAAAGATTTTTATTAACTAGCTACACCCTTTTCCTCATATGGTGGAGGTGCGGGGTAGATACCCGCTCGCTAAATAAAAGCAGTGCTCGACCCTGAGAGTAATTAAATAAGCCCGAGTGGTGGCAATTCCCAGAGAAAAATAGGAATATATAATTCTACCTTACCACTTTTATATTTTATATTTTATATTTTAGAAAGCGATGAGAAGGCCAAAGACATACCATATGGCAATGGGACCTTGGTGATGTTATATGCACCTAAAAGAAAAACTGGCATGAGTTTCAAGCTTGCCCGGAGATATAAAGGACCTTATGAGATAGTTGCCAGACTTGCTACTGAAAATTATAAAATTAAAAAAGTTGGCATGCCTTCAAAAATCCAGGTTGTACATAGGAATAGGTTAAAGAAATTTTATTCTAGGGTTTAGTTATAGGTTTGCATAATTTAGGGTACTAGTTTAGGTTTAAGGTGTGATAATGTTTTGGTTTTGTTATTTTTTTTATTTTATTACTTTATATTCTATTTATATGCCATTATTTAATCTATGAACTTATTCATACTAATCTAAATATTAATCATATCATACTTCTCTATATTTTAAATCAAAGTATACATTTGTTTTCCCATCTCTGCCTGCTCTCCAGATGCATATCTAGAAGAGACCAAGTGATTTAAACACACTTATAGCCTTTTCCAGCTCTACAACGCTCTTTGTTCCTCCCTTGCCAAACTTCTTCACATGCTCTGTGATATGAGCCTTATCATTTTCTAGCAGTGTTCCCAATGTCAGTCCTGAGCTGGTTTTGACTGCAGCAACTCTTGCAATGCTCTCTTTTGAAACTTTCCCTAATCTGAGTTGCTGCACTGCACACAACAATGGGAAATAGGAGAAAACTTGCGTAAAGTGTTCAGCTCCTGGTGCGGCAGAGTAGTACATTTTTTTATCAGTATCTGATAATCCCAAAGATATGCTCATAGCACATTTTGGCCTCGGACTCACATTGTTTTTTACACAGTATGCTGCACACATTCCGGTCAGTCTATTCAATGTGTACTGCACATCGCTAATGGTAATCCCTGGTCCGCCCTTCTGTATATGTAGAGGCTCCGACTCTCTGACCATCAATCCACCAATCTCTAAGAAGTTGCCAGGCTGGACCGTCTTCAATTTTTCACGTAGCTTCTTTCCCTGGCATAAAATGTTTTCTAAATTCTTG
Organism: Acleris laterana; assembly: GCA_963966035.1. NCBI lineage: Eukaryota > Metazoa > Arthropoda > Insecta > Lepidoptera > Tortricidae > Acleris > Acleris laterana. The sequence goes on along the minus strand of OZ014458.1, from coordinate 7,294,131 downwards.
CATTCACTCAAGAAGATATCGTTCTTATGTGCATCATAAAAAACTTCGCCTTTGAATGTCGACTCCTGAACCGCTTCATCGAACTCGAATGTAGCCATGGTGTATTCAATAATACTCCTGTTTAAGCTAGAAAGAAACGTATTCTCCACACTTGGTTCTGTATTACTAACAATGATTTCAGAAACTGAATCTTCGTATTCACCACTAGAGTTAGATTCTGCTCTTCTTCTTGGTAAGCGATGAGTTTCCAATGCTGCGTACTCTGGTTCCAGCTGGCAAAGTCTACGGCTTTTCCTTTGAGATTTTTTTTTCAGTATTGCAGACTATGGAAAAGCATGAACAATCATAGGAAGACAGATGAGAATGGAACATGATGCAGGCATGTCTCCATGGAGTCCAGTGTATCAGGGGTTGTGAGAATTCCTTTATGCCTATAAGGTTGGAAGAAGCTTGGTTGGTTTCATCTCACATGCCTCATGGTGTGCGGGTTCCTTCATGGCAGATGGGTCATGCATTTCATGTTAGGAGGGTCATGCTTGGATGCTTGTTCATGCTTATTGCTTGAAGAGTTTGCTGACTAACTTTAACTTGTTTTATTTTGTGTGTGTTTCTTATGTTTCATGTGCAACTATGCTGAGATGAGAATCTTGATGTCCGATGACTGCTGTTTGCAGTAAAGCTGTAAGCAGGCGATCCGGTCAAGTCTTTGTGAAGGCATGGAGTCGCTGAGTGGACTATATTATGCCGTTGCACTGTGTTCCGTATGCGTAGAACATCGTAGCTGGACAAAAATATTTTATTGACTTTTTTGATTTAATTATATTGACTGAATGTTTTTATTTACTTTTTTTTATTTTTGAATTTTTTTGAGGATATATATAAATGAAAATCAAGTATTTAAAAAAAAATATAATAACAACACAAAACAACATAAATTAACAATATTATCTCTAATCTAAGGTTACCTAATTATTATAATTACTTACGATTACTTAGAAATATAATAACAATACAAAACAAAGTAAATTAACACGCTTATCGCTAATCTAAGGTAACCTAATTATCCGAATTACTTAATATTTACACTATATATAATACCTTTATATTAACTTAATTACCTAGTCATTATCACTAAATTCTTCCTCTGAAGAATCATCTACAAGATAATCCTGGGAATTGTGATAATGACTAGTCATTGGCGATTCATTAGTAATTATATTTACAGGAGGAATAATTAGTTCTATAACTTCGGAAGGGAGATTACCGGTCTTTTTTTTTGGAACCTCTCTCAGGCTGTTTATAACAGGGTCAGATGTGATCAGTAACATATTTAACAAATCCCTATTCGTAGCAATACGTGAGCACTTGCGTGTATTATGTTCTCGAAATCTTCTGCAATCTTTGTTGCGAGCTTCCTGAGCTTCCTCAGAAAGCTGCCCTATTGGCAGAAGAGCCGATTGAATAATATCTGCACTGTGCACGAGAATTTTGTGAACAGTAGCAGGCATATAATACCACGAATAGTGATGTAGATACAGGTTTTTTGTATCTTGAGCAAAACTATTAAATTTGTCTATGTGAATATCATATCCAGATGATAAAGTTCTAAGTAATATATCAATTTTTTTAATAAGAGTCACATCTAAACCTGTTATATCAGCACTCAGTTCTGGATTCTCAAAAAACCTACGAGCAGTATTTCCATCATTCGTATTGCCACACCCTGGTTTTGGTTTATCTACGACTAAACCCATATCCATTTTAAAACGTTTTTGAATATGTTCTGAACGTTGCTTTACACTAAGTTTATCAGCCTCACCTCGCACTTGCCATTTTTTTATATCTAAACGATAAGCAAACACTCAAAACAACGAATCCAAGCGTGTAACGTAGATATTCCAAAAGACAAGTTTTCCCTATTTACTTCGAACTCCTTAGACATATTATTCATATCTTTCGGAGTAACTCCACAAATATAGCACCTTTGAGCTGAGGAAGTTTCGGTCATAGCATTGCATACTTTTCCATCAATCATGGTAAGAAGTAAATCATGTTTAACACTTATCTCAGTACCATCAAAACGACAAATTGTCGGCACCAAATCATTTACTTCCTCCAACACTTTATTTGTCTCGGCCAGAGTTAATGCAGTGGTTTCTTTGGCGAAAATAAACTTGATTGGTCGGCAATACATCGTTGATGATGGTCTAGGATTTTGCCAAACAATTTTATTACTTTCATCCCGTAATTGAAGGGGCACAAAAGACATGACAAACAAATATTCATCAGTATCTGAGCAACTGCTGAATTTTTGTTTATACGTGCTATGACCGGAACTTCCATCACAACCCCATTTACTAACAAGAGTAAATGACGATTCTGAAGGCATAGTGTTGAGAACTTGACTTTGGGCAGTAACTAAACGATTGGCTGTTTTATCTAAAACGGCTTGAAGTTGAATTTCTGCCCGTGTCTCGTTAACAACAATATGATCCAAGGAAGGATAACAATCAGCTTTAGCTTTTCTAAGACAATTAAATGATGGAAATACCTCGTGTCCAACTTTAATGCTCCACTTTCTAGTTTGTTTATACGAATGGGACGACGATTTCGTATCTACGTAGTACGCCAGAGCCTCTTCTTTCGTTAAGCTTCTTTGCCGAGAGCTTTCACCGGATTGTAGGTTTTTTTTCATTTCCTTACACTTGGCAGGGTCTTCACTGGCCGTTTTAATTACGGCAGCTAGGTTTCTGTGTCCCGAAGAACGTGCTGATATTGCCGCAGCCGATACTAATTCCGACGTGTCCCGTAAATTAGTTAAATCTTCAAGTCGTCGTTTTTTAGATTTGTCACTTAATGCGTCAAATTCCTTTCGAGGCCGCCCCAGAGTTGCAGTGGCATCTGAATTTGATGGCTGGGATTGAGAACAAGATATACAGAACTGTAAATCCCCGGCTAACCACTCTGAATTTCTGGCCAGAAAGTATTCACGGGCTCTTCCGGATTCATTCCATTTTATTGCAAGTTTCGATGAAAACCTGCTAATAACTTTCTTGACCTCTTTCGTGGATACCTCGGTGATACCCGATAGATCCAATTTTGCCATCAAAAACTTGTAAAGCATGTTATTTTGGTTTTCTTTCGCATGTACAAGCCACTCTTCAAATAACTCCATTCTTGGGACAACGTGATGGTACTCTAAAAAAAAAAGAAAAAAATTAGTTTTGCAAATTTTTGCAATCAAATATTATCATAATATGTTAGGTAAAGGTTGTGGGCAACACATATATAAAATTCAGACCGGGGACTAGTGGGGACATGTTGTTTCAGATCTAAAGAACATGAAAAAGTTGAAAAAAAACATAAAACTTTAACTTTGCGACATTTTTTTTCGGATACTTTTTTTTTTTATGTAAAAACAGTAATACATAAATATAATACTGACCTTTAACTTCTAAATCCATCACTATATTATTTCAAAATCGATAGATATGTCACTGGAATAATGTGCCACAACGGGAGCAGAAATGCAAATAATTTTAAATGAACTTACCCTCTTTCTTATATCTTGACCTTAATTACTCATCATTAGGTAATTACCTTGCAAAACAATTATTGAAATCGTAATGACCAAGGGGTTGTTTATCACTTTTAGAAAGCATTTCCGAGAAACGCGTTAATGACTTTTGTCCAGCTACGATGTTCTACGTGGAACACAGTGCGTTGGTTATTGTAAACCGTATCGCCTGATTTTAATTCATTTATTTTTATTCGCAGCGCAAGGTGGCGGCTTGAGAGCTTTATCTACTCTTTCCCCTAGCTTATATTCCATGGGAATATAATAATTATACTTTAAAATTTTTAGCTATTCCCAATTGAGAAATTCCCCTGCTCTTTTTCTGATTTGTGTTGGTTAGGGATATAATGCCTTCTCTTTTTCATGTACTCAAACCGATGACTTGCAAGCTGCACAATTTTGGATTGTGCTTGGCAGTTTGCTGATGCTGCACTCACCTGATGTGACATCAGGAAGAGATGCAGTCCATCATCATTCTGCGAAGACGCTGTGTCCATATCTCAGGCCGAGATGTGTGACACAGGCGCTTCTATTTTATATAATGTTTTGTTGTTTTTATTGAGATAGGGTTCTAATAAAATAAAACTTTTAACTTTGTTTTTAGATACTTGAATCCGAGAGTGATCCGATAGAGGTCGAAGCACTGACGGATGAAAGGGACAGAGGTCCGCTATTGTCTTCAAATAAGCTTCATCCTTGTTTTGAGAGATTCCTCAATTACCTTTGTGAGGCAATCCGGCATCTTCAATGCGCGGATTGACATTATTTTCTTTTTAGAGTTAGGTAGGCAGGTTCTTTTTCTCCATACTTGCCGCCCTGCTTTTTGGCCAGGTTTTCAATGGGCGGAAGCTTCCTGTGTTATTATGGTGGTCGATTTATTTAAATGACACATTCTAAGATCGACATGTTAATCGCACAGCAGGCTATCCAGCAAGACTGGACGAGTAAACTCTGTTCATGCCTGGTATAGGTAGTTGTTAGGGCCTGTTAGGTTTCATCCCTACTTCCAGAGGGACGAGGGATGTAGTGAAATAAGGTTGTATTGTAAGAATACACCTTATTGCACTTTTCCTTTTTGTTAACTGGCCGTTTAATGGTTTGAATTTTTAAACTAACGGTTCGATGGAACACCGGCTTTGTTTTATATAATTTCAGGAGACGCCTCTCGACCACGGTGCGAGGCACGATATTGTAGTAGCTGTTGTGCTTTTAAACTAATATAATTCTGAAAGTTAACGAAAAGATTTTTATTAACTAGCTACACCCTTTTCTTCATAGTACTATCAGTCAACATACCTGTTTTCGGAAACTAATTCATTTTAGTAGATTGTTGTATTCGAATTTAGAAGCGCTCACGACAGCTATTCGACTCATTCATTGTTTCATACAGATTATCGGATAACACGTTAAGTAATTGACTTTAAATGTGTTTTCAAAAACCAAGTAATTTGAATAGATTATTCAATTCAAATTAAATGCTGACTAGATTACATAAAGAACTTTTACTTACATTTTGATTGTCTGGATTTAATCGGCAACTCGGAACTTGAAGATGAGGGTAGCACTGTCGGAGACTGGAGAGCGGTTTGATGATCCAGGTGTGATCAACTTAGCTTAAATAGTGCGAAATTACGCGTCACGTATTCCTTTTTTGTAGAATCCGATGCGGGAGATGCGCTGACGCCGCAGATGATAGGTACATAACGGGTTGGCCTAAAGTAATGAGAATTTTTTTTTCTCATTTTTTTTATTAAATTACTTGTTTAGGTTATTTAGCTTTTTAGCATATACAAATAAACTAAAACCAGCATGATAATCAATCACTATAATATAGAAAACATCGCCCATTTAAAAAAAATCGCAGATTTCTACTTACCGTTTTCATCATACGTTGGACAACATCTTTTTTTATTTTTTCAGTTAATTCTTTGCTTTTATACCCGGCGCTTCAACTGTGTATGTGATTACGCTTCCGGCCCATCACTGTAAACTAGTCTACTGAGAATTACCAAAAAATCCTCCATTGGACGAGCTACACCGACGTTCGGACGATTTGAATCCTTCGATACGAAATGAACGTCACGCTTTTTTAGTCAATTCTGGGTGCTCCCTGCATAGTGATACTTTCTTCGCAACTTCTTGCACTTCTTGGAATTTCTTCAAGCTGTATGTCGGAATATTTGGGTGTTTTTTGACGCTTTAAGTGTAGAACATTGTATTTCTTTAAAATATTCCTTACTCACCAACGGGAAACAGCATATTTTACAGCTAACTTATCTGGGACTCATCCACTTTGTTTTGTGCAAACTTTGCCATTTTCCTCCGGTTTCAATGATTAAGAATGGGTGATCTTCCCGTTTTTGGTAAATCTTTAGTCCTAATACCAAATTCCCACCGCTGGATCAAACATTAAATTGTAGATGGATATACATTTCAGCTTTGAAGTGAGAGACCACTTCAGATTTTTGACGTCGTCCAAGTAGGCGATAGACATGTTCACGTAATGACTTCCTTGTGGACATTTTTTATTAACACAGCTAATCATTATTTGCCTTTTTAACAATAATTGACATATTTTCTATTTATTATAGCTGTCAAAATCCTTTTTGTATTATTTTTTTGCCTGCTATAGTCAATTGAATACCTTCTCATTACTTTAAGCCAACCCGTTATAAGCGCGGCCGCAATTACAATATGCAATTCATCACAATTTACAATATGAAAATGTAGCAAATCAGCACAAAGCCTAAAAGAAGAGCCATATTTTCAGTTTAGTTTATGCCGTGGTTTTAACTTTATAATATTTTATGTTGCCCTCGAACAAAATCATAACAATAAACAGAAATGTATGTTTATCCAAAATGATATACGGGAATAACATTTGACGTGAACAAACAAATATATGTCCATCGCAAGTAAATAATAGCTTGTAAAATTATAATTTGTGTTCAGCAAAGCCGGGGGCGATAACTAGTAATGTTATTTGTCGCATCGTAAATGCTGATACGCAGTAAAGTTAGTCGAAACCAATGAGTAAATTGAATCAAAAACACATACATGTTAAGGTTCAATCTTTCATGTCAGCTCAACTGCGTTTAATCCGGCTAGTGCAAGCGCGCCCATACATGGTGATCAACACAGACGGAATCATCTTACTCCGGCGGCGAACGCGCCATATTACTTTCCATATAGGATTCTTCAAGTCAGTATAATAAAAACGTCTGATTTTGAACTAATAACGCAATTATTCTCGTTATAAATTCAGAAAATATGTTACACAATTAATTCAAAAATATTTTTTAAAGTGATCGCACGGAGTGTATAGATTAGCTACCCAAAATTTTGGTTTCCTAATATTTTTTGTTCCATTCGCGTTTTTCCCCACTTTTTAATTTTCCTTTGCAGTTGTGTTACCCTAGGTTATTTTCTTCGGACGCATTAATTTCTATTCGTTTTTGTTGCAAGGGGCTTTTTTTCCCATGCATTTTGTCTCCTAGTCCGTATTATTCTCATGCATATGTTTTACCTGTAGAACCAGTTCTCTATATCACTTTATCACATACCTACTTTTACTGTCCCATAAACTGACTGAAATTTTATACTTATATCGAAAATATTGCCTCTATAATTATGCAGTTAGTTAGGTCGTTAAATTAGGAGGTTGTCCGTATTGATCTATTGTATTTTAGTAATTATTTAAACAAAGATATATTAGAGATATTCCAACTAAGTACCTAACATTTAAATAAAATCGTACCATATTAGGTAGAGGAAGGCATTACCTTTACCTTTGATCGCATATTATAAAAACCATTAAGAAATGAAACGAATGTCTCTAATCGGTCATTGTTTATTGAACTTTAAAAAATATATAAAAGCCTTTGATGATTAACAATTTAAGTAGTAGTGTAAGTAAAACATATATAATTATGAACAATGAGACCGAGTAGCTTCGTATGGCCATTTCCATAGAAAGTGACCCCTTTTCATTCCTCTTATTGTTCTCTTAAATCTATTACACTTATATGCATGTTTGACTATAATTATATTTTATATTTAATAATTGATAAAAGTGTTAAACATGTATCTAACGAGGATAGCCCCTGCAGGTAATTATTTACGACGGACTGAATTTTTTTGTCCATCATCGTATATTTCTTGTTGCGTTTGCGGAAAATATCAGTTCTTATCTCGTTTTGAAGGGTAACGTAATTTATATCCAAAGCTTCTTCCCGTAATTGGCTCAAAAAATACAGTAAGTTGGTGTTCTTATGTATTTTGTTATTAATTTTTTTGTGCCAGCTTTCAACCACATTGTTGGTTCTATGCCTATGTCCAAAGCACGACATTATGTAAACCATGTCCATTTTTATCCACTGTTTAATCATGTATTCATTAAACCGTGTTACTTCAGATGTCCGTGGTGACGCTGCCAATATAATCATCCATCCTTCATGAATTTTCAACGCCGGTAAATGAGCTAATGCAGCACACTTTGCAACATGCCTAGCCCCTTCGCGACTACTGGTTGTCCCAAAGATGTCTGCATTTTTGTAGAGGGCCTGAGAATAATGGAAATAACAACCACTGATGGCGGCTGACGGGTAGATAGACCGGATAGCATTTATTGCACCGATTTCGTAGTCAACTTTAATGTATTCCGGTTGAAAAGTTGGAATATTTTGTTGCACTGCCTTGAACAACCTTTCATATGTGCATTGCCGCTTGTCAGGTAGCAATGCGTATACACAAGGCACGACTTTGGTATGCTCTTCATCGGAACCAATATCCACATGTATTGTGTATAGCTGATAGTACGGTTTAGGTTCCACTTTAAAAGTCCCGTCTAAAAAAAAAGTCTTCTAACCTGAAATCCATTCTTTACATTCGCCAGATATACATATCAAAATGTCAATGTCCTGGACACAAACGAAGTTTTTATGTATGTTTTCTGGTATAACAATACCTTCAAAATTGTCAAACTGCGACTTTTGGGTGGATTTTTGCCGGGCCTTGTACAATGAATCTCTCACCTTATGGAATGTAGGTAATTTATCTGCATATTCCAGAGTTTTTAGTGGAGCCATTTTTTCCCTAAAAAGGGTGGGAATCGGCCGGTATTCCGTAGCCACTTTCTTCTTTAAATCAATCAGATTGACCTCGATGTCTATACTCTCGAAGTCTGGAACACAGCAGTGTTTTTTTTCTTTCAAATTGGACTTTTGAGTTACATCCAAAACCACTGATCCTTTGCACATGCCTTTTAGATGGCACACCCATATGGACGTGCGAGACTTTTTGTTTGTTCTTTTAAGATAGTGCCGGTATCCTCCTCGCACTAAAATTCTCCCCCCATGTGTACTATCTAGAAATCTTATATGGCATTCTCCAGTCGAGCCACCGGGAGTTTGGTAATCGTTTTCCATAATCTAGCAATTCGCAAAGAAAATACTATTAAATATCCTTCAGTAATTTACGAGGTGTCAGTGACATTGCAGTTGTCTATCACGTTTTTCATACGAACAAAGGGAATCTAAAGAGGTTTATTTGACTATTAAGTTATCAATATGTATTACTGCATAATATTATAGAGTATACAATTTCAGTCAATTTATGGGACAGTAAAAGTAGGTATGTGATAAAGTAATATAGAGAACTGGTTCTACAGGTAAAACATATGCATGAGAATAATACGGACTAGGAGACAAAATGCATGGGAAAAAAAGCCCCTTGCAACAAAAACGAATAGAAATTAATGCGTCCGAAGAAAATAACCCAGGGTAACACAACTGCATAGGAAAATTAAAAAGTGGGGAAAAACGCGAATGGAACAAAAAATATTAAGAAACCAAAATTTTGGGTAGCTAATCTATACACTCATCGCACGACATAACAATGTCGGTAAGCATTTTTTTTAAAAGTTAATACCAATTTAAAATAATAAGTTTAAAATCAATAATTATAACTTATAACTGACAACTATTCAACTATTAATCAACTATTTATTAAGCTGATAATGGTAATTTTTAGTTTGCAATGAATATTTAAATGCATGTAACGAAAACTGTGTAGTTAATCATGTTTTAAAGTATTTTTTAATTTAATTCATTTATCCATTTATTCCATCAGGATGCTTCGGAACATCAATTTAACTTCCTGCCCAGCCCGAGCCGTAATGTGCGCGAGCGTCGACTAGGTTTGGGGGTGAAGAGAAGAGCAGAACCCACTGTCTACTCGTTTGTAAAGAAACCACATCGGGAAGGCGTCGCAAAAATAATCAAAATTGAAATTTATGACGGTGAAAAATTAGACGTGAATTATGAGCATGTATGCAAATGTGACGCTGATCTGTGTACTCAATATGTCGTGAGAAATGGTTTACTAGACGTTTGCTATTTAATTTTTTTAAAATTAATAAAAGTATAAATTATTAAAATCTTATTCGTATATTAATAATGTGTACGAGGCGACGCGAAGAGTTATAGACAAAATTGAGGGCAGCATCTTGGCAACGACTCCGCATGGTTATACAATATTATTATAAAACCTGTAAATTATTTAATATTGTTATTACTCTCAATTATACATAAACATAATTATAATTTTTAATGTGTACTCTCGCTAAATAAATAAAACTACTCTACAAATGTAAACGGTTTTTTATTACTTTTCATTATACTACGAACCTAAAAACCTTCAGTTGAAATGATTCAGATTACTTCTTTCGATTAGCTCGCAAATAGGTAGATAATTCAGTTGATTCAATTAAAGTTACTTTTTGACTAGACCGATAATTCAGCTGAATCAATTCAAGATAGTTCTCGAATGCTCAATAATTCAGTTGAATTGAATCATATTACATAGTTTTATTTCTTGAATAGATAAATATGCAACACTCTATCTTTTCAAATGTAGAATTGGTTGTTCTAGATTTTACTTTTTGAATAGTTGACGATTTAAAATCAGTTATAGAATAGATAAAGTTTTACTTCTTGAATAGATAAATATACAACATTCGATCTATTCAAGTGTATAATTGGTTGTTCTGGATTTCTTTGATCCAGAATAACCAATTATACACTACTATAATCGTCCTCAGTTTTATCCCACAGAACAGGTCTCTCTTGGACGAGCGTAATTAAATTTTCTGTGTTTATTTCCATGCTGCACGTCTACACCATTCAGAATGCGAACACATACTACACGCGTTGAGCGGGTGGGGCGAGCGGGGGACAGGGATACCGGAGCGAGCTCGTTCCCATTACTCCGGTCCGGGAGTTTTGCCGGCAGTCAGCAGTGACAAATGTTCCGGCAAAAATACCGAGCTCGGCATTTTTGCCGGATCCGGCATAATGTGAACAGCCTCATATAAATTGTACAGCCAACTAGCCTTTCCGGCAGTTTTACCGGTCCGGCAAATTCGCCGGTCCGGCATAGTGGGAACGGGGCCTAACCAAGTAGGTAACGAAAATTTGGGACTAACAGAACAGTTCTAGTACAGTCGGGGTAAGAAAAGGTTCGTCACCTTAAGATCTATTTTCGTTTGCTCACAATGAGCGATACTCTGCTTTACCGATTGAGTATGACATATAATACGAGGGTCATGCCAAAAGAAATTAGATATTCAAAAACTACAAAGTTTATTCTTTATTATTGCTATCTATTTTCTCGAAGTATTCACCGTGAGCACGTATACACTTTTTCATTCGGCTAAACCACTTGGAAAATGTCAATGACCATTCTTCTTTGGGTACCTCAGAAACTTCATAATTATAGGCAGCCAGGGCATCTTCTTTGGTTTCAAATCGCCTTCCTTTTAATTTTTCTTAAATTTTCGGAAACAGGTAAAAGTCACAGGGTGCCAGGTCAGGAGAATATGGTGGGTGAGGGAGTATAGTGATATTTTTCGAACTAAAATAGTCGAGTGTTCGGGCAGAAGTGTGCGGGGCGGCGTTGTCGTGGTGCCAGAGCAGGTGCTGGGTTCCTGACTTTGGCCGCTTGTCACACCAAGCTGACAACACTTGTGGAGCACAAACTGTCACATACCATTCTGAGTTGACAGTTCTTTGATCCTCTAGCACCACAGTCGCAATATGCCCTGTCTTGCAGAAAAATGAGGCAACCATTTGTTTCTGTGTGCTTCGTGCTCGGCGACATTTTGTTGGAGTCGGTTCATCTTCGAAGCACCATACCGTTGACTGCCGCTTTGTTTCAGGATCGTAGTTATACAGCCATGTTTCGTCACCTGTCAGTATATCATACACAGTTTTCTTCTCGCCAGCGTCGAATTTATTTATCATAAATTTATACCAATCCACGCGGCGTTCTTTCTGCAAATCGTTGAGTTTATGCGGCACCCATCTCGAACAACGCTTATGGAGGGACAGTTGTCCATGAATTATGGTTTGCAGTGCTGCTGATCCAATGCCTAGATCTCGTTCAAGCTCTACGTATGTAATTCGTCGGTTCTCACGGATATTTTTTTCCACGGCTTGCACATTTTCTTGAATAACTGCGGTTGGCGGTCGCCCCGACTTCGCCTCATCTTCAAAGCTCTCCCGCCCTCTTTTGAATTCAGCAAACCAGTTAAAAACAGTTGCACGAGAACAAGCAGACTCACCAAAAGTCGTGGTTAAAAGTTCAAAACATTCTTGGGGCTTTAAACCTTTTTTAAAGTCATAGTAAATCATAACACGAAAATCTCGTCGACTAAGTTCCATTGTAACCGCAAATTCCCGTCAGATTCAATCAGAAAAAAAATATTTAAAAAATAATTACGCAGATTTCCGGAGTATTCCATTTTTAAATTTATAGCTATATAATCAGCCTTCACTATGGTGTATAACTGGCCAGTATCAAACAAATGAGCATGGAGTATCTAATTTCTTTTGGCATGACCCTCGTACGACACATATTGCAGTCGGTGGTCAACTGTCACTCGCCGCCAGTCGGGATGACAGTTACAATTAAAGGTTACCAACTTTTTAGACTACAAAGCATTCACGAAGGACTAATGCTTCGTTAATGCTCTTGTAATATCGGAGATTAGAAAAATTGCTTTGAATTTTATGAAAGCGATAACGATATCAACTTTGTCATCTTGTTAACGAGATTGCGGCTAGAGTTCGTGTTCAATAGTGCCGTCTAGTTAGTAAAAGTAAATAAAATAATAAACATAATTTGCAAATATGGTCAAATTTATTTAAATAAACAAAACTTAACTAATTCCTAATTTTTCTAATATTTTACCTCTCTTCATGGCTTTTGTTTCATACACTTTATATCCACCAAGGATTTGCTGAACCAATGACCCATCAGGAGTGGAACAGTGGCATGCTTCATAAACTTTTGACCCCGTAATTCTGCCCTGTCTTATCCTATGCCAGAACTTTGATTCCGCTTGGTTTGTGGTGCACTATACTATGTCTTTGATTACATTAGTATTCAATATTGTTGACATAGTGCTTTTAAAGTTTTCATAATGTTCTATTAAAACTTTTGGTGGTAAATTCTAATACTAAATTAAAAATACACAATTTTGACAAAGTGTCTGGACCAGCTAAAATGACAAAATTAATGAGTTGTTGTCCATGTTCCTTTTTTTGAATTCTTCATAGAACATTTTGAGTTTCTCTGGGTCTCTTGGACCTAATTCCGTTGTTGCGTTCCTTTTTGATTTAAATATATCTTTTGAAAGCACAGGTTGGGTTCCTTCACTTGCTAGTCTAGGTTTTGCCCAATAGCATTCTACAGCAGTTGGTGATGGTTCGCTTGCCTTCTTCTCCAACCAATACAAAACTACAAGAGTATGTTTACATCCTCCTGAAAACAAAAAATCTGCTAAATAACATATACCTAATGCTTTTGTCATGCATGCACATATACTATAATCTACCAATTTCAGTACAAAAATGAACTAGAGCTTCTGTAAAGTTTGCATTGTCCTTTATCCCCTTTCACCATTCAAATGTTATATTGAACAGTTACACATGAACTTGCTAAATGGTTTTTTTTTGGATGTAAGTTTAAAATTCATTTTACATTTTAAACACAGCAGCAGTTACTGTTCTAGACCGGTTGATATTACACATAGGTACAGTTTACCTGCTAAAGCGTGACAGCCATCACATGTTGTATCAATCAAACTGCATTCTTTTTCATTAATGTGAACAGTCACAAGGTAATACGAGTATTTCTTCCTTGTCACTTTATGTTCCGGGACAACTTTGGCTTGCACAATACATTCAGTATTTTCTCTTTTAACTTGGACATAACCAACTGCACTTTTAAGGTAGCCATCTCTTGATGCCCTAAAATGTATATAAAATTAAGTATGAGTATAACATTCAATCAATAATTAAAATAAAATATTAGTTAGGTAAGGGATAAATTATAATTTAAATTATACAACAATGACTAAAATATTTTACTTAAAATTTAAGTAAATATTACGTGTATAATGCTTTAACGCTGTACAATACTTACTTTAATGCTGTAGCACCTCTGATTTCAGCAACATTGTGTTTATCGCTGGTAGAAAGATATTCTACAATTGTTGCTGTGTCCATTTCTGGCAAGTTTCTGGAATCTGCACGGGTGAAGGAAGTCATTATGGTTTGGTTTAGGTATAAGAATCGATCGGTGTCCGAAATCCGTGCCAGGGTCGTCGAGAGAAATAGAAAAGCCAGAGTCCAGGTATAAGCAATAGTCGTCGTTAAAATACAGTCGAAACAAAGTAGCAAACGAAATCAAAACAATCAATACAGGTGTATGTGTAAAGAGGCCCCCAGACGGGCTATACTTTTGATGAAATATGTGGCTACAACATTGCCGACTATATCCCGGCAATACAAAAAACATTTTAATGCAGCATATGGCTGGAAAATGTATATCTCGGCAATATTTCTGCAGCAGTATATGGCTCATTATTTTGTCTTTACATGGGCTACATACATGGCTAGTATGGCTACAATGGCTGACGAACTCATACGCGTTGCAGCAGCTTACATTGTTTTAAAAGCAAAGTCGAAACAAAAAACAACAAGAAAAATGTGGATTCGACCTTATTTCAATAAGCGTGATACGATAGATATTTTAAGTCTGGAAATAAGACTCGACGAACAATTATTTAAAAACTTTACACGAATGTCAAAGAGTGACTTTGAACTCATTATCCACTCGAGTGCCCGCGATTCGAAAAAAGTGCTTTAGAAGTGCCCAGGACATTTCGCGCGCCAGCGGCGCAGTGTCATATATTGTTAATAAATCGATTGCTTGGCTTTCTGTGAACTGTTTGCTATGATTCTTTTAACGTTGTAAAGCAGGAGAAACAGACAAATTGTTATATAAATAATTATATAGGTCACTATAGTAAAATTCATCTAAATAAAATCACAAAGTTAACATACGGTTTCAAATGGGGGCTTTTGACAGAAATCTATTTGTTTTTAAAAATCTAAATCGATAACATAATTATGTATTTTTAACGTTTATTTAAATCTTGAATAGTTTACGCTTCAATTAATACTAAATAAAGTATATGGTCGTGGGGAAATATTTTGCATAAAACCTTTTTCATTTGCAACGTTTAAATTGTCAGCTTCGCAATTCGTCGCCAAACAGCGTGGTTTGTTCATGATTTTTTTACGAGTTATTTAGGCAACTGAGGACAAAAATATTGTCATACGTTGATAAAGACACTATTATACTTTAAATACTATTTGCCAGTTTTTTCAAATTCGCAGCAATTTCTCTCACAAATTGTCAATAACTAAAAAATAACCTTACATACCTAACGTAACGAGTGCCGCTTTGGACGTCCAATTACCGACAATTCCAACCACGGCATAGTACAAACACACTTAACACAAACACTACACATGTTAAACTTCACAACAAAATACTTAACTGGCCGATTTTAACTCGATTCGGTACTCTTGTTTTCATTACAAAAGTAAACAAAAACCCGCGTGAAGGTCGTCACGCGTCCAGCTCAACTAACCAGTCACCTAGCGGGCCTCGCGCGCAAGGCCGTAATCAAAGATGGCAGCGGTTGAAGTACGGGATACACTCGGCGCAACGAAACCACAATTAATACAGTGGTATCTTCAATATTTAAATTATACAGGGTGTTTGGCAGAGGGTTGAACAAAAAAAAACAGCAGAGAGGTGGGGCCATATGCTACTCACTTAGCCTTATAAATCTGGCCTAGGCCTCAAGGTTAAGGAAAAAAATTTTTTTTATTAAACTTTCATAAAAATGCTGAAATGCATCACTTAAAGTCAAATAACTTATAAAAATGCGGATGTAAGTATCATTTTTTATTATTATTCTTATCTTGAGTGTTGTTATGTTGAGTTAAAATTAAATATGTGGTGTAAATTACGGTGAAAAAAAAACTGCAGCCCTTTAAAGTTTGTGCAAGATGTAAAAAAATCCTTAATGCTCAACTTTGAATTGTATTAAAAAAAAAACTAAAAGACATCGAGCAGTTCTAATTTCAGGAAAACATCCTCAGTTTGTGCCCTTTCCAACGACATGCTACATGCATACATTTTTATTCAATAACGAGATTTATTTGCTAATTTTGTCTATCCGGAGACTTTTGTCAAAAACTTAATTTTGTAAAATTAACAGGTGCAAAGATGGTAAAAATGAAAAGAGCTAATTAATTCATTCATTTTATTAAAGATGTTCGAACTGCTGCCCACCAGCCCGTATGCATGCCCGGCATCGTTTTCGTATCTCCACTGTCGTAGTGCTCAGCAGCATCAACTCTCTCATTGTGGAGAAAGCCGTATTGATGCGCTCCACTAAAACTTCCCTATTAGGAATTTCCACGGCGTACACTAACTCCTTGGCCCGTCCCCAGACGTAAAAGTCGAGCGGTGTAAGGTCGGGGGATCGTGGGGGCCACGGAATGGGGCCACCCCGACCAATCCATGAGTTTGGGAAGGCATTATTTAAATGGTCCCTGACAGTTAATCGCCAATGTGCAGGGCAACCGTCTTGTTGAAAAACAATGGGTCTGTCTTCGTCAAACACCTCAGCTAACAATTCCGGCAAATCATCTTGGAGGAATGCCAAGTAATTGTCCCCGTTGAGGTTATCGGGTAAGAAGTGCGGTCCGATTAACCTATTTCCTATAACTCCTGCCCAAACATTCGCACTAAACCTTCGCTGAAAAGCTCGTGGTCTTTTTTGGTGCGGATTTTGCTCTTTCGGCGCCCAGTGGTGTGCATTGTGATAGTTCACGATCCCTTCTCTGTCGAATTTGGACTCGTCCGTCCACAGAATACTCCGCAAAAAATTGCCATCTTCTACATCGGTGTGTAGTAGTAAGCGGCAAAATTGGATACGGTTCCCATAATCCGTTTCCTCTAGACCTGGAACAAACAAAAGGCCATACCGGTAATTTGCAAAATGTGAGAGCGGTAAATTAGTAGTGAAATGCGTCTGATAAATGCGCTGCAATCGAGTTCAGTTGGCTCATATCATTCATTCTTAGTGACATTTAAAATGGCATCAATTGGAAAATTGGAATCATAAGTTGATGGCTCTGTTGTAATAAGAACAGAAGGAGTAAAAGATGATAAAACAAAATGGTACAAAAAAATTACCTTGAACTGGGGTGTAGTGAAAAGCATGCTTTCCATCTGCCCGGAGAACTGACCACACCTTCCAGATGCTTAATCCAAGTATCGCAGCCACATCTCTAATACTCCTGGTAGGATCCTCTTCAAACATTTGAAGAATCTCTACATCAATAGCAACATTATTTTGTATGCCATTTACACGAGGCTCGCGTAAATTTAAATTACCGGTCTCTCGCAAACGCCGGTAAGTATTTCCAAACGTTTGGTGGGTAGGTAAACGTCTATTTGGATACAGCTCTCGATAGATCCTTTGCGCCTCACGCCCGTTGGAGTTAGCGCGTCCATAGGCCAACAATACATCGGCGTACTCTTCGTTGGTAAATGCAGCCATAACAACAATAACCAGTATTAACAAACTTAACGAAGAAACAAACTTAATGGAAAAACAATAAACAGAAAACAAAACAGAACGAACGGAAGCAAACGGTAGCGTAACGGACACGTAAGATCGCAGAGGCAGTTAAGTCTCGACTACAAAGGGATCAGGAGAGATACCATGCCTGCCTAGCAGGTACACGAGTGAAAGAGAAAGTTAGACGTTTTAAGTTCGTAAGAGTGAGACAGCAATTTTACCTACTTTGGGTTTACGGAAGATAAACCGTGTTACTTTAAGTAGTGCGTATGTAGATTTTTTGCGAGTGTTCAGCTAGAGATGGCAATAAATCTCGTTATTGAATAAAAATGTATGCATGTAACATATCGTTGGAAAGGGCACAAACTGAGGATGTTTTCCTGAAATTAGAACTGCTCGATGTCTTTTAGTTTTTTTTTTAATACAATTCAAAGTTGAGCATTAGGGATTTTTTTACATCTTGCACAAACTTTAAAGGGCAGCAGTTTTTTTTTTCACAGTAATTTACACCAAATATCCATTTTAACTCAACATAACAACACTCAAGATAAGAATAATAAAAAAAAATGATACTTACATCCGCATTTTTATAAGTTATTTGACTTTAAGTGATGCATTTCAGCATTTTTATGAAAGTTTAATAAAAAAAAATTTTTTCCTTAACCTTGGGGCCTAGATCAGATTTATAGGGCTAAGTAAGTATCACATGGCCCCACCTCTCTGCTGTTTTTTTTTGTCCAACCCTCTGCCAAACACCCTGTATTATTTAAATTTCTTTTTAAATAATTTACGAATAATAACGGACACTTATCACTACATAGTATAAAACAAAGTCGCTTTCCGCTGTCTGTCCCTATGTATGCTTAGATCTTTAAAACTACGCAACGGATTTTGATGCGGTTTTTTTTAATAGATAGAGTAATTCAAGAGGAAGGTTTATATGTATAATATTTTTTAATTTTATGTACTTTTGTTACAGAAAACTCATATAAACCGAAGCGAAGCGAGGGCGGGTCGCTAGTTTATTATAAAATGCTAACAAGAAATTAACAACTTATGCGTAGCGATGCAGCGACGGCGACTTTATTTTCCTTAATTAATGAATAACGGGATAAATTATATTTCAAATATGTAGTGGCTGTCATGACATGCAGGATATAAAAAAAGAAAGACTAACATGGTACGGACGGATTTTTGCATACATAAATGACTGAAACAAGAATTAACTGACCAATTGTACCGATTCATATAATTTTGAACGGAGTCTTACAAAGTAAAAAGTAAGCAAATGTCTTTTTTAAATACAAGATCATGTTATGTTTAATACATACTACGTAAGACGTTTTTTTTTAATTAGCGATACTTATTCCTATTGTATTTTATAAGTATAAGAAGCTCTTTGTTTACTTTTTATTTAGTATTCATTTATGAATGTGGAAGGAGCGAAAGAGATTTGTCAGGATCGTAGCAGGTGGAAAGAAGTGGTATCTGCCTTCTCCTCTGGGAAAAAGGCGTTATTTAATGTTTGTATGTAATTTAAACTTATAATTTTTTTCTTATCTCAGTTTTAGGTTTGTATTTGCTCTTATTATTTTAATTTGCCTTACTTTAATTTGCATTATAGTTTATATATTATAATATTGTGCAACCAATATTGAATAATTCAAAACAAAGTTCAGAGTTAATTACGAATATGATATCTGGGTACTTAGTAGGTAGTAAATTTTACTGCTTTAGCCTTGTTCCTACCAGGGGTATTTTTTACGAAACATATTTTTGAAACTTTAAGATTGCTTAGAGCTTAGTTTAGTCCTTCCTTTGGAAAGGACATATATACGATTATTCCAACATGGATCGTCGGAGGTATTTCGTTGGTATGCGTAAAGGAAATGGAAATAGTTTATGGATTGTAATAATAAGATGCAAGTTAAAATCAATATTTATTAAAAATAAATTATTAAATAGAAACCTAGCTTTAAAAACCCGACTGCATGTTTTGATACTGTCGTCGGTATATGTTATAAACATTAAAACTCCTAAAATTCCATTGAAAAACGTACATACATAATGATTTTTAATGTACATAATGAATTTTACCCAGTGATCCTCGCGCCATCAAGTCGAATTAAATGACGTATAATTTATTAAAATCTTTTGACCCGTTGAGAAATACATACAGGGCAGTATTCAATAAATTGGCCAAATGAGGGCTCTTTTACACGTCGGTAATATGGAGTGAATCTACTAGCGCTCATTACTCAAACACAAAACCCTCCTTTTGTACCCTCCTTTTGGGCTTCACCGCCGTCCTGGACTATGGAAAAATATTGCCTGGTATAAGAGAGAGAGAGAGAGAGAGAGAAAATACAACCCAAAAAATATAAAAAAAAGTGATTTCACAAAAATAAAATGGATCAGTCTACAGAGAAAATACAACACATGATTATATGAGGTAGCCTAATTTGGCAAAAATATAAAAAGTCGGGAGTTCAAACCCTTTTTGATTTTAAATCAGCAAAAAAATAAACACACAATCCAAACAAAAAAAGTGGTCATTATGGTATGTTCGCTGTGACGAACATTGCCAAATTAAGGGTCAAACACGACGGTGAATTGATAACTTCTGAGCCTGGTAAAAAAAGTAAGGAGCTAAGTTTGTATAACAATTTGATTTTTCTATATTAGTCTCTAAAAATAAAATTATTATACAAGTTTAACCCCTTACTTCTTTTTACCAGGCTCAGAACTTTTCAATGCACCGTACGAAAAAATCCATACGGTACGGTCATATGATAATTCTGTAATTTTCGTATTACCGTATCGTATGGAATTGTTCGAAGCATATCTCCAAGCAGAGAGATACGTTACAACTTTTACAAATATATTTGGTGCGGCTTTTACAGCACCAAACGCATACCTTGTACCGTGATGCACCAGTACCAATAAAATGATTACCGAGCAATATCGGTCGCAACAAACCACCTGGGAGTGGCATCAATGACGTGGTTTTTACTTGCAGCGGCCGATCTATACCCGGAGGCAAAAATTTCTTTATCATTAGATCTACCAACGCTTGCCTAAAGACACGTTGTAAAGTAATTAGGGTGCCGAGTTTTGAAAATAATGTATTTATTGAGGACAGTTACGTTAAATAATCTCCTAAACACTTTCTTATACCAGGCAATATTTCTGGCTCTTTCGATGTTATGGGCAGATAGCAGCTGGTCTTTTTTATCGACTCCGCCCATAGCCAAGTTATAAACTCTAAAACCTAATTAGATTCCAATATACGTCAAAAAAACTACCAAAGATGGCGGAATGTCACAGTTACATGTGTCATCATCATTGTGACGTTTCAGGGATAACCAACCTTTTGGTACAATAATTATGTTAAAACTAGCTTCTGTCAGCGACTTCGTCCGCGTAGATTTCGATCATCGTTATTCCCGTTCCCGTGGGAATTTCGGGTTTCTTCTTTTATATATTTAGATAAAACAATATGTGTTAAAATAAAACAATATAAGTTATTTCCACAATATGATAAATGTCATCCTGATTTTAATCGATGTTTTCTGTGCATTCATCGCCTAACAGGTCTTGGTTTGGTAAGATTGACGAAGATAAATGCTAGCTTTTAGCCGGTGCATTATTTAACCTAACCAGTTAAAAGTTTTTGTGTGATTGAGTATTATACATACAAGCTTACACATTTATGATATTAGTAAGATTTTTTTTAAACTGACTGGGGACTTGCAATAATAAATAGGTAATATTAATGCGGGTTAGGGACTTCAGCTTCACATACACCTTTAAATTTTTTTTCAAATGTACCTATGCAGGTTTCTTCACGATGTTTTCCTTCACCGAAAAGCTAGTTGAGAATATCAAATGACACTTCGTACATAAAGCCCAAAAAAAAACATTGGTATGAGCCAGGATTTCAACCAGAGACCTCTGGATTGCAAATCCAACGTCCGAACCACTAGGCCAAAAAAGGGATGAGCAAACAACGGCGGGATCTGTATTATTAATAAATAAAAAGACAACCATTTTAATAACAATATTTATTCTTCAATTTCTGAACAGCTGAGATCATCCTCCTCAGTATTTATAATAAAAGGTTCAACCACATCGTCAATTAAGTTGTCTAAGTTGAACATTCTGTCTTCAATTTTTATAACGTGGTCTATGCAAGATTTCCAACGTTCCGCTGTCACCTTCTGCAGACCTTCAAATAACGACTTTACTTCAGCCATTTTATAAGTTTTATTATTTGAGGCCACATGCCCTTTTATTTGAGCCCACACCAACTCGATTGGGTTTAATTCGCAGTGGTAGGGAGGGAGTCTTAAAACTGTAATATTGTGAGTGGCTGCTAGTTCATCAACTGCCAGTTTATCATTTTTTGGTTTTTCTTTTTCTACCAATTCCCACAACTCTGTCCTTAACATACTAGCATCGCATTCAATGCCTCTTCCTTGCAACCACTCAATTATTTGGCCCTTGTTCCATCTCTTTATGGGTCCACTTTCTAATTTTCTAGAGTGGTATGGTGCATTGTCTATAACAAGCACAGAGTTCGGTTTCAACCTTGGCAAAACACTAGCCAGCCACTCTTCAAAATGTTTCGCATTCATTTCGTTGTAATAGTCGTCACTATTTTTTTTTGACTCAAACAGTAATAGCCCTCCCTCCACAAAACCTTCCTCGCTGCCAATATGACTAATAATTAATCGTCTTCCTTTTCCTGAGGGACCTTTTAGTCCAGTTGTAAGCCCCTCTAAAAAAGCTTGCCGAGATGACAAACCCTGGGTATCTTGCCAAACCTTGTTCTTCATGTGACCTGTAATGACAGGTTGGTAAGTTTATTATCATAATCACTAATCATTTTTCAAAATTAACACCACATTCATGTCATATAAAATTGATTTTTAAGATGATTAATTGACCATAGTTGTGCAGAAAGAGACCAAGAATAAAAAACCGGTTTCGAGATACAGCCGTTTTTACGAAAAAAAAATTTTTTTATTAGTTACTATTATGTTTTTTTACAAATAAATAACCGAAATTGGTAGATTATAGTTTAATGCAATTTATTAAGTACATTTTATGCAAATTAATCTGAGTTTTCATAGGTTTTTAAAAAACAAAGTAGTTGGTCGTTTTCTGTAGAATTAATATCTGCTTTCGATCATTATTCAATGAAAGCGACCATAACTCTGGCTGACTTATGCTGATTACAATATTGCATTCTTGTATTTTTATAAAAAGAGCTATATGCAGATCGTAATCATGTATTACCCTAGTCGACTTATGCTGATTACAATACTGGATTCTAGTATTTGTATAGAAACAACTAATTATGCTGATTGTAATAAGTAAAACACTCATATAAATTCTTTTTTTATTTCTGGTTATAAAAAAAATAACAAAAATACAGAATTAACTGTAGGTACGCAAAAATAAAAATCAACAAAATAAAAATCTTTTTTTCACCGGAGGCATTCAATGTGTATTTTTTGATATATGATAACTTCGGCATATTGTTGGGTATCTTCATAGGAACTCAACAATATGCCGATGTTATCGGAAATCAGAAAATACACATACCGATATTGCCAAGGATGATAAATTTGGTTTTACATTGACATTTGGTTACTTTATGACTCGAATATTAATTATTGTCTGATATGTCAAAATCTAAATTTGGCACGTCATATCCTTCTACATCGTCTTCAATGCTGTGATCAGCCCTCAAATTGGCATAAAACAAATGACAATCTTTTGGAATGAGATCCATCATTGATTCCAAATCTTTTAATTTTGCTGTTGATATAGGTTTTCCATTCGGCCATAATGGAATTAACATTTCGTGAAAAGTTTCCGCATTTGGTCTAGATCGAAAATTAGTAGGCTTTAAGTCTATTAGTATTCCAGCTTCATCAATGTTATGTGATTCTTTGACAGTCATTTTGTACTTTTCTTCCCCATTAAATGATATTTGACGAATATTCATCCAGTTGATTTTGGATTTATCTATTCCAACTTTTCTGTTAACTATATGTTTTTCTAATAATCCCGTGCCAAAAAACTCGTTTTTGTCCATCTTCTTTACTTTCAATGGTCTTCCTTTTCTTGCATTTCGCATGATCTCCATATAATCGTCCGGTGTATAAAGACGTTGTTGGTGTTTTAAAGCAGACTCGATGCATGAAAAATCTCGATCATTTGGAAGAAATGAATGACCAGAGTAAAGAAACTTAAAGGTCACCTCTTTTAAATTTGGGTGCACTTCTAATATTGATTTCAGCATCAACGTTATTTTGATATTGCGGTTTTGCCCGCCGCAAGAATCAGACCATAGTATTAATTTCTTTACCGAGTTTGGTAACTCTTCCTTTAAGTGTCGTGAAATACATGATCCAATTTCTTGAGCTCCTTTTCCTGCTTCGCCTTCAACCCAAACGTAACAAAAGCCTTGCTTAAACTTTCCGCTGTAAATTCCTTGGTTATAAAGCCACAACTGTCTTTTATAAAACACTATGTTAGTTGGAATTCTTGGCATGGGTAGTGTTTTTTCCATGTCAAATGTAATGCATTCAATATCATCACACTCGTGAGCTAAACTTAAATCAGCCATCATTTGTTTCTGAGCACTTTCCGCTCGTTCAAGATGGTTGTTTCGTGATAAATTTAAACTTTCAAGGTTGATGGTATTAGTTTCATTTGCAATCAAAGCTGCCATTTTATCACAATAGTTACAAGTATCCTTCTTCAACGGCGCAGTGCGTAAATTAAACTCTTTGTAAAATACACGCTTAAAAGTAGAATCACTCAGAGCATTTTCTTTAAACTCTTCTTTATATAGTTCTATCAGTTTTGAAAGAGTGAAGTTTGATGCAAGAAACTTTGTCTCTACTTCAGCCCGGCGGTAATGTGATTTGTATGTCGGAATCTTTTTAATAAAATTAATTATATTCATTCTCTTTTCTTCTGACACTTTATTGTGTCCGCCTTGTGGTTTTCCTCTGCTGTCTAATAAACTACAACGGGCGTTCAGTTTTTTAAGAGATGTATTAATGCGGCATGATGATACATGGTAGGTATTTTTAAATATTTCTTTACAAACGACCATGTGATTTAACATATACTCCCTTGAAAAACTTCTTTTTTTATTAGTGTTTGTAGTGCATCTCACCACCGGTTTTTCAGTTATTTTGGAACCTAGGTAAGCGTTTTGTGCATTATACGAGCCTAACTCCCAAAATCTATTAAATTCTGCTTCTCTGCAGGATGAGGAAATGTTTTCGTGGCATTTTTTGGCACATTTACATTTGTAATCGATAAATTTTCTAGGTACTTGTAAATTGCCTTTATAATCGTAAAACTTTTTATTGCTGTTTCTATTTCGTTTGTTAGTCTCTCTGTCATACTCTGGATATTTTCGTTTGCGACCCTTTTTTGGGCGGCCTTTATTAGCCGTAATCGTTTCTTCATCACTGTCAGAGTCTGATATGTTTACATCTGATATATTTTCTAAGCCATTGCTACTTGAAATAGGATGAAAGTTGCCAGATCTTTCATCAAGGATATATGAATTATTTCCCAGTCTTGATGGAGGAGAATATGTTGGATCATCATCACTACCTGGATCAAAATCATCAATTTGTCGGTTTCCAGAAGTAGATGTTGAGGGCTCGTGCGATCTTAAGTCTTGTGATCGTGGGGTTGGATTGTCATTCACAATTAACAACAGGTCGCCATTGGAACTAACACTTGGTATATCATTTAAAGAAGTAAAGGAGAGTAGATGATTAGGATCTTGTTGATCTATGTTTCCATTATCCAACTTATCATGGCTGTCCTGTGAATCTTCTGCTGCTGGTGCCTCACTTTGACTATTGTTTATATGAAAACTAGTGTCAGATATTGAGGAAATGTGACTAGGTAAATCTACAGATGGAATATTAAGATAGCCTTTTACAATTGAACTTTGAATACTCATGTTGGAGTTCGGAGCTGTTGCCAAATAGCTAGGCGAATCTGAAATGTCATTATGGCCCTTTAAAATTCTTGAAACCGATGTTTTTATTGGTGTACACTCTGAACTATCGGGTACAACATCGTCACTCGTATCAGCATCGTTATTTTTTATTAGGTGATCGTTACAGATCCGAGGCTCTTTTGGTGGTTCGTAAGTGGATCGATCATTCGTTGAATCCGAATCATCTTTATCATGTGCCCAAACATTAAAATCTGATGTGAGTTGTGCTGTTGAGGTAACGTCAGGTGAGCTCACAATGACTGATTGAATAATTAGGTCATGATTGGCGACTACACTTTCGTTACATAAACTATTGGGATCGGGCAATGTTATTGAATACCTTTCTGCATTTGAAGATTCGCTCTGCTTGGTTAAACTATTCAGCAGTATTGTATTTGTTGGCGAACACGTAACACTGTCTGGTATAATATCTTCACTAGATTCGTCGTCATAACTTATAGCTTCAAGTAATTCTCTGACTATTTCAGGATCCCCTTCGATGCTTGGACATGGACTTTCTATTTTTTCTTGAAAATTTTGCTGATCAAATACTGGAGATGAACTTTTTAGAGCCAAACCAACCATTAAACGCCCACGCTCCATAATGTATCAGAGTAAAAGTCACTTATTCACTCAAACTAATTAATTACTTACACTACACACACACAAGAAACACAAAAAAACACTTAAAACAAACAAGAGAACTATTGCACACTGTTGCGTCGATCATTATTAATAAGAAAGTGACAGCAAAATTTGTACGGGCGCTCTACGAAAACGACCAAACATGGGGTAGAACGAAAAAACAACAATTGCTGAAACCGACTATCTGTTTGGTCGTTTTAAGCAGATTAAATAATGTGCTCACTTGATACGTTTGCTTATTGTATAATCCGACTAGTTGACCGATGGTAGATTGGCTGTTTTCTGCAGATTGAAAATAAAGTCTTTTAATGGACAAAATAGACTAAATCGAGTACTTTGGCTGCTTTCGACATTATACGAGGGCTGCCTTTTAAGTTGTGTCGTTTGGAAAAACTAAAGACAATTTAAGTGTTAAATGGTATTTATTGTTTTTCAAAGTAATCACCGTGACATGTAATACACTTTTTCATTCGATCGAACCAGTTTTCGAAACACTTATTCCAGTCCGAAGTCGGGGTCTCCAAAATGGCCGTTTTGTATGCCTCAACGGCTTCTTCAGGCGTCTGGTACCGTTGACCACGAAGTCGTTGCTTGATTTTTGGAAAAGTAAAACAATCGTTAGGGCTTAAGTCTGGACTGTACGGCGGGTGTTCCAGAATTTCGACGTTTTGCTCTTTTAAAAACGCAATTGTTTGCCGGGCGGTGTGCGAGCTCGCATTATCGTGGTGCAGTCTTATACGACGTCTTGGGTTATTTTTTCGAAACTCGCCGATGACTTCTGGTAAACAGACAGTGGTATACCAGTCAGCATTAACCGTTTTACGATCCTCGAGCACGATGGTGGCAACGTGGCCACTTTTCGCCACAAACGTGGCGACCATTTTTTTCGAAGTGCTCCGTGAGCGTATTACTTTGGTTGGTTTTGGCTCATCTTGGAACACCCAAACAGTCGACTGCTGTTAAGAATCGGGATCGTAGGCATATATCCAAGATTCGTCACCACTGATAATGTCGTAAACATGTTTCGAGTTTCCTCGGTTGAATTGCCGCAGAGTTTTGCGACACCATCGAACGCGAGCCGTTTTTCGGTCTTCACTGAGTAAATGTGGTATCCAGCGTGAGATCAACTTTTTTACGCCTAAGTGATCATGCAAAATACTGTGAACACTGGTCCCTGAAATACTTAAGGAAACTTCTATCTCACGGTGTGTCGCATGGCGATCGTCGACGATCAGTTGCCGTACAGCATCAATGTTCTCCTGGGTTACGGCTGTTTTTGGTCGACCTTCACGATGTCTATCACCAAGACTAGAGCAACCACGTTGAAATTCTAAATACCAGCGTTCCACAGTCCGGAGACATGGTGCTTTATCATTGAAAACCGTAGTCAACTCTTCGAAGCACTGAAGTCGCGTTAAGCCCCTTTTGAAGTTGTAAAAAATTATCGCACGTAAATTTTCCTTCGAAATTTCCATTTTCACAACTGACTTGTCAACTTTGAACGAACGCTGTACTAAAACAGTTGGGCCGATTTCGAGTCATTCTTTTGTTTTCGAATTCTAAATTCAAATATTTTAAGATGACACTAGTTCTTTTTTATGCAATCACGGGAGGTTTGCAAACGACAGAACTTAAAAGGCAGCCCTCGTATAACGCAAGTTTTGTAATTGGTCTTTTTATACATAATTGTATAACTCAATGGAATGACGTGCTAAAAATATGTCGCTTTCAGCAGAATATAGTTATATAGAACTCATTTTGCGAAAAAATGGCTCTGGTCTCTTTCTGCATAACTATGGTCAATTTATGATAGGTTTAATTAAATTCTTATAAACATGTGACATGGTTTAATATGTCTCACAATTATAAGAAAAGTTCTGACTATCTAAACCAATACTGGGTAAAAGTTAGCTGCAGGTATGTTTGATACAGACAGACTAGTGATATTTTTTGTAATGCTATATATTATTAGTTGATATCATAGATGTAAAATAAAAGAAACAGACTCCAAATGTCAAACAAAATTAAAACATGGACCTAATATAGTAAGTACATCAATGGCTAGTATCCAAAAAAATACCTTCATTAAGCCAGGTTTCATCTTGATAATATAATGTTCGTCCTTCTCTGCGATATTGTTTTATTTTGACCAAGTAACGCTTTCTCCATAAAATGATATCTGCTCGGTCAATGAGGCAGCTTTGGCGTTTCCGGCTGGCATACTTGAAATTCAGATGCTTGAGTACCTGTCGCATTGTATTTGCTGACAAATTCGGCAAGTCAGCATCATCATTCACAACTTTTAAAACCTGCAGACAAAGAAATGTTATATTAGCATGGTTTATTCGAGAAAATACTGAAATCAAGTAATAACAGTTATATTTATATACAGTGTGTCCCTGGATAAAGTGCACAAACGAATGGGGATGAAACTAGACACAATTTTATCGACAAAAAAAAATAATAAAAAAAAATTACCACCTTTATTTATTTTTTTATGATTTTTAAAAAAAAGTCATAGTACGCAGAGGACCTCATCGAAACAAATCAAGATATTTTGGCTCCTGTGGGCTCTATTGATTTGAAACAAACGGAATTATAATCACAAAAGTTTATTTGTGTCAATGAAAATATAAAAAAATGAGAAAAAATGACATAAACCCTAAAAATAATGACTTTTCCTATGAAAATTGTGTTTTTTTTTCTCGAATTTTTAGTATTTACTCGATTTACTCAAAATTATGCCCATCTTACCTCATGTTATTTTTACCAGTAATGGTTGTGTATCTCATTGCCTTTTATTTAAAAAAATAACCAAGTGTCTCGCACAATTACAAGATCCTTAATGAGCGGCCAAACAAAGACATTGCGTTTACACTTAATTAGGTAGCCGCTCAGGTTGAAACCCTTAATGGAGGATTAGGATTACATTTTGGGTATGGGATTATAAAATCAAACGAATTATGGAATTTCATAATTACTTATTTAATGTAATAACTGTTCAAAATGCCCACCCCGCTCTTGCAAACACAATCCTGCACGTACTGCTATTTGTTGAGTTGCTCGACGTATCATTTCCGGGTTATTTTTTATGTAATTTACACAATGGACAATTCTGCCACGCAATTCCTCTTCTGTGTTGATAGGGACGCTGTATACCCTCTGTTTCATTGTGCCCCAAAGGAAATAATCCAGTGGTGTCATGTCTGGTGAGCGTGCTGGCCACGCCACTGGCCCTTGTCGGCCAATCCAACGATTAGCATAAGAGGCGTTGAGAAATCCCCTTACGTCAAGTGCGTAATGGGCCGGGCATCCATCCATTTGTAAATACATTGTTCTTCTAGTCTCCAAGGGCACATCCTCCAATTCAAGGGGCAGATCTTCTCTCAAAAGTTCTAAAAATCTGGAACCGTTCAAAGTTCTGGGGAGAAAAATAGGGCCAATGAACATGTCACCAATTAGTCCAGCCCACAGATTTATCGAAAACTGCACTTGAAATTTTGACGACCTTTTGAGGTGAGGATTTTCTCCCTTGGGGTTCCATTCATGTTGATTCCTGCAGTTTGTGATCCCATGTCGTGTAAACTGACTCTCATCCATCCACAGATTTTTTTGGGTAAATTCAGGATCGTTCCTGATCTGCCGTTGAATCCAAGAAGACAGCACTCATCTTGGTACCCTGTCTACGTCGTCGTGTAGATGTTGAACTCGTTGGTAGTGGTATGGGTGAAGACCTTCTTTTTTAAACATCCGCCAAACCGATGATTTTGAAACTTCATGCTGCAAGGCCAACCGCCGAATACTGGTCGTCGGATCAGCAAATAAACTTCTTAGTATGGCTTCCTCAACAGCTCCATCAATCACTACTCCTGCTTGTTCTCGGCGATCTCGATCCAATCGAAGTCCATTCGACAATCGTCTGTGAAGTTCTTGAAAATTACGAGCAGACGGTACAGGTCTCCTGTTCGGGAATGCTGCCATGTATAATAAACGAGCAGCTCTGGCATTACCTCTCGCCATTCCATAATAAAAGTGGATGTCGGCGAGATCTCTGTGCGTGAACTCACTTAAACGGGGCATTTTATGAAATCCTGATAGTAGAAGTAGTTGTAACTGAGAATAAGTAACGACGAATGATTCGAAGTAACTGATGAACTAAACCTTATCTTATCACTATTTATGCTAATCCTAACATGTATTCCCCGCCCCACCCCAAATAAAATTCAATAAAGAGTAAGGACAATAATCTACCTGGGTTGTCGCCTAATTAAGCGTAATCATTATGTCATTGTTTGGCCACTCATTAATAATCTTATAATTGTGCAAGAAACCCAAAATGTAATCCTAATCCTCCATTAAGGGTTTTTACCTGAGCGGCTACCTAATTAAGTGTAAACGCAATGTCTTTGTTTGGCCGCTCATTAAGGATCTTGTAATTGTGCGAGACACTTGGTTATTTTTTTAAATAAAAGGCAATGAGATACACAACCCTTACTGGTAAAAATAACATGAGGTAAGATGGGCATAATTTTGAGTAAATCGAGTAAATACTAAAAATTCGAGAAAAAAAAACACAAAATTCATAGGAAAAGTCATTATTTTTAGGGTTTATGTCATTTTTTCTCATTTTTTTCTATTTTCATTGACACAAATAAACTTTTGTGATTATAATTCCGTTTGTTTCAAATCAATAGAGCCCACAGGAGCCAAAATATCTTGATTTGTTCCGATGAGGTCCTCTGCGTACTATGACTTTTTTTAAAAAATCATAAAAAAATAAATAAAGGCGGTAATTTTTTTTTATTATTTTTTTTGTCTATAAAATTGTGTCTAGTTTCATCCCTATTCGTTTGTGCACTTTATCCAGGGACACACTGTATAATAAATTACTCTCCTTCTGAATGGTTGGTGGCTCATTCCGATGAAAAAATTGATGAACTACACGTCTAATTGCAGCGAAGGTAAACTCATCAAGTTTTTCAATAATACTTAATTTGGGGCCAGGTTTATTGGGAGGACTAAAGTTTTCACCCGTTTTGTGGTCTTTCATAATCTGCCTGACAGTTCTATCAGATATTCCCAATATTTGAGCCACTTTCATTGCACAGTCCACACGTGACCAAGAATTTTCCTTGGGCCATGTACTG
This sequence comes from Acleris laterana, assembly GCA_963966035.1. Classification (NCBI taxonomy): domain Eukaryota; kingdom Metazoa; phylum Arthropoda; class Insecta; order Lepidoptera; family Tortricidae; genus Acleris; species Acleris laterana. The sequence continues at coordinate 7,262,710 of OZ014458.1, read as the reverse complement.
TGGGTATGTTTGTAACAGTTCACGACCATGAATTTCTCCGAGACACCCATATGACTTCTAGGACGCTTTTTTGGTGGAGATATAGGATCATTCTCTTTGCTGTGAGAGGAACCTGGTACAGGCTCCATTTTACTTGTGATAAAGCAAAAACCACGAGCAAAACACAAACTTGAAACAATAACGAAATGAAACAACAAAAACTTAACGGAAAACAAAAACTTAACAATGGAAATCACCACGGGGCGAATAGGTACAGAAAACATTCGAGCTATCCAAACGTCAGATGTCGAATGAAGTGACAATAGATGTTATGGCCGATGGCCGCCACAGAACCACCATGTCCACCATAAAGGTTACCACACATGATCAACTGATAATTTTTTGAAGATTTGAAAATTTTTTGAAGATTTCGGTCAATTTTTGAAGACGTACGTAAAAATGTGATTGTTTTTTTTTTCCTAAAAATGTAATCGCACATGATGAGAATAATAATTGGTACCAAATGTTATTAAACCCTGAGTTATTGCCATTATTATTTAAACTTTTCTCCTATAAAACAATTTAATTAAATATCTTTTTTTGCGACGAGTATTTAGATAAGATTGTTTATTTAAGAAGCAAATTAAATGTTGCCTTTAATATTATAAATAAAATAAACAGCTACCTTTAACATTTACAGAAGTGAAAATTTACCGATCCACCTAATATGTCATTTTAATGGCAACACTTTTTTGACGTATGTTGGAATCTAATTAGGTTTTAGAGTATAGTCCAGGACGACTTTTGGCTTATATTTGTACTTCCCGTACTTCTCCTTTCCACCTACATCACCTTCATGGTAGGTGGAGATCATGGAGACCATGTTTGTGTCGCGTCACATCATTAAGGTACTGATACACATGCTCTATAATAGCATGCTTAAAAGTGTGCTTATGAGCATGCTTGGTTTGAGCGTGCTTATGCACTGTTCACATTTGCTACAAATAAGCATGCTAATTTTGAGCATACTCACGAATAAGCATGCTCAAAGCAAATACTCCGAATACACATGCCATTTAGTAGCGTGCTCTCTGCCACGAACGATGGACGACGTAGCTTTCCGCCTAGAGCTCAATAAAATAATTCTTTTGGTGGCGATACAATGCATCACCAACGTTTTGAGAAATAGAAAGAAGAAAAAAAGCAGGAAGATTTGGGTTCGTGATTGGTTGACCAGGAGACAAGACCTTGGAGCTAGTGTACGTTTGATAAGAGAAATGCGAGAAGAAGATATTGCGGGTTATAAAAATCATTTGCGTATGCTTCCACATCAATTTGACTTTTTACTAAGCAATGTTGGAAGTGCTATACAGAAACAAGACACTCACATGCGAAATGCTATTCCGGCTAAATTGAAATTAGAAGTGACATTAAGATATTTAGCAACTGGAGATTCTATACATACATTGGAAGCACTATACAGAGTTGGAAGATCTACTATATCGCAATTTTTACCAAAAGTTTGTGAAGCTATATACAACGCTTTGAAGGATTATGTGCGGGTAAGTAAAAACAATGACAATTTTACATATTTATTACAAAAAAGAAACAGAAACATTAATCAACCATTGTAGCCGTAGCGTAGCTGAACCAATAAAATGTACCGTCATGTCATGTATTATAGGTACATAAAAAACATACTAATACTAAATAACACAAGATTACGATAAGTTCCACGCTTGGCTCAGCACATCTTGCTGTTGTGAGACTGTGTCAGTATTTATGGGTATATTAATCATTTGTGTGTCCGAAGTACTAATTGCTGTTTGAAGTGGTGTATTTGAGACAGAGTTTGTTGTTATAGTCTGTGTGTATGGAGATAGAGTATAGAATGAATTCCTTGTATGCATTTGTGTGTCAGAAATCAGTGTTGTTGGTAGTGTTGTATGTAAAACAGAGTTTGTGGTTAATGTTTGTGTGTATGGAGTGTAAAATGAATTCCTTTGTGATACTTCAGACAAGTTTTGACACTGCTGGCGGCGTCTTGCTGCAATCACAATATTTTGGATCTCAGCTTGTACGTTAAGTGCTTCATACAATGGCAGACTTCGTAATTGAGCAGCAATGTTATGTCCAAAATAATAGAATTCGTCGTGTTCAGTAGGCATATTTATTGCAGAACTCAGGTTTTCCAGTCGGTTCAGTGCCACATTAATCGGTTCATCTTGTACGAATCGTCGTTTACGCCGTGTCGATGTGACACTAGATGAACTCGATTGTGGTCGTTCTTCTGGTATATTGGCGGGAGGTGACATTACGTTCATCGATTCTGGCGAGTTAAGAGATTCTGATGTGCTTGCAGTCGATGCCGGAGAATCCTGTGCTTCCGAATTCTGCGATGAATTATCGGAATCCTGAAAATAAGATATTCATTAGGAATTAAAAAATAGTACAACCTACATTATTTATTTAGGTATGTTTTTTTTTCAGATTCCAAGCCACGAAGACTGGAAACGTATTGAGCATGGGTTTCGTACAAAATGGAATTTTCCGGGCTGTGTTGGAGCGTTGGATGGCAAACATATAAATATACGCGCTCCTGATAACACTTCAGATTACTATAACTACAAAGGTGCCCATAGTATTGTACTCTTGGCATTAGTTGATGATGACTATTGCTTTTCTTACATAAGTATTGGAACTAATGGAAGAGCTTCTGACGGGGGTGTTTTTCAGCGTTCGAACTTATCACAAGCATTACAAAATAATACTCTAAATTTACCGGAACACTCAGTTATTTTAGCTGACGCTGCTTTTCCTCTAAAGTCTTACATAATGAAGCCGTACCGAACTACTCCAACACGCCGAGAAAAAATATTTAATTACCGGTTATCTAGAGCAAGACGAATCGTTGAAAATGCGTTTGGAATTTTAGCAACAAGATTTAGAGTTCTTCTGACCACAATAGATATGAGTCCAAAAAAAGTTGATAGTATTATATTAGCTGCGTGTTCTTTACACAACTGGCTTCGAAAAACATCCGACATGTACATCACGCAAAGGTGTGTAGACTTTGAAGATATACAACAAGGTGTTGTGATACCAGGAGCTTGGAGAACAAAAATGCAGACAGCTTTACAAAATTTACCACCACGCAGAAACCGTGCTTCGCAACAGGCAGAGGCAATAAGGAATACGTATGCGGAGCTATTCGAAACGACAGAAGCGGTACCATGGCAAGACTTTATGATATAAATAACTGAAACTATAAATGTGTTTAACTTGCAAAATTTGATTACAGACAAATAAACAAGCAAACAAACATCAGGAAAGGTGCTAAATAAAAGCTTGTAATAATACAATATTTATAAATAATACAGATCTTACAATGTGTTTCTATTTAGTTAGTCCTAAATAGTACTGTTTACACTCAAGGAATTTTGTTTAGGAGTTTTGAACCTTATTACGAAGCTGTAAGAAAGGTACATGTAATGTTATTATGCAGTAAATGATTTTTATGAAGAAAAATTGTAATTGTGTGTTCAACTTTATTAAAGTTTAGATTTGTATTAACTAAGATAGTATAATAAACTAAGAAATAAGATAATATAACAACTCTTCCACCATGGTACAATGAATAAATGAATTACAAAAGTGTCCCCTAATTAAAGTCTGTGACCGTACGGTTACAATAAATATACAATATGTAATAGAAAGTTCAATCAAAAAATATCAATTTCATTTTTAATAGGTAGGTAAGTTTGAAGTTAATAATCTATATGTATCCATGCTTGTAAATGCGAAAGTGTGTCTGTCTGTCTGTCTGTTACCTCTTCACGCTTAAACCGCTAAACCAATTGAAATGAGATAGTTTAAATCCCAGGGAAGGACATAGAATATTTTTTATTCCGAAATTTTGAAGAGTTCCCGAGGGAAGCACGATAAATGACTTCCACGCGGGCGGAGCCGCGGGCAGAAAGCTAGTAAGTATATAAACTCTTCCGTTACTGACTCACTGACAGACAACGTTCAGCCGAAACTACTGTGTCCTATCCCACAAAACTTTACAAGTGTGCAATTCGACAAAATTGTAGCATTGTAAACATACATATGTAACACAACGATTACAAATTAGTATTCGTATCAAGTTTGTAGTACACAAATAATTCACTCTTGTGGAAGCGTATCACAAAAAAGTAAGGTATGTCACGACAGATAAGTACAAAATTGTAGAATCGCACATTTGTAAATATGCAAATAAAAAATTGTAAAGTTACAATTATAAATTTGTAACAATTTATTTTGCTTCTATGATTTTTTATAATTATGTAGGCCTATGAACTTACCAATTCGGTTCCGACAGTTAGCCGATATTCGCCAGCCGTATCTCCCATAAACGCGTGCATTTCTTGAAACCATGGCATCGACGGACGGTACACGCCAGCAGCCCCCGCGCCGGAACGCTTCGAACTTTCTATTTTTTTAAGTTCATTATGATAAATAGACCTTAAATTTTTTATTTTGGTTTTTAAGATCTTTAAAGTTAGAGTAGAATCATTCATATTGCTTAACAAGTCGTCGTAAGCATTGTTTCTTGCGATGTTATTTTTATATTGAGGTGACCGTGGGTTCCAAAGGCATTCATTATTTCTGTATAAAGTAATAAAACGTATGGTTTTCTCGTCACCCCAGCGAGACATTTTGGCAGACGCAGGCACATGCACCTGTTGCAAACAACAGATCGATACTAGCGTGCTTATTAGCAAACGTGTTCACACTTGCTATTACCATTCCCCTCTCTACCCCCGCCTCAGGTAGCACGCTCAAAAATAGCAGGGCGTGCTATCTTTGAGTATGCTACTAAAAAGCATGCTAATTATGAGCACGTCGTAGACACACATGCTAATAGGTAGCATTTGCTCAATAGTAGCATGCTTTCGTGCTAGTAATTAGCATGTGTATCAGTACCTTTACGTAAAGATCGCGACAAAATGATTGCGCGACCTCTCCAACACGCATTTCTCCTTTTTAGACCTGTAGTGGGAGAAAAAGAGGCTTTGATAACATTAGAGTTTGTTATTTTTTGATATGTCGTTGGAGGCATGTTAAATAGCAATAATCTAAAAAGTTAGAAAATTATAGTCGGGGGTTTCGGACATATTGACATATTTTAATTTTTGCCAATAACTTTGTAAATATAGAATTAAAGTTTAAAAAAACGGTGGCATATCGTATATCACTTTAATTTCTTTACAATATTCCGATTTTAGAAACCTGGAACACCTGCATTCTGGTAAACAAAAAAATGCTAATTACTTTGTAAATAATGAATTAGAGTAGCTGATATCGCACAATTATGATATAATCGATCAACTTAATACACTGGAAAAAAGTTAGAAATGTAGACTATCGGCCTGTCTAGATATTAACTTCTGGTGAAGCAGTAAAGCCAATATTGAATTAGAGTTTGTAGAGTTCATTTATAACCAGTCATGACAATGATCTCAGTTACCAAACAAAAGATTAGAAATATAAAATCATGGGGACACTAAATACTGATACGTAAAGCACTCCGTGATACGTAGGTATAATTCAAACTCGCGCGCGGCGCGTGCGCGCCTCGCTGTGGGAGCGATCGGCGGTGCGGGGTTGCGTGGTGCCCTTGACTGCGGGCGGCCACGAGCCACGATCCCATCACTTTACTCAAAATAAATTGTAAAGCGTGTTTTTAATTAATACATAAAATATCAATGGAAAATAGTTATTTTGTTATACCTTCGCTAAATGAAATGGAAAGACGAAACTTTCTCTTATTTATTTCTATATTATTGTAGCATTTTATGAGTTGCCTTTTTTCACCCAGTACACTATGAAACTAGGTAGGGTGATTTAAAGTCGGTTTTCGTCCAGTTAGCTGAGTTGCCGGCTTTGGAGGACTAGAATAATATGGTCAAGTAATAAAATGTATAGAGAAAAAAAATAACTTTAGTGCTAATATGCTTTATTTTAGAATAGATCAAGCATTCAGTTATAATTGTCACAGTTTTTTATAAAAAAATGTTAATGATAAAAGTACCGATTTTACTAGTTTTCGTCCGCAAATTTTGGTTTTCGACCGAAAGTCTGTCAGGTAGTTTTCGACCATTTTGTAGATGAGCTAAGAAATGGTAAAAAAAACGGATTGGCTAACAATATCTATTATTGGTACTTAATATAAGTTTTCTTTCATATTATCAAACAACATAAGTATTATTTTAAAACTAGCGACCCGCCCTCGCTTCGCTTTGGTTTATGTGAGTTTTCTGTAACACCCGTACATAAACCAGAATCTATATACATATAAACCTTCCTCTTGAATCACTCTATCTATTAAAAAAACCCGCATCAAAATCCGTTGCGTTGTTTTAAACATCTAAGCATACATAGGGACAGACAGCGAGAAGCGACTTTGTTTTATACTATGTAGTGATAAATAAAATTTAGTTAATCCTTGTCCGAAAACTGAGGTGTAAATTTTAGTTTTCGTCCACTCCAGAGTAAAAGGCCGGAAATTAATGTAAAAGTTTAGCCGTTTCTAGATTTCGTCCATATATTTAAATTGATTTTACTCGTGCAGCAATGACAATTCGGCGGACGAAAATGGAATGTCTAGTCGAGTAACCACCAAAGATCATTTTACATCAAACAAATATAAATCGGCATAGGTTATTACAAATTGAGACTGACACAAAATCACACCTGACTTTTCAGTTTTCGTCCAGAGGACGAGAATTAAATATTTTGCACATTACGTAATTCAGTATTAGTTCACTAAAATTTTATATGTTTACCGGAGATAATATATGATTACACCGTAATTTTAAGTTCATTATATTCTAATTGAGCCTTATGCACAAAAATAACCTAATACTACCACGCAAAAATACTTAAAAACCTTGGCGTGAAATGTCTTGGTATCACTAAATTTCCACGACCGCGACAACACTTTCGTAACACGAAAATTAAATACCAACCGTAGTTTTTATTCGTCTCAACTTAAATAATATATTGTTTGTGAAATTAATGTTTGGCTACTAAGGGTCCCAACGAGACCATACATGCGCGAGTAGCTGATTTTATTTTACTATCCCAGGCTTTTGTTCTAAACAGCACAGTCTACTGGACGAAAACTGGAACCGGACGGAAAACCGGCGAAATCACCCTACGTCACAGATAACATAAAGTTTTGCCCAACAGTTATTTATCTAACATTTTAAATTGACGAAACCACCACATAGAAGGGTTCCGTGCGGTCTACTAAGGTAAATGTACGCTTCCCCGAATCTGCCGTATCACCGAATTCCTCATATTTTAAGCTTTTAGTCAGTACTTACAGTTGTTATTAAGTTGTGATTTTTTTTTTCGCTAGCTATGTACCTATCCCTTCCACTACGCGGCCAATCTGGCCATTTGCTGTCTCAGTCGGGACGCAACAATCAATTAAGTTAGTTGATCGCTGATCGCCATTTAGTATGGGAGTTCTTGTGAAAATCGATAAGAAATCGCGTATACTTCATAAAACCGTATTACGTTACCTTTGTGTTTGAAAATGTGGTTTTTCAGTGTTGTTATTTAATTAGTTTTTGACTTCTGATAAATATAGTGAATTTAGTGTGGTCATATTTATAGAAATTAACAAAAATGTGAATTTGGTGATGAGTTAACCCTGACTTTGACTGGAAGGTTTTACCGAACAGTGTCCGGAATCAGGGAGAGCGTAAACATTTAAACATTTAAGCCGTCAATATTTTAATACTAGCTTGGAGTTAATTATTAAATTATTATTTTTACTACACATAATGTTAATGTTTTTTGATATAGAGTTGTAAAAATAATTATATACAAAGGTAATAAAAAAAAATTGGTTTCAAAGACTGTTAAATAAGAAATATTTTAAATTTGAATAAAGGGTTTCTAGCTACCATATAGATAATCATTTTCAAATTATAATCAGATTTTTCTTTTTTTATTCAATTTGGTCACATTACACAGCATGACGTGTGTCAAAGGTGTGAAAATGATTTAAGTTTTTGGGTATTTTTTTAGTAATTTTGGATAAACCGCCTATTACTGGCTAACCTCCAGTTACTAACCAAAATGTAAAAATATAATTTAAATGAAGGGTTCTCAGTATGAGCAATTATCGAATTTCCTGGACAAAAACTACGTATTGTTGTATGGTAGGGCAAGATATGTACCTAATTTAACATTGTAAAATCCTTTTACGCTTGTTTTACCAATAAATAAATTCGGATTCTGATTCAGATTCAGATTCTGTCGAAAGTATGCACAGTAGCAAAGTTTTGGCCAGTAATTTAAAAACTGGCCAGTAACAAGCGATTTACCCTATCAAATACAAAAAAACAATCGTCTTGTTGCATATTTTTACTATTTCCTTAAAATTCTTGAACTTGAATAAATAAATAAAAAATGCCTTTTGTTAGACCAAAGTTTGAGCACCACTGAGCGGCAAAATTTCATAATTTTTTCCCTAGTGCGGTGAAGCGGCAGCCCGGTTCGGAATTATGTGCAAATCCAGTTTGGTTAAAAAACGGGATAAGCGATTGAAAAACCTTTAAAAAAAATTAAACACATTTGTAACCATGTAATTTATTTCCAGGTACATTAAAAGGGTGACAAATTTATTAAAGTAACCATTATTCTATTGATTATAATCGCATATAAATCCCACACCTTATTAAAAAAATAAACGTACGTCGAAACGTACGTTTTTAGGTTCGGTTTAGGTTTACTTTACTAGGTTCATAAAATCTAATTTAAAACCACTATCTTATAACGTGAATTAAAAAACCGGGCAAGAGCAATATCGGACCATGCTCAGTGTAGGGTCCCGAAGCCGTTAAGTACTAAGAACAACTAACTCAAAAAATAGCAAGTATGAACAAATTTTCTATTGAAACTTATTTGGGGCTGTCTTAGAAGATTTTTAGTAGGTAAGTATTAACACTTTAGGTAATCATCCTTTAATTCTCAAGAATCAATCAATTTCGGATTTAGACCTCGCGACAAACTTAACTTTGCGTTCGCCATAGGTTGCGGTCAGTTTACCAACACCGCATATAACAATAAATAAATAATTACGTGAAGTACCTATGGGAGGTAAGATAACCTAACCTTTTTTAAGATTTTATTTTACCACTTTGTCTGCGTGACTAATATCAGTACATGTATATTCATGCCAAATAAAAGCTAGTACTACCTAGTACTGAGTCTAAGCTGAGGAGATGGCGAGACTATTAAGGGTTCATACTCATACTCATACTCATACTCATTTATTGGTTCGTAGTTGGACTACTGGCCATTAATAAATTTTTTGAAGCCGCTGCTAGGAAATTGTTTTTTTTAAGAGATAACTAGGGTAAATCGTCTGTAACTGGACACCCCCCGGTAACTGGCTACTTTGCAATAAAATGAGTTAAGAAAGATATTTGTTCACATTTTTGCGATTAAACTAGAATACCTAGATCTTGAGTTATTACCCGGAGTAGGTACTGTCCCAGTATCTTTACTAACAGCGTCAGTAAGAAATTTCTTGGTGGCTAGTACCTAACTAAATGACACTTTCTAAAGTGGCTAGTTACTGACGACTTACCCTACTATTGTAATACTTAATATACAGGTCGTTTTTTCAATGAGTGTCCAAATTTTAGGGACTATCTCTGTAGGTCATACTCATTAATATTTAATATGGGACCAACATCCAAATCAGCTGTTCCATACAAACTTCGAGAGCTAAACAGCCGAAAGTTGATCAGTATGAGTTAGTCCCTAAAATTTGCACACTCATTAAATAAACGCGCTGTACATCTTTCAGCTTTAAACTGCATCTAATAATATGCGCACGTAAACAAACAATGATTGCGAAATGTTTGACGAACGCGGGGGTGCGCGGCGGCGGGGGGCGAGGTATCGCTCCCGCGCGCCGGCCGCCTTTAAGGCCCCGCGCGGGCCGGTTATGAATTTCGCGCCTTTTTAAATAGATTATACTGTTGTACTAAAAGCTAAACACAGAAATTTCTAAATTTCTGTAGTATGGCTGCAAACCTTCTTTTACTGTAGTAGACTTATCTTTACAGACTTTAATTCAATATTAGATGTTTTATGACAGCAAACGCATATATCTTTTGAAGCAGATATCTTATTGCTCTAAACTTTTGGTTTGTTTATTAACTCAAGAATTGAAAGATATTGCTGTGGATTTTTCAAACTCTAATTCAATATTGGCATAATAATACACTAATTCTCGTTTGACTATGTCCCAAGCTAAAAAAAATTCTAACAACTTAATAGCATAAAGCGACAAACATCATAAACGATAAAGCAAAAACTTTGCACTCTAATTCAATATTCATTAATGAGCAATAATAAAATATAAATACCTCATTAATACCTAAAGCTCGTTCTAACTTTTCGCCATATTTTACAAATATGCTTAGAAATATGTCCCATGCCACTAAGCAAACTTTTTTCAACATTAGAATTTTAAAAACTTGTAGGGCAAAAATCCGGTCCCACTATTGGGCTATTTGTTGTAGATTTAAATGAATCGGGTACAAACTCCCTGTTGAGGCGCAGTGTTCCGAAGCAATCAGTTTGCTGGGCCTTTAAATAGCGAGCCAGGAGTGGCGCGTTGTAAAAATTGTCCATTGTTAATGTATGGCCCTTATTTAATAATGGTTTGGCCAGCTGTTGCACAATCTGTGCTGTGGCATTCGTTGGGGCGGGTGGTGAGGAAGATGCAGATGCAAAGTCCTCGTTGCGTCGTGTAGGTTCCTCGGTTGGTTTGTCGATGTCATTGTTGATGTCATCCGTCGCTTGTTGGTCTTCTGAATGAGTGTGACCCTTGCCTGTGTAAACAAAGAAACTCCACAAATAGCCGGAGGAGGATTCGCACAACTCATAGCTCTTAATTCCAACCTTAGCTGCCTTCGTGGCTATTTTCTGAGCGAATGAGATCCGTCCGTGCCATTTGAGGAGTGACTCGTCTATGGCTATATTTTGCCCCGGAAGATATAGTGCGCTAAATTTAGCATTAAGGTGATTCAGTACCGGCCATATCTTTCGGAGCTTGCGTTCGTCAGTAGTCAGTTCCGACATTGCACTGTCGTTGTCACTAAAATGTAAAAAATTCTTCAGCAAAACAAACCTATTATAAGTCATCAAATTTTCGAAGTATTTCAAAGTGAGATAGCCATTTTCCCTCCAATAATCCTTTTCCACTGTAAATGGAGCTATATCATGGAGCAGGAGTACCTATTGCAAGGAAAATGAATATCTCACCACGATCTGTATCCCTCCAAAATTTCGCGCGTGACTGTGATTTACAGGATTGTTTTGCTAAAGTCGTTTTTGCATAATTATTCGTCTCAGTCACTATGAGGTCCAGTAAGTCACTGTCAAAAAAAATTAAAAATACGTCTAGTTCAGTCATGTCCTCTGTCACTGTAAAAGTCGGTCCTGGAGTGCCATGGAACTCCTCTCGTTTTCCCTTAAAAGTCGAAGGGTCACTTGTCCATTCAAAGGTCAGGTGGTCCATGGGCAGTAAGCTCTTAATAGTTTTGTCTGCTTCTGCATCTTCCCGAGATAACCAATTCTGTGCTTCTGAATCCAATTCCTCCGGTATAAAAAGTTCAGCTTCCGAGTTAACGTAGTTGGGTTCGGGGTCAGGTGTTGGGATATCATCCTCATCTTCAGCATCACTACCGATCTCTGCTTGCCAACTGTCAAAGATATCTTCCGCCTCTTTGGTGAAAATATCTACAAAATATATATATATATATATATATTTATATGATTTGCTTCATTTGACTTAAACCATTTGCCTAGGTTGATTCTGAAAAAATAATATAATTTAAAAAATTTATATCAAAACCTTGGTATCTATGAAATATTACTTAAATATTTGTAATACTTTTTTTTGGCAACGGCAGGGCCAGTGACAGAGATGAAGTCAATGATGCTGTAGTCATAGACGGCATTTTAGATTCTGAAATGTTAATGTTATATTAAAAATTCGAAATCTGAACTAAATAGTTTAAAAAAGGTTGGTTTAAAGACGGTACGTTTAGCTGAAAATACAAACAAACTCAATCAATGATACTTTTGGTTCCATTGCCTTTTTGATTCGGCTTCTTTCCAATGAAGCCCATCAAAATCTGTCTTGTCGACGGAGACATCAGGTTTTCTACAAAAAAAGTACTATAGTAATTAAAATCAAAATTAAACAATGAAGTAGATAAATTACAAAATATTACAACTAACTTAAATTTCCTGTCGTCCAATCCACCCGCAACGGCGAATACCCTGGGACCTCCACACAGCTGTCCAAACTTATGGTGCTACAAAAAATAACAGAATTTCAACAAAAATTTGGTGGGTCATGGTTTAAATATAATACTTTTCTAAACATCATTTATATACAATATTGCATACCTTCACAATTTATGGATTCACGGTCACTGTGGTGAGGTGTGGATGGTAAATCGTCACTTGGCGGATATCTGTAAGAAAAAATATATTAAGTCACTTTTCTGCTTTAAACTACATATTATATATTAATTAATCGTTTTAATACGCAAATATTGTAAACCTATGTGAGATATCCCAATTTATTGGTTCGCCGTCGTCGCGGTGCACAGTGGGAGATCGGAGGAAAAAAGTCCCATTTCGCTAGGTTCTAAAACTGCATTCCGGCCATAATTTATGTGAAATAGACCCCTTGACTAAGTTAATTCCAAAGTATTTATCTAACAGGTTACTTATAAGAACGTTAATCAGCTGTCTAACTGGACTACACTCGCGAGCAAAAGTATCGAATCACTTTGCATTTTTTCATGTGCACCCAATATCTTTGTAAATCGGTTTATTTTTCTAAATTACTTAAATGTAATTACGTTTCTTGAAATATTACCTTAATAAAAAGCTATGAAACATAAAAATTGGCCCAGAATTTTACAAATTATGGGCAATTTCCTGGTTTGTGAGCCTTTACTCGTTACGACGTGCACGAGTTGCACTACCCTTGACCCCTATATAACGGGGGTAGAGGGGGGGTTCCTTATCAGTCCCTTATCAGAAGTCGACCGGTACACATCTCCGCATATTATCCTGTGAAGAACATCTGGAAAAAATGGAAGCCACTGAAGCTCAAGTCGCCGTAGTCGTCTACCTTCTGCAAGAAGGGCGTAGTCAGCGTTCAGTAGCTGCCGAGGTGAATCTGAGCCAATCTACTGTTTGTAAACTTTACCAGAGGTTCCACCAAACTGGGTCTTTTACTTCAAGACCAAGAAGCGGCCGTAAAAGGTGCTCATCAGAGAGGGACGACCGCTTCATCGTCTCAACATCTCTCCGAGATCGTCACCTTACTGGAGTTACCATCCAGAAGCGTCTTCGTGAGGTGCGAGGAGTAGCTGCCAGCGAGTGGACAATTAGAAGAAGACTCAAGGCAGCGAATTTGACACCCAGGAGGCCTGCGACGGGGCCCAGGTTGCTGGCGCGGCACCGTGCAGCCCGAAGAGCATTTGCGGAAATTCATAAGAATTGGACGCTCGAGCAATGGACCCCAATTCTATTCTCGGACGAGTGCAGAATATGTCTAAATGGCTGCGACCGAAGGGGAAGAGTCTACAGGAGATCAGAAGAGCGATATGCTCAGTGCTGCTTCTCCGAAAGAGTCGCCTACGGAGGTGGCTCTGTTATGTTTTGGGGCGGCATCTCGTACGACGCGCGGACTGAGCTGGTTTTCGTGCCTAGCGGTGGTCGTGGGGGTGGATTGACTGCTGCCAGGTACATAACGGAAATTCTGGAAGAGCATGTCGTCCCTTATGCTGGTATTTTTGACGAGGGGTTCATGCTAATGCAGGATAATGCCCCTTGTCATACCGCAAGGGTCACCACTGCCTACCTCCACGAGGTGGGCATCGAGACCATGAACTGGCCAGCGATGAGTCCGGACCTTAACCCCATTGAACACATGTGGGACTATCTGAAGAGAAAGGTTCGGGCTCGGGATCCTGCTCCTGCCGCTGTTGAAGAGTTGAAGATAGCTTTGCAGGAGGAATGGGACGCCGTTCCTCAAGACTACATTAGAAAATTAATTAGATCGATGAAAAATCGCTTAAACTGTGTTAGCAGAGCTAGGGGTGGCAATACCCGATACTAATTTAATAATAATAAAGAGTATTGTATGATAAATAAGCCTTTTATTCCAAGTTTGCCTTGTTTATTTTTACCGTATTTTCAGGCTACTTCCGTTATTCGGTTTTTTTTGTCCAGCCTTTAGGCCTTGAATATTAAATTAGCACATTTTTCAATGCGTTACATTATTAGCTTTTATTTGGTACCATAATTTTCAGATTCGGGTGGGAAATTACAAAGATATTGGGTGCACATGAAAAAATGCAAAGTGATTCGATACTTTTGCTCGCGAGTGTAGACTACGCGCGTTGCATTTTATGCGAAATTTTATGGTTATTTTGAAATGTGAAATTACTAGTAATAAGGCGATACTAATAAAATAAAAATAATAACAATAACAAACCATGTTTTGTACTATTACAAAAGTATATTTGCGTTCGTGAAAGGCCACGTGCCTTTTTATTGTTTATTTTTTTTTGGGGTTATCGATTTTCATCAGGTTTTTGAAAAATAAACGCTTGTAACTGTCTTGCCATCCACTGCCTTCCAGTGAATTGTGTATCAAAACATTCTTTGAAGTCTTGCCTATCATTATCTATTAGTATTAGCTGCTACAAAGTGCTACTTTAAGAGATATCTTAATTACAACTAATTAACCTAATAACTCCTGTTAAAATGCATGTTTGCGTAAACCTCTTTAATGACGGTAATTAACTAATATATCAATGAAAAACATTAAAATAGGGTAGAATAATATATTTATATTCATTTTCGGGTGTCACATCAAGAAAGTAACATCGAATTTAACCATGTCTACTTTCAGCATTTCCAATAAGGAATTATGTGACATTTTGCTTTTAAGCGGTCGGGAAGTGCACAAGTGTCTCGAAATTATCAAGACCAAGTACCCTGCTCTTGTTGATGATGATTTGGAGCAAGTTTATCGTCACCTAAGCCAGCATTTCATACCTGCGTTTTCAAAGAAGTGGAAGCAATCGGCCAGAATTAAGGCTAAGTTTTACAATAAAAATGAAGCCTGGTTGCAGCTGGCACTTACTTTGCCAGCATCTTCGGCAGCAGCAAAGAGTCCAGAAGAAGAAGAAGAAGGCGAGCCTGGACCTTCGAAGCGGTCACGAATGGGACGTCCAGAAAAATCCTTTCAGGAATGCTGCGACCGCACAAAGCGCTACAAAGTGAGGACTTTATGCGACAATCACCCTCAAGAGATGATTATGTAGGCTGCTAGCAATCTGGAAGAAGAAAAATTAGACTCCACCAAGTTTTCGCCAGAGCAAGCATTGGCATTGTTCTTGGATGCCTCTTTGTCGAAGCATCAATACGAGATTATAAAAAAAGCGACGAAGGACTTGGGGTGCGACATTTTTCCTTGCTACGACTTAGTTGCAAACGCAAAAAGAGCATGTTTAATTGAAGAGATAGATTGCACCGAATCCTACGCCTGTGTAGAGTTACAAAGTTTATTGGATCACACTACAAAACGGATTTTTATGACCAAAACTAATGAAGAGTTGGCGGAAATTAATGACAGCTGTACATTAGTTTCAAAGTGGGGATGTGATGGCTCCTCTGGCCACAGTGAATATAAGCAACCGTTCGACGAGGAAGGTGTTTCAGACGAAAACTTATTTTTAACGACATTGGTACCGTTACGGCTCATGGATGCCGAAAATGATACCAACGTACATTGGCATAATAAGAGCCCATCTTCTACAAGACTTTGTCGGCCGGTACAGTTCCAGTTTACGAAAGAGACTCGTGACATCATAAAGAACGAGATATCCAGAATGGAGTCGGAGATACTGAATCTCAACGAAACGATTGTAGTGTAGTGTAAAGTAGAGCACCCGGTACAAATCCTTTGGCACTACCTGCATGTATTATAATAAGGCGTTGACCTTTTGAGATTAACTGTTTCACTCCTTTATCCGTAGAATCGATCCAGCACTTCCCTGTTAAATGGGATGTATGAACATAAGTTTCGTCCGTATACACAATATCCATGCCTTCAGATCTGTACTTCCGTATTAAGTCCAGGTACTTTACTCTTTTAAGTCTAACGTCACCTTTTTCCATCAGCATTTTTCTATTGTTAGTAATTTTCTTGAATAGAAAACCCATTTGGCGTAGTATCTTTCTTAGTGTAAAATCACAGCCATTGAAATTCATTGTTTCTATTAATTTGGACTTTAGTGCTCTTATTGTAGGAACTTGTTTATAAATCAGATGAAAGTTATAAACCATTCGTCGTATCACTGCGTAATCAAAATCATCAAGATCTAGATAGAATTTCTTGCGTGGTCTTCCCAGCTTAATATTGTTTGTGATGGCATCTTTATTTTTTCTATATTCTTCTTCCTGGTTCAAAAATTTTCTTATTGTAGGTTTAGATATGCCTGTTGCGTCCGAAATTCGCTGTTGAACTTTGCCAAAATACTCTGAGTTATTGCTATTTTTGAATTTGCTATTTTCTGATAAGAAATACAGGTATATATTAAATATAATTCCTTGGACTGGATTTTTTAACCGATTTCGAGGTTTCGGCATGGTAATACAACCAATACAACCTTTTTATAAGTAAACTGTAAATATAATCAAAACTATAGCGAATATTTGAATTGCGTGTTAGCCACTCTATATATATATTCGTCTGCTGATGCGACTTACCCCTACGGCTGTAAGATGGGTACTGAAGCTAATTGAGAGAGCACGATAAATACGAACTTTTCCGATAAAGGACGAAGGAAAATCATTTTGCACTACATCTGTATAGTCATATAATAATATGCGATTAGAAATCAAACACGCAACATTTTCATCACTCGAAGTATTTTGTTGCAAGATTTTAACACATTACATTTAAATTGGTATTATAAAATATACTTTATCTCATAGAGCAGTAAATCACGATTAATTTGATATAGTATACTACTTAAAATATGCGAAATTGAGTACTTACGGCATTTTTTAGTTTCGATCTCCCTCGCTGGCACACTGAACTCTCGCGGACATAGAAACAACTTTTTTAACTTTGTAAATATGTTCCACAACTCCGTTTTTTTTTTTTAATGTTGCCACATTCATCGCCTAACACAATAACTCAACAGAAAAGCGGCCTATTCATGATCCGACTAAATATAGTTTTAAAACCGTTGGAACTCCACCTCGCAACTAGAGTTGCACAGGGCACTTTGCGTTTTGACAAGTCGCAACTCTAGTTACGCAAGGCACGCGAGTGGTTATCCACAAAATTAGACCAACGATACAAAGAACAGATACTAACATGAGGAAAGCTATACCTGTTGTTACAAGATTAGCTATAACTACGATTTTTAGCGACCGGAGATTCATTATAAGAGTCTAAGTTATCTGTTCAGAGTCTCGGATTCTTCAATATCTGCTATTATTCCAGAAGTTTGTGCGGCCTTAACAGAAGGATTAAAAGAATACATTAAGGTAAGACAATTTATTTATTAGGTAATAAAAAGTTAATCATCTCCAACAGCAAAGGTCACAAGTTCCTCATAAGTTAATCGGGTCGGCTGCGTTTGATCTGGAGCAGCAAAGATTTGAGACACATCAGAATACTGGCTAAGGTTTATTTGTATAGGCTGCAAATTATTTTCCATTCTTCAATGTGAAGCCGGAGGAGACACATCAGAATACTCGCTGCTTGCTCCAGCTCTGCTTTGTGTAGGCTGCATTTGATCTGGAGCAGCAAAGTTTTGAGCCCGAGGAACATATACATGCTGCAAATTATTTTCCATTCTTGAATGTGAAGCCGGAGGAGACACATCAGAATACTCGCTGCTTGTTCCAGCTCTGCTTTGTGTAGGCTGCATTTGATCTGGAGCAGCAAAGTTTTGAGCCCGAGGAACATATACATGCTGCAAATTATTTTCCATTCTTGAATGTGAAGCCGGAAGAGACACATCAGAATACTCGCTGCTTGCTCCAGCTCTGCTTTGATTATCCGGACTAGGAGTAAATGCAGAAGATACTGAATTTTGGCGAAACCTTGCCATGTCACAATCATATAAAATTTGCATGATTTTCATTTCTGCTTGACTTCGAGTGTAAGGATCATATTTTGTTAACTTATTTGCTATGTGTTCTCCGAAAGCAGAGTTTTCATTTTTATTTTGGTTCCCAGATTGAAGTAAAATTTGTTGAGCTTTTTCAAGAAATGTAGACCAGGGTCGATAATTTTTAAAACCAAAAAAAATAATAGTAGGATGAAACCCATTAGAAAAGGAGGAGAATATTATAAAAATAAAAGGAAAAATAATTTACGGGCGATCTGAGGTCGGGAAGGGGGTGGGGGTGAGTTTTTAAGGGTATAAAACGGTTTTTCTCGATTTCCGGCAAAACTAAAAGTCCTATCGAAAAAAATCAAATGGCAAAGTTGTAGGTAATAAAAAGATCTAAAACTTTTGTATTTACACTTTTTTCACATAACCTCAAAATTTATGTGAAAAATCCAAAAAACCAAGTTTTTGGTTTTTTATTTTTATCTTTTACAAACATTATTTTTTTTTAACGAAATTTGGTGAAAACTTACCTTTTTATGTCCCAAATACGCTGTAATTTATTTGATTAAAAATATTTATTTTTTCACCTTATTTTGAATTAATATCGAAAAAACACCCTAATTTTCAATCGAAAATTCACCCGTCAAAATATCAGCTTTTTTCAAAAAGTTGGTATGGTTTCTGTTCGTTGAAATCTCTACTTTACGATGGTGAAAAAAAATATATATGTTACTACAGTAAATCTTCTCAGAAAATGCAATCATCCATACTGATAATCTGAAAAGACAAAATCGAATTAATAATGCCTTCACTATTTTATCGTGAATAAACTCCCATGAAAAAAAAAAAAATAAAGAAATAAATGTCAAAATGTATAAAAAATATATTATTATTATAAATCTATTAAAAATGTATAAAATATATATGGAAATCGGCCAAAAGTTTGTTATTAAAAATATATCGAATACTGGTTAGGCTAACGGTTGTAACAGCTGCTACGAAATATATAGTATATAATAGTAGGTATGTATGTAGTAAGACCCAGACCCGCCTAGCCCCTTCCCCACTTCTCCACGAAATACCGTGTATATATATATAATAATAAATATATTATATGCGTTGATGCCTATTTATAACTATTTTAAGATAAATTATATATACCTGAGTAGATATACCTGAGTGACCTACGAAAAATTGTAGCCCATCAAAAGGTATTTCGTGGAGAAGTGGGGAAGAGGCTAGGCGGGTCTGGGTCGTACTACATACATACCTACTATTATATACTATATATTTCGTAGCAGCTGTTACAACCGTTAGCCTAACCAGTATTCGATATATTTTTAATGACAAACTTTTGGCCGATTTCCATATATATTTTATACATTTTTAATAGATTTATAATAATAATATATTTTTTATACATTTTGACATTTATTTTTTTAATTTTTTTTTTTCATGGGTATTTATTCACGATAAAATAGTGAAGGCATTATTAATTCGATTTTGTCTTTTCAGATTATCAGTATGGATGATTGCATTTTCTGAGAAGATTTACTGTAGTAACATATATATTTTTTTTCACCATCGTAAAGTAGAGATTTCAACGAACAGAAACCATACCAACTTTTTGAAAAAAGCTGATATTTTGACGGGTGAATTTTCGATTGAAAATTAGGGTGTTTTTTCGATATTAATTCAAAATAAGGTGAAAAAATAAATATTTTTAATCAAATAAATTACAGCGTATTTGGGACATAAAAAGGTAAGTTTTCACCAAATTTCGTTAAAAAAAAATAATGTTTTTAAAAGACAAAAATAAAAAACCAAAAACTTGGTTTTTTGGATTTTTCACATAAATTTTGAGGTTATGTGAAAAAAGTGTAAATACAAAAGTTTTAGATCTTTTTATTACCTACAACTTTGCCATTTGATTTTTTTCGATAGGACTTTTAGTTTAGCCGGAAATCGAGAAAAACCGTTTTTTACCCTTAAAAACTCACCCCCACCCCCTTCCCGACCTCAGATCGCCCGTAAATTATTTTTCCTTTTATTTTTATAATATTCTCCTCCTTTTCCAATGGGTTTCATCCTACTATTATTTTTTTTCACTTTTTATTATTTTTAAAGGCTTCTACCCTGGTCTAATGGATCAGTATTATTTTTTGGACTTCTTAGAGTTCGGTGGTTTGGGAATAGATTCTGATGAAAGCAAAGAGTCTGTTGTCTCTGAATTAACAACTTCTTGTTCTTGATCAACATCGGCGGCAGTGTCTAGGGTTTCAGTCACCTGGAAATTATTTCATTAATATATTATTTACAAACTTTTTTCAGATGCCATCAGGAGCGGCAGAGTGGAATGAAGTTGCGAAAGATTTCGAAGATCGTTGGAATTTCCCTCACTGTTTAGGGGCAATGGATGGCAAGCATGTTGCAATTACTTGTCCCCCCAACAGCGGCAGTCAATATTTTAACTATAAACATTTTTTTAGCATAGTGCTATTCGCTGTAACAGATGCACGATACAATTTTTTGTATGTGCATGCTGGAGTTCAAGGAAGAATATCCGATGGGGGAGTTTTTAGACACACAGCCTTCGGGAAAGCACTCCTTGACCAAAATCTTAACATACCCGATCCTGAAGCCCTCCCCGGACGAGAAATGATAACACCATATGTTTTTCTCGCAGACGATGCGTTCCCTTTGACAGAGAATATTTGCAAGCCCTATACAATAGATTTAAATGTAGGATCTCCTAAACGGGTTTGTAATTACAGAATATCAAGAGCACGCAGAATTGTTGAAAACTCTTTTGGAATCCTAGCTTCAGTTTTTCATACGAGGGTCATGCCAAAAGAAATTAGATATTCAAAAACTACAAAGTTTATTCTTTATTATTGCTATCTATTTTCTCGAAGTATTCACCGTGAGCACGTATACACTTTTTCATTCGGCTAAACCACTTGGAAAATGTCAATGACCATTCTTCTTTGGGTACCTCAGAAACTTCATAATTATAGGCAGCCAGGGCATCTTCTTTGGTTTCAAATCGCCTTCCTTTTAATTTTTCTTTAATTTTCGGAAACAGGTAAAAGTCACAGGGTGCCAGGTCAGGAGAATATGGTGGGTGAGGGAGTATAGTGATATTTTTCGAACTAAAATAGTCGAGTGTTCGGGCAGAAGTGTGCGGGGCGGCGTTGTCGTGGTGCCAGAGCAGGTGCTGGGTTCCTGACTTTGGCCGCTTGTCACACCAAGCTGACAACACTTGTGGAGCACAAACTGTCACATACCATTCTGAGTTGACAGTTCTTTGATCCTCTAGCACCACAGTCGCAATATGCCCTGTCTTGCAGAAAAATGAGGCAACCATTTGTTTCTGTGTGCTTCGTGCTCGGCGACATTTTGTTGGAGTCGGTTCATCTTCGAAGCACCATACCGTTGACTGCCGCTTTGTTTCAGGATCGTAGTTATACAGCCATGTTTCGTCACCTGTCAGTATATCATACACAGTTTTCTTCTCGCCAGCGTCGAATTTATTTATCATAAATTTACACCAATCCACGCGGCGTTCTTTCTGCAAATCGTTGAGTTTATGCGGCACCCATCTCGAACAACGCTTATGGAGGGACAGTTGTCCATGAATTATGGTTTGCAGTGCTGCTGATCCAATGCCTAGATCTCGTTCAAGCTCTACGTATGTAATTCGTCAGTTCTCACGGATATTTTTTTCCACGGCTTGCACATTTTCTTGAATAACTGCGGTTGGCGGTCGCCCCGACTTCGCCTCATCTTCAAAGCTCTCCCGCCCTCTTTTGAATTCAGCAAACCAGTTAAAAACAGTTGCACGAGAACAAGCAGACTCACCAAAAGTCGTGGTTAAAAGTTCAAAACATTATTGGGGCTTTAAACCTTTTTTAAAGTCATAGTAAATCATAACACGAAAATCTCGTCGACTAAGTTCCATTGTAACCGCAAATTCCCGTCAGATTCAATCAGAAAAAAAATATTTAAAAAATAATTACGCAGATTTCCGGAGTATTCCATTTTTAAATTTATAGCTATATAATCAGCCTTCACTATGGTGTATAACTGGCCAGTATCAAACAAATGAGCACGGAGTATCTAATTTCTTTTGGCATGACCCTCGTATATTGCATACAACTATTGATGTTGAATTGAAATATGTTCAACATGTAGTTTTAGCTTGTGTTTATTAACACAATTTTTTACGACGAAGCACAAGAGCCCAAGCTTTGTATTCACCACCAGGGTCATTCGATTGTGAAGATATTGATGTTGGAACATTAATACCAGGGTCATGGAGAGCTGATGATCATCGTCTAACAAATTTATGAACACTGGGGAGGAACGCAGCCACTCAAGCAAAAGCAATGAGAGACGAGTTTATGCATTATTTTATGTCAGAGCAGGGTCGAGTAGAATGGCAAGATAAATATTTAACAGGAGCAAGTTCTAATCCTTATTCTGTATGATAATATAATAATGTGTAATACAAATAATAAAGATACTTACTACGTTAACTGAAGAGTTTTCACTGTCCAGTCCCGTGTTTGGAGTATCTTGCGTAAGGACAAATGAAATAGTGTCAAAAGCAAACCATTTTACTGGTTTACCGCCAGCGCTGCCACTTTTCTTTTTCCTTTCCTCAGTCTTTGCGTATGTCCTTAAACTTCTAAATTTTGTGTACGCCTCATCAGTCGATATATTAAATTTTTGGGCAACATCTGCCCACCCATCTTTCTTAGCATTTCTGTCTTTGTAGGTTCCGCATTCCACATTCCACAATTGAGGGTACAAATGCACTTCATTGATGAAATCAATTATTTTTTCATTTGACCATGTCCCAGTCATTTTGATCCGTATTTTAATTTATAACCTCAAACTTAAAACACGCACCCGAACCAAGCTATACAAAAACAAACACGAACATAGCTACTCTACTCGAACGAATCGCGGCAAACTTCACGTAGCATGAAAAAGGGACGCACTTATGCCGTATAGCGAGACAACAATAAAAGTGGCTGAGAAATATTGCAGTATTTTCGTTGCGAAGCGATTACTCCGGCAATATAGCTGGGACCCTTGGGATTCATCGGCTACACTAAAAATATGTGACAACATATCCCGGCCATACTAAAAATATTGCAGAGTGTTGCATAGTCTAGCCGTAAATGCTGGCTGATGCTGCCAGCCACACTATTGCAGCTATACATTTTCGTGAAAATATGGCCCGTCTAGGAGCCCCTTAAAGGGGCTTCTAAACGGGCCATCTTTTGCTACAATTTGTGGCTGCACTATTGGCAACTAATTGTCCGGCCATCACAAAAATATTTTATTGCAACTGATGGCCGAGCAATCTATGGCTGGGCAATGTGTTGCAATATGTCTGCAATAGTATGGCCCATGATGCTGACTCCTAAACGGGCTACACAAACCGACAACGAAATCACACTTGTCGCAGCAGCTTATATTATTTTAAAAAAGAAACAGAATAAAAAGAGATTGTGGATTCGACCTTAATTAAATAGGCGTGAAACTGTAGATAATTTGAGTCTAGAAATAAGCCTTGATAATAAATTATTCAAAAACTTTACTAGAATGTCAAAGGGTGACTTCGACTTTCGTTTAAACAAAATCGGACCAAAAATAAAAATAAATGATACAAACATGAGGACAGCCCAGCAAACATTCTAAGTGCTTTTTCCCAGGCTCTAGAATATATTACTAATTTAGGTAAAAATTACATCATATGCACCACATAAATTCACTTATCGTACATTAATACTTCCGGGTAAAAATATAGAGCCTTTAAAACGTAAATTCCCTTAACCAGTACACCATAAAGTCAGAAACTTATAGGTTGAGAATGAGCAAAATATAAGGTAAAATTAACTTCGAAACTCGACCAATAGTTAATATATACTTCTAGGTGCATAATAGGTGTATATGTGACGTATTTTTTTCTTACAAGGTCTTTAGGTCAACGATTTAAGTAGCTTTTGCTACCAATTTCGTAGTAAATATTACCTTCCATAGATACCAACTTGAGACTAACAAAGTTATAAACACTTGTAAGGTACTAAAAATACCATAAGGTTTCATTTACATAACCTAATAGTCAAATTAACCCTAAAAATAACTAATAAGTTGAAGTTTGAGAGGCGACTATAGGTCAAGTTTATTTTACTTACAAATAAGTCATTTCTCGGTGAAATAGGACGTGTTTACCCAATAGTTATTTCGTTTTTATATCAAAAGTAGTGTTAAATTTACAATAGCCAAAGACAAAAAAATATATAGACATTCCAGCAGTTACTATAGGAAGTGTAAGGCTAATATGAAAATTCAAAGTGAAATATTAAAAGAAGAACAAAAGTGTGAATTACCTTCTAAATCCAGTTTTCATGAATATTCAACTTTGTGTCAATCTACTGATAGTACTGATACTGATACCGTTTCAATGACACACACAGGCAAAGATCTTGATTATATGGATTCGTATTATAATGAATTAGGAAATAAAATATCTGATAATATAGATGAGATGAGAGATGGCAATGAAATCGGTGCAAACAAAGAATCGGAAAATGAAGACTCTGGAGATGAGTACATTAGAAATGAAGACTGCTCTGATATGAAATCAATAAAACTTATGGAAGACCTAATAAAATGGACAGTTCAGCATAAACCCACCAACTCATCTCTAAACGACTTGTTAGTTTTACTGACTGAATACGGATTTCAATTGCCAAAAGATGGACGAGCACTTCTAAAAACTGACGATGTCTTTATAGAGCCTATGGGCCAAGGCAAGTTTTGGTATCAAGGTGTAAGTAGTTGTTTACAAAGAACTTTGTCAAATATGGATTTAAGTACTATTATCCAGTATTGAGTTGATGTTCAACGTAGACGGTATGTCTCTTTTTAACAGTACTGCTTCCGAAGTGTGGCCTATTGCTATGGCAATATATGACATGCCAAATATAAAGCCGATGTTTCCAGCAATTTACTATGGAAGTGGAAAACCACCTTTGGAACTTTATTTACGACAATTTATAAATGAGATGAATAAAATAATAGATAAAGGCATTATAATAAATGAAAAAAATATGGGTTGGTATCATAACGACTACATAGTGAAAACGACCGAACCATCGTAAGGTCGAGATCTCAGAAGGACCATCTCTGCAGAAAGCCTATATCTCCGAATGACTTTGTAGCAAAACGACTGGTTCTTTAAACGACTTCATCGTTAATAGGCCACATCTCAAATAGACTGGGTAGCAAAACGAATGGTTCTCGAAAAGACTACATATTTAATCAGACCACATCTCAAATAGACCAGGTAGCAAATTTAAATTTGGTGTCTTTCATACATGACCAGTTATTTTCCACTCATGACGCGCAGTAACTTGCTACGACTCCTTTGTTCGCCCTTCTAACTGTAATGTCTGCTGTTAGCGGGAGCAAAATAAGACGCACGTCAGTTCCGTAATTCGTGTAATCCAGACTACCACAGACTGCCACATACTACCAACATTACACTCCTCCACACTAATTATAAGTACACCTTAGCTAGCTTAAACTATAACAATGATTACTTAAAACTACAGAGATGCACAGCCGCCGAGTTAAACATTAAAAGCTAGTTACGCTAAGTTTACTTTTTACATCTATTCTTAATCCTACACTGCCTGATGGGGCGGGTATTAATCACCGGCGGTGACACGCTTGGCAAGGCGTCTCGGAATACCGGCGATGCGGGCGAAGAGGGCGTGCTGCCTGTAACCGGCCCCGCGGCCGCAGCCGCCGGCGACGTCGGCGCTCCCGCCGGCCGCACGTCCCGAGCCTCTTCCGGTAACGCCAGCGAATTCGGGACTGGTTCGGTTAGAGGATCTGTGCCTGGTGCCTTAACTACATCTGACAATGGATAAGAGATAGACTGCCTATCGGATCGGCGCTTTAACTGCTCGATATGTCTATGAACAACTTGACCTTCCTTTCCCCTTACCCTATAGTCACTCGACCCTACCCGCTCTAACACCTGCCCCGGGGCCCATTTTTCCCCTTTCAAATACTGCCTGTACCAAACACCCTCTTCAACGTCTAATTCCCTATTCGCTCCTCCTGCTAAGCTCCTCTGCCGAACTTGAGCTCTGCGAATATTATCTTCCCTATCTGGTTTTAGGATATCTAGTTTGGTACGTAGATGCCTACCTAACAATAACGAGGCAGGACTCTCCTTCGTTGTCGAGTGAGCGGTATTCTTGTAATGGAGTAAATAAGTGCACAGTGCTCTGCCTATATCTCGACCCTCATGGGCGGCCTTCTTTATTACTCTTTTGAGAGATTTCACGGCGTTTTCGGCTAGCCCATTGGAGGCTGGGTGATACGGCGCCGTGAAAACGTGTTCTATTCCATTACTTCGATTAAACTCGTCTAATTGACTGCTAGTGAAGGGCGGCCCATTATCCGTAACTATTTGTTTTGGTATGCCCCATCTACAATACAGCTCGCACATTTTTTCTATAACGGCCCCAGCCGTAGTGCTTGGCATATAAAAAACCTCCACCCATTTGGACATAGCATCTACTACCACTAAGTATGTTTTGCCTAAAATGGGACCCATGAAGTCATAATGGACCCTAGACCACGGCCGGTTGGCATAGGGCCACATGCTCGGCGCCTGCTTTGGCGGCGCGTCCGCCTGCACCGCGCACGCGTCGCACTCCCGGCACATACGCTCCACCGCCTCATCTACGCCAGCCCACCATACATAGCTGCGCGCGAGCGCCTTCGACTTTACTATCCCCATGTGAGGCTCATGTAACATACACAATATCCTGTTTTTACACTTATCCGGAACCACCAACCTATGGCCCCACATCACACAGCCCAACTCTTCATACATCTCATTTTTTCTATTAAAATATGGTTGCAACCCTAAAACCTCACATTCCGGTGGCCATCCATCCCTGACATAACTTAAAACCCTAGACAGTATCGGGTCCCGCGCCGTTTCTTTACTAATTTCACTATAATTCAATAATAACGCTTGATCAGCAAAATGAAGATAAGTCTGCTCGGGCATCGCCTTACTTATTTGTTTACAATCTAACGGTAACCGCGATAGCCCGTCCGCCCCGTTTTCATCGGTCTTGACGTACTCGATTTTAAACGTATAAGCTGTTAGAATTAGAGCCCATCTTTGCATCCGGCTAGCTACCATAGCGGGTATTCCCGTATGTGGTCCAAAAATGGACACTAAGGGTTTGTGGTCAGTCCTAAGTGTAAAATGCCGTCCATACAAATATTGGTGAAACTTATTTACAGAAAATATAATCGCCAATGCTTCGCGATGGATCTGTGAGTAGTTTTTTTCCGCGTCATTCAAGGAACGCGACGCGTAGGCTATTGGTCGCTCTCCGCACCCGTTCGGGAATGGTTGACTTAACACCCCCCCGACCCCCCTCGGACTGGCGTCGCAAGTAAGAATCAGAGGGCGGTCCTGATCGTAATGGGCTAAAACCTCTGTGCTAGTTAGAATTTTTTTAATCTGGCTAAATGCCTGCTCGCATTCGTTTGACCAAGACCAACTCCTGTCCTTTTTAAGTAACTCATATAATGGTGCTAATTTACTACTCATCTGCCTCACAAATTTCGCATAGAAATTAACTATGCCCAAAAAGGATCGTAATTCCGAAACATTGCTCGGCCTAGGTACTTGTGTAATGGCTTCTATCTTCCGAGGGTCCGTTCGCACTCCGTCTTTGCTCAATACGTAACCTAAGTACGCGACTTCACTAACTAGGAAAACGCATTTACTCTCTTTGAGCTTCAGACCGCTCTGCTGTAACTTTTTGAAAACCGTTTCTAATGCTTGTAAATGCTCCGACATGTCCTTACCCCCTATGATAATGTCGTCCAAGAATACCTCCACGTTTGCGACCCCTCTCATTAAATTACACATGATCCTCTGAAATACTCCGGCACTCGACGCGAGCCCATAAACTAATCTATTATACCGGTACAGACCCCGATGTGTATTTATAACTGTATACTTCTTACTATCATCTAGCTCAATTTGATTATAGGCTTGAGACAAGTCTATTTTCGAGAAGTAGCGAGCACCCTTTAGACGAACAATTAAATCGTCAATCTTAGGCAGGGGGTAACGGTCAATCAGCAACATTGGATTAACCGTAGCCTTGTAGTCGGCACAAATCCTCAAAGAACCATCCTTTTTATTTACCGGTACTAACGGAGAGGCCCAGTCCGAGCAGTCGACAGGCTCGATGACGCCGTCGCGCAGCATAGCATCCAGCTCGGCGTCAACACGCTCGAGTAGCGCGTACGGCAGCGGCCGCGCGCGGTGGAACACCGGTACGGCGCCTGGCCTTAGCCGCAACGTCGCCTTGCCGCCCGTGTACCGCCCCAATCCTCCATCGAATATTTCCTTATACCTATCATAATAATTTTATATTAGTGTCCGCACGGTTTCCCGCCTCAGCAACTACATGACAGTCAGTGAAATTGGGAATGTCGATTTTCAGTTCGGTTAACCACTGCCTGCCTACTAACGAGGTGGTGCCCCCATCGACTACAAGTAACTAATTGCTTATTGACACCCTTATAACACACTTTTGGCCTAATTAATCCTAGCGGTTTAAGAGTAGATCCATCATACAATCGTAAAGGTCACCAATGGTTAGTGAGGTCACCAATGTAACCTACCTCTTCTCTAATTATTAGTTTAACGATGCTATAAAACTTTATAGCCTCTATTAAGTTTTATAGTTTATTCCGCTGACAATGCATAACCATTAGTTCCACACCAGTAACCTTAAGCCCAGATAATGACTAGAAACCACAGTATATAAACTGTACAATTTACCAATAAAGCATTCAGTATTCTCCAGACTCCTGAGTTGTCATTATACCTCTCACCGTACACTTCATGGCGACCCTGCCAGTCGGGCTGCTCGAGGCAGCCTCAGCTTCAGACAGCACGCCGCTGCTCGGACCAACCAAGTAACCAGCCAGCAAAAACCAGCTCCAGCCAGCAAAAGCCAGCTCCAGCCAGCAAAAGCCAGCTCCAGCCAGCTCAAAAGGACCAGCCGAAAAACCGATCCGCCGCAATCAAAGCACGACATGGGACATCAATGCACAAAAGAAGACAAAAAAGAGGTCATCATCGCTCAGAACGGACAATCCAACGACGCAACTACGAGCCAAGTTCACAGAGACGAAGTCTCAGTGTATTTGACCACGACATTACTCATTGTCGTTGGCATAATCATCACATATGCATTGTGGAAGAAGATCCACGAATGTTTAACTAAAAAGATCGAGCGACAAGCAGTAGCAGCAACCATGCGGAACCGGCCAGAGCAGATCGTCTAGCAACAAGCCTACGCAGCAGCAGCAGCCACCCAGCAACAGCACGCAACCGCAACCGCACCACAGCACAGCAACGTTATGAAGGTATCAATTTAAGATAGCCGTAACCATAACTGTGTAAAACCTTGTATTGTTCGCTTACCCAAAATTAGTTTGCACTAATGAACTAAATGTAACTAAAAGTTATTAATGACATCCATTCAGGTGTTATATAATCAATTAAAAACACTGCAGGAGGATATTAGAAAGTTAGGACCCAAACGCCGAATTGAGACAATTGGTCAAAATAAACTTCAACTTGTAAAAAAATTATATGCGCAGTACGAAGTATACATCGAACAATATAGCTCTAAATTAGAAAAAGCAGAACTTTCTGTAAAAGACAGTGAATTAATTCAGTCTTACTTCCAAAAAATAGAGGAAACATATAGTAAAATTTTGACAACTTACGAACAAGACCATAAAAATTTAATCACAATGACGTCCAACGACAGTTTTGACTTAAAAACAGCTGTATCATTGTTACCAGCCATGGACGGCTCGGAAACCGTCACTAAACAACTAATACACGCAATAGATTTATATTCCACAATGATTAAAGACTCAGACTATAAATTATTAATTAATTTTGTTATTAAGACAAGGTTAACGCAAAACGCAAAACTTAGAATATCCGAAAACCATACCAAAATAAGCGATTTAATTGATGAAATGAAGCTCCATCTTTTACCAGTAAAATCAGCAACCGCGATACAATCCAAACTAACGACAGCAAAACAAGGAATTAGGTCCATCGAACGATTCGGACAAGAATTAGAGGATTTGTTTGTAAACCTCACAATAACACAGGCAAATGGAAAACCAGAAGCCTATACAGTTTTACAACCCTTAAACCAGGGATTGTAACCGGTTACAAATAAACCGGTATTTATTTAGGTTAAACCGGTTAATAATTTAGGTTACGTTCGAACGAAATGATTTGGGAACGTTATTTCGAAGCGCTCCCTAACCGGTTACTCTGTGTTTCGATACGGGATGAATGACCGCTGTCGCGCGTCGAGGCGCTGCTTGTGGCTGCGCTATCAATCTAATACCATAGCAAACCAATCCTGTCTCCTTAAACGAGCGGTCATTCACCCCCCACACGGAGGAACCGCTCTCTAACCGGTAAATTGATTTCGTTCCCTGTTTACGCTCCGACATAGAGATACCGGTTAGAGCGGTTCTTGCGAGCGTAACCTTTATTATGGGTTAGGCTCTCAAAGTGCGGCTCTAACCGGTACGGAAAATAAACCGGTTTTCAATCCCTGCCTTAAACGAAAAAACGGCAATTTCAAAATTCTCAGAAGGATTGCGAAATGATAAGTTGAGTACCATTATAGCGTCCCGAAATTACACCTCGCTCAAGGACGCTATACAGGGAGCAAAAGACCAGGAGGTGTCTGTAAGACCCACACCTGGAACGGAACAAATTTTCCACTTAGGAAAAAAAGGATACAATGTCTGCAGACCTTACCGAGGACATTATAGTAGACCTATGGGTAAATACACTCGCACGCAACCGGGTACAAGTGCGCAAAATAAACCCACAGGGAAATACGCTCAAACAAATAATTCTCGACCAGTAAGAACCTCAAATAGCTTTTACACGCGTACACATACAAGTTACCGTGGCCGACGTCAAAATCCATCATACAGACGTCATCAAGTAAATACGACAATGCATTCAGCAACTAAATATACACCATATGAATTAGTGTTTGGAAAGTTATGTCGTATACCAAATAATATTATAACCCAAGTAGATCCAATGTATAATTATGATTCATATCCAATAGAATTTAAGTATAGATTACAAAAATCCCAAGAGGATGCTAGAAATAATTTAATTAAGTCAAAAATAGATAGAAAAATAAGTTATGATTTAAAAACTAATCCCATAAACTATACGATAGGAGATTTAGTATTAGTTAAAAAAGAAGATAGAAATAAAATGGACCCAGTGTATAAGGTACCATATACTGTAATTGAAGATCAAGGTACGTGTTAATGATGCAGCCGTCGCTCTAATTTACTTTCAATTAAATGGACTGTATTTATAATGACCGGCGGCCACTTCTATAACAAGGGAGAGTCCAAGTACTGGGAGAGTCTATCAAAGGAAACGCACGTCTTGACTATTCGGGTTTTATTACCGGACTGGCGTCCTTTTTGCTTACATCTTACGTCTAAAAAATAATTGCAAAAATAGACCTTATTAAACAGAGCCAAAATAGACCTTACGACTATTACAATAAAGTTGACACTTAAATATCACACTTATGTATCGTTAGAAATCGACCGTTAGAAAGGAGGAGGGGAAGCTTTTCGTGGAATTATTCACGGGCATGCCCATATAAGGCAATTTTGGCGTTCGCGCAGCACGCGCGCTCCCATTGCCTTATAAGGGCATGTTAGGTATACATTTGTTAATTACTAAGTAACCTATACTAATATTATAATATAAATGTTCGAACGTCAACAGTACGAATGTAAAAATATTAGTTTTAGGTAAAGAATACATTGTGCATAAAAATAGAACAAAACCCTACAGCATATAAATTAAACAACGAACACACAGGATAATAAAAAAAAAATTTAATAAACCATATACACTAAAAAACACCATCACTAACAACATCACCACCACCATCATCTAAGGGAAAATCCGCCATCATTTCGTCGAGCTCACGCCACTCCAAAGTGCGCCACCACACATGCCAGTACCGGCTATCCGGGGTGAGTGCGTAGTCCACAAACAGCACTAAGCCATCTGCGTCCACAGCACTCAATTCCACGCAGATCGTGGACAGCAGGTCATCCGCCGGATGAAGTGGGCACATCAAGGAATGGCCCACAACCGCGTCGAACACACTTAACCATTGGGGCGAACCCGCCACAGTACGCATGGTAGAAAAATAAAACGGTACACCATACCGTACACTAAAATTTAATGATAAGTCAAAAACACACACAAGTGTGGGATCCAACGAAAAAAAAGACATGTTTAGAATAATAAAAAAAAAAAATACAGGGAAAAACGACTACACAAAGCAAGAACAAGATTAATGAATAAATGAACCACAACATTTATCATAAGAAATAAAAGTATAAAAACTAAACCATAACAAAAACAGACTATCAGATACCATCACCAAAAAAGGAACCGCTATCCCCATAATGTATAAACAAAGATAAGAATACGAAACCATAAAAATCATAATACAAATTAATTACAATCACATAAATGCAACAATGTACTTCATAGCCATATAAGGAACACGAAACATAGACGTAAAATAAACTTTAAACAGATTACATTAAGATAGTTTAAGAATTTATAATGTATACCATAGCCATAAGTAAATTAAGTAAACCTAAGCCAAAAATTGTTTTGTTACAATTTTTGTCTCAAAAAAAAAGGGGAAAGCTGTAGTGAGGTCACCAATGTAACCTACCTCTTCTCTAATTATTAGTTTAACGATGCTATAAAACTTTATAGCCTCTATTAAGTTTTATAGTTTATTCCGCTGACAATGCATAACCATTAGTTCCACACCAGTAACCTTAAGCCCGGTTCTCTGCCTTTTTGCCGAATTATGTTTCGTCAAATGTTTCATTTCGTCAAATGTATCATTTGGTAAAACGCTTTTATTTCCAAAACTGTAAGTATTTCAGGATTTTTATAAAACTAACCTAACCTAACCTATAGGGTTCTACATGATGGTTCTGAAATAAATCCTGAAATACTTACAGTTTTGGAATAAAAAGCATTTGCCCAAATGAAGCATTTGACCAAATGAATCATTTGACGAAACGTTATTTGGCGAAAAGGCAGTACACCCTTAAGCCCAGATAATGACTAGAAACCATAGTATATAAACTGTACAATTTACCAATAAAGCATTCAGTATTCTCCAGACTCCTGAGTTGTCATTATACCTCTCACCGTACACTTCACATGTCTGAACTCTCTAAAACAAGATGATTGAAATACTTGTGATACATCCATACATACATCCTAATACACACTACATCTCCCATCGAAAGAGAGAAAAAAAATAATTAACATTTTTTTTTTTACTGTTCTACTATTTGTTAATTACAAATAACAACGTAATGTTCTAATTACACGTCTATGACAGGATAATACAGTTTTGTCCTGTTTTTATGTATTAATTCTATTCTACCGTTGTTAAGTATTTCGACATTAGGAGCTAAATCTCTTAATACTAGAAATGGACCTTTATAAATAGTGTCCAGTTTTTTCCTGTCCTCGTTTTTTAGGTTTATACATTTTCGGGTTAGTATATGTATCATATTTCATTTTTCTTACATTTTTATTTCTTATCAAATTTTCCCTAGCTTCTTTTTGTGCGAATATCCCTGCGTATCTTTTGGTAGCGGTCCTACAATATCTAAAAACACTTTCTCAAACGCTGACTCAGCAGTCGGTGTTATCACCATGGGTTCTTTAACTGGAATGGAATGCTTCTGCATTTGACACTTACTACACCTTTTTACGAAATTTTTGATATCGTTCTCCATTCCTACCCAAAAGTAATATTTCCTAATATTTGTTGAACATTCGTCTTATACCAGCGTGGCCACTCGTTGGTAAAAGATGAAAATCGTTTAGAATTACCCTTATGTCATCCCTGTCATCAATTCTCTCAATATCTTTTAATACACATAATCGTGGACCCGTCCAATCTTTTGTGATTTTTATTTGTCTGGCTAACTTCTCTACAAATATCTTATTTTCCCTATTTTTAATCACACATAACTCTTCTACATTAATATTCTTACAAAACTCATTTAGCTCTCTCACAAAGTCGGCTCGCGTCCTATGAGATTGAGAACTTGGGTTTATGTATATTGCCTTATTTGATGGGACATAGGTATGATAACGTTTCGTTTTCATTTTTAATTTCTTTATTTTTCCTTAGACTTCTTAACCTCTCCGTACTAGTGAAACATAATTCTAGAGATTCCCTCGGTTTTTTATGAATTTCTACAACTTTTGGTTGATCAGGCCAGCTGTTATTAGAAACGATATCGACCGGGTTGTTTTTAGAATTATCCCTTAGTCTTTTGGTTTGCGCTCTCGTCATGACATTCATCACCTTTTCGTTCATCTCTTTCAAGTCCGTCGACGATATTCTCGATAAAGCGTCTGCCGCTGCGTTGTCGGATCCTTTAACGTATTTCACTACAAAATCGTATTCCTCTAATGCCATTCTAAATTTCATTAATCTACTGGATGGATCTTTCATATTAAATAAATAAATAAGAGGTTTATGATCTGTTAAAATTGTAAAAGTTCTACCGTATAAGTATGGGCGAAAGTGTTTCACTGCCCACACTATAGCAAGTAATTCTTTCTCAATAGTGGGATAGTTCATCTCCGCTTTATTTAGGCCTCTACTAGTGTAAGCTACCGGCTTACCATCGCCATTTGATAATATTCCCCCTAATGAATACCCGGATGCGTCTGTTTGGAGCTGAAATTCATTACCTTCAGAAAAATCTGGATATTGCAGAAGTGGTGGTGAGACCAGTGATTCTTTAAGTACTTGGAACGAACTGTGACAATTGTTATTCCATTTAAATACTTGATTTTTCCGACACATTTTATTTAATTCATAGGCTTTCTCAGCAAAATTTGGAATGAATTTACGATAGTAGTTTGCAAAAGCGATAAACCTTTTTACCTCGTCTATATTTTTGGGTTCTGGGTACTCTTTCATTACCTTAATTTTTTCGGGATCCGGTAAAATACCTTCACCGGAAACAACGTGACCCAAGTACAAAATTTCTTTTTTTAAAAACTCACATTTCTGCGGATTTAATTTAAGATTCACTTCTCTTAACCGTTCCATAATACTGTGTAAATTTTTGTTATGATCTGTTAAATTTCTGCCAAAAACAATAAGGTCATCTAAATATACGAAACATTTGTCATATGTTAACCCGGACATGGCTAACGTAATCATTCTAGAAAATGCATTCGGACTAATTTTTAACCCCATTGGTAACCTTTTCATCTGATATTGACCTTTGTCTGAGCAAAATGCTGTATACTTCCTACTACTTTCTTCCAATTCTACCTGATAGTATCCTGAAAATAAATCTAAATGTGTATAGTAGACTGCTCATGATAACGAATCTAAGATTTCCGTAATGTTCGGAAGTGGAAACTTGTCGTCCTGTATGCAGTCATTTAATTTCCTATAATCTATAACTAAACGCCACTTTTTCTCTCCACTGCTATCTGCTTTCTTCGGGACTAACAAGATCGGACTGGACCATTCACTCCGCGCTGGCTCTATAATTTCATCATCTATCATTTTATTAATTTGACTATCTATTTCTGATTTGTAAGTATGCGGCAACCTATACGGCTTTAACATACACTGATCCTGTATTTGGTTTCAAATTCAGTTTTTGAGACCCTAAATTAGTTGTTGTTAATTTATCCCCCGGCAAATGGAATACATCGGAATATTTTGCGCAAATATTCTCAATACTAATTTTTTCCTCTTTATTTAAATGATTCATCTGCAATGCTGAAAATAAACTTTTTACTCGACTCCCATTCTTACTGTTTCTTTCAAAAGAACATAACTCATAATCATCAATTTTTTGTAAAGTTGGTTTGACTTTTTCCAAGATTACGTCATTGTCCGTTGTATTTAAAATTCTTATAGGTATCTTTCCATGACATGGTTTGACTAACATACTAGCAATAAAAATTCCTTCTCTGATTTCTTCTGTACAAATTAGGCAATCCTCTGTAACATTCGTCGTAATGTAATGTACGGTCTCCGACCTGTGCGGTATAAGGAATGATGTTTTCGTTTTTGTATCCATCCTTAGAAACGGTAACGTGACACGGCTGTTTTTGTCTTTCTGAACAATTAAGGTTTGACTATCATAATCTAAAATAGAGCGATGATTGCGTAAGAAATCATTTCCTAATATGCCATCTGATGTACATGGCAGGGAATGGAAAACATAAAATGGATGATTAAACACTTCTCCTTTTGCAGATAATTCTAAGTATACGAACCCGATTGCCTGTACACTGCCCCCGATACCATTTATAGTGGTCGTCTTTTTATGGATCGGAATGTTGTTGTTAACAACGTAATTATATTTTACAGCTGAAATACTCGCCCCTGTATCTATAAGCCATGTTGATGCTCGATTTCCTAAACTAAGTGTAACGAAAAGGGAACTGTTACATGCCAAAATTGTATCGTTAGTCACGAAAAAACTCGCTGGATGGTCTGACTATATTTTCTCCTGGCCTAGTTTCTGTCATTGTGCGAACTGTTCCGTTTCGCTTCCACTGACTTCCAAAAGTACGCTGATTGTACGTACCTGAATATCGTGACCGGCCTGTCCTGAATGACCGATGTGGAGGCCCGCGACCTCCTTGAAAGTAGTGACTACTGCGCCCCCGCTGTCCATACGCCATCTGCGGCCGTGACTGTCTCCTGGGGCTGTAGTACCCACGTGCACTCCTAAAATATGGTCTTCCACCACGTGGTGTACTGGTAACAGCCATACCCAAAAATTCCTGGCTGGCAGAAGTACTCACCTCCTCGTCTTCTGCAGCCTGGATCGCATCTTTAAGCGAATCATAATTTCTGGCAGCGATAATTGTGCTTAACCTTCTATTTCGCAGCCCATCGGCAAAACGTTTTATTGCCATTTTTTCGTTAAGCGGCTTTAGGACTTTATAATTTTCCGTTTTGCCATTGACTTGCGAAATAGTTAAATTTACAAACAAATTCGACAGCTCATCACCATAAGCTTTTATAGACATGTCATTCTGTTTCATCGTTTGCAGCCTATTTTGGATGGCTGCACAGTGGGGTATTTTGACACTCTAGCCGGACAAAATTATTTTTTTTATTTTTATTATTGCTTATGGGTTTTAGTAGACTTATATATAAAAAAATGTTTTTTTCAATTACAAACAAAGTATATTTCTTAAAAAATAGTGTAAAAAAGATAAAATAAATATTAATCCTAGCTAGATGACGATGGTGAATGCCAAGGATCTTCATCAGACTCTTGAATGGCATCGTGCAACGCGTCATCATCTGAATCTTCAAAATCTGACTCTCCAGCAGCTTCTAGCAGCATTTCGACAGCTTCCTTTGAAAATGTCCGGGAAGGTTTTTTTGGTTTCGGCCTCAGGCTCGTTATCAAAGGGTCCGATGATAATAAAAGCCGATTGAGGACATCTAGGTTGCACGCCTCCCTTGAAAATTTTCTTGCAAACTGGTAACGGTATGCCCTGAAATGTTTGTTGCGAGCTTCCGCTGCTTCTTCAGACAGCAGACCAATTGGCAATAAAGCTTTCTCCATGACGGTCGCTCCATGAATGAGTATTTTATGCATGGTCGGTGTCATCGGCAGCCACGAATATAACGACACATAGCATTTAGCTGTTTCCAAACAATACGTGGCGAACGTTTTTAAATTTACTTTATGGCCACTTGAAATAACTTCTAAAATTATTTTCAATCTGTAAATAAGATTTAAATCAACGCCCGTAATTGCACTAGCCGTCTCAGGGTCGGAAAAAAACCTCCTGCTTGTGTTACCGTCGTTGGTATTACCAAACCCAGCTTTGGGTACATCGACTAACAAACCCATTTGCTCTCTGAAAGATTTTTGCAATACTGCTTTCCTTTCTTTGACAATTTTCTTATCAGCCTCGGATCTTACCTGCCATTTTTTTATTGGTAATTTGTATGAGAGGTGTAACACGCTCTCAAAAAGTCGTATCCTTGCATGTAGAGTCGATAACCCGAAGGATAAAGCTTCAATATCAACGTCCATTTTGACGTTTAAGTCATTAAACTGCTTTGAAGTTGCTCCACAAATGTAGCATCTCATCGTTGATAAACAGTCTGTGGCAGCGTTACAAACTTTGCCATCTACCATTGTTAGTGCCATTGTGAACTTAACACTAGCACAGACATGGTCATTAGTAAATTGGCAGTTTTGTAATGAGTTTATTTGTGTCTCTATATAATTAATTTCATCTTTTATAATCTCCTTAGTTTCTTTTATAAATCTTATTTTGATTGGACGACAATATCGTGCTGAAGAAGGAGTCGGATTTTGCCAAATAACTTTCTTTGTATTTTTGCCGCAAACTAATCGAACTGGAACTAGGCAACTTTGAAAAATATTTGCATCTGAAGAATCGTCATGCTGCATCTTTTGCTTGAATTGGGATTGGTGTGACCCATCACAACCCCATTTGCAGATAAGCTCTAGGGAGTCACGGTCTTCTTGATTTAAATCATTTAAAATTTCTTCCAAATATGTCAGCAGTCTAACCACAGTGTGATTCAACAAATCTTGTAGATTAATTTCACAGCATGTTTCAGTAACCGTATAAGATTCCTTTGGTGGATAGCAGGTTTGCTTTGCCTTTTGCAGAACGCTATAACTGGGGTATAATTTCTTATTGGAACTTCTAATAATTTCATATTGCCTTCTGGAAAGGTCGGCTTCCGTATACATTGATAACGCTCTAAGAGGCGTCAATTGTGCCTGATCAACTTGCATGGATTTTTTATAAGCTTTCTTGTATTTACTGGCACGTTTTGGTGACTCCATAATTTCAGTGAAGACCTGTGACACATTTCTATCGCCAGCAGTTTGCAAAATAGTTTTTGTAGCGTGCACCAATATATCTTTTCCAACTGAACGTAATTCTGCCGTTTTTCTTCTTTTACTTCTGTCGGTCAACTCACAGAATGCTTTTGATGGGCGACCGGAAACTGTATGCTTTTGAGAAACTCTAGGTATTTGAAAAGTCCCTTGCAACCACGTGGCATTATCTTTTAAAAATGTTTCTTCCTTTCGGCATGCTTTTACCCACCTGCTTTTAAGATCGCTTTTTAAATGTCTGATTTTTTGCTTTAAATTCTTTATTTCATCTGGACAATAATCCTCAGCAGATAAAATTTTATACTGTAAATAACTTAATTTTTCCTCAAATGTTCTTAAATTTGACTTTTGCATTTGGTCGTATAAACTTTTTCGAGTCATTACTCTGAAGTTTGAGCAACCAGGTGAGTCTAAAACAAAAAATATACACATTATGTTTTAAAAAGTAAAACTTCAAAAAATCTTCATTTGTAATGACAACTAATTGACACGATGGCATAACGAAAAGAGCAAATAAGAGCAGCCGTTTTCTTCATATTTACAACAATAATAATGTGCTTTACGTCATGACACCATAATAATCACCCGATAGCACCCGATAGAAGAACTTAAACTCCTACCAATGCTGCAATGTTGGCAAACCAACAAAAATAATAACCCAAAAGGCCCTCTCTTTAGCAACCTAATTTGTTAATGTATCTAAGAATAAATCATACAAAATTACAAAAATAGTATGTATCCTTACCTGGGTCATCATTCTCCATAATCACTTTATCTTATTCAGTTCACAAATTTAAAAAAAACTCGATAGAACTCCGCGTATTGAAATGGCGTCTAAAAGCGATACGTGCACTTTAAGTAACGATCAAGTTTCGACTGCTGACAGCCAGTCATCGTGACACTGGCGTGGTGGGGGAGGGTTGTCTATTGTTAAGCAACTACCTGGCTATCTGCTGGTATTCATTTTGTTTATCTATATTTAGTTTGAGATTTTGGACTTTTAACCGGCTAGAATGTCAAAATACCCCATTGTGGGCTGTTGGGGCCTGCTTGGGCAGCAGTTCCGCTCGCATGTCATCGAGAAGTTCGCTGACCGCGTCATAGCTGGGTGACAACCTTAACTTTGCACCCTGTGATAATCTACTCTTAAGGACAAACTGAATCAGACCTTTCTTGCACTCTGGTTTTGCCAGAATAGAAGCATAATATTCGATTCCGTCAATTAACTGTTTCGTATTTTCTTCGGAATCGGTCATTACTGGTAGCAAACTCAAAGCGGTCTTTATATTAAATTCCTCCATTTTGGTCTTTTTGGTACACAGATCTAGTACTTCTTTATATAAAATAGCATAACTAGCGCACACCCTATCAATTATTGCTACTTCTTTGGATGATATCTTTCCTATCTTAATTTGTTGTTGTACGTCAGTAACTAGTTGATTATAACGTGAATAATTTCCGTTAATCTCCTCCAACTTAGTTGTATTAATACTCCCTTGCCTCCTACTAGGGCCTATTTTAATTAAATACGTTCGTATTTCTTTTAGTTCATTATGGAGGCAAGTCAAATCTTCTGCCATAACTTATGTACTCAGACATTTGTACTTATTGTTACGTTTTAACTGTAGGTATACTTATAATCAATCCATATCTACATACCTTCCATGCTCGAAACGTGATACCTTACCCGGCGGTCTCTGTCCACTCACCAATTACTTATCTTACGGTCCATAATTGAGTTCATGTTTTTACAACAGATTAATCACTTAATGAGTCAATTGTATATTATATACTTATTAGATGAAAAATAAACTGTTTATGACCGTAACAATTTACGCACTTTAACCGCACTTTACGCACCACACACTCGCGGCACTAATACCCGTCGCCCTTCCGACCTGCGCCTTGGCACGCACTCGCGGGGTTCCCCTGGATGCGCCTCATCTCGATCATGTTAGCATGTGCCCTTCGTTCTATTTTCTTGTTGAAACAGTTATTGGCATACCGGACGCACAAGAAGATCAACACGACGATAAACAGGACCAACAGCAGGAACAAATACCAATTCGTCTGGTTCAGCGTGGCAGTTTGACTTTGCTCTATGCTGTTTTTATACCCTATTTGGGTGTTGTAATTATCAGCCTTCTGCGGTTGTTGCTGTGGTGGTTGCGAATTACACATCGTGCTCACAATAGCGAAAATGTATTAACCGTAAAAGAAACAAAAAATATTAATCGCGAATAATTAATTCTCCCGAATCACGCTGATCGGCACGCGCCTCTCCAAATTAGGCAGGGTCGCCATGTAAGGAGGGAAGCAGGCGAGACAATCAAACAAGTCAATGGTCGAGTATACACTGCTTTATTAAGATATGAAGCCCCTTATTTATACTTACATCCTAATACACACTACATTACTACTCACACATGACACCGCTGTACCCGTGTCTATTTCCATCTTAACCACCTGATCTTCAATATAAATATTTAAACTAACCGGTTTGTAGTCACTCAGGCATAGATGGTGAAAATCTTCCTCTTGCAGATCGTCCTCTCGCTCTTCACTGTCATCTTCAACCGCTTCGCCGAAGTTCACCTTCGCCCGGCGCGTCCATTGACGGTCCATATCCAGCTCCGGACACACGCGCCGCAGGTGCCCGATGCTCCTACACTTGCTACACTCGTACTCTCTGAACCGGCATCTGTCGAAGTTGTGAGTCGTGGCACCGCACCCACTGCATCCCTTTGTATCCGCGTAGCTTCCCCGCGCCGTCCAGCCGCTTGCGCCGCGCGCCCCGCGCCCGGATCCACGCCCGCCACGCCCTGCCGCCGCCGACGCTGCTCGGTAACCCCCTCGCGCCGTCGAGATTGAAAACACTCCCGTTGATCCCGCTGTAGTATCCGCGGTCCCGGC
The DNA here is from genome assembly GCA_963966035.1 of Acleris laterana. Lineage (NCBI taxonomy): Eukaryota > Metazoa > Arthropoda > Insecta > Lepidoptera > Tortricidae > Acleris > Acleris laterana. The sequence continues at coordinate 7,220,414 of OZ014458.1, read as the reverse complement.
CGCTCCTGGCCCCGCTTCTACAGCTGCCGAGTCTCGTTCCGCTGCTTCTAAGGCTCCCGCAATCTTTATTGCATTCGTGTAACTTAGCGTGTCGTCCTTCGCAAACAGCCTTTGCCGAATTATATCGCTTTTTAAACCGCAGACAAACTGGTCGCGTAGGTTGTCACTTAGACTATCTCCAAATTTACAATAGCGGGCTAGCTTGTTCAATTCCGCAATGTAGCTAGGAATGGTTTCGTCCGGCAACTGCCTCCTCTGTCGGAAACGGAAACGCTCCGCTAATATTGATGGCGCCGGTTGCAAGTGATTGCGCAATAATTCCACCGCGTCGATGTACACTAAGGAGGACGGTTTTTTCGGGCTCGACAAATTCACCAACAGTTCATAAGCCGTATCCCCCATGACAGCGATCAACGTCGGTAATTTTAACTCCGTCTTTACATCATTAACGGTGAAATACATTTCTAACCTATCAATGTATGACGACCACGCGCCGGTTTTGACATCGAACTCACTCACTTTGCCTATAGACATCGCTATGCTGTTCACTATAACTTTCTATTTATTACTTATCTCGCGCAATATTTATTTAGCACTCGTCACAGTTCGCAATTAATCCTCGTTAGCCACTGTAATGTCTGCTGTTAGCGGGAGCAAAATAAGACGCACGTCAGTTCCGTAATTCGTGTAATCCAGACTACCACAGACTGCCACATACTACCAACATTCAAAATTAACCGAAAAGGGCGAAAGGTTATAAATAGGCCACGTTCACTTCATTCGGCCTCTTTGCCGCCTCAACTCTTACCGTGAAACAGTTGGTGATACACATCATTGTTACGTTATTACTTTTACCTATACCTTAGAATCGGTGCAATTCCCCAAATCGGGTAAGTGAGTGCAACGAACTAATTACTTATCTATCTTATTTCTATTTTGCTGTGTACTGTATTTGTGTTTTTACATTTTATTATAACTGTGTTTTCTAAATTCTTCCAAATTGTTCTTATAACCTTTTTGTCTAAATATCTGACCGTTACTTCATAACGGTCATTAGTATCTACTAAATTGTTCTTTCGGCTTCGCTTCATTTTCTATATTGTAACTCCGTTCCGATAGTTCTTGCCACCGCCAATAATTAAACTACGCGCTATTCCCTCAACGGCGGCTGGCATGGACTATCCCAATGCTGGACACCAGGCTCACACAGCCAATGCTTGGGTTTTCCAGGGAGCAACGCTAGGGGTATAGCTACGCTAGGAGCTACGCTACAGCAACGCTAGGGGTATAGCTACGCTAGGAGCTACGCTACAGCAACGCTAGAAGTACAGCTCCGCTAGGAGCTTACCATTGCCAAGTCGGATTCTACGCCCTGACTATCTTCTGTCGACTACTTGGCCGGAGCGGCCTCTACCGCTGGTGACCAGGATCGTCGTGTGGGTTCCGGTGCTACACACCGGGTGCTACCCCCGACGCCAGGGTCCTGTCATCGCACGCCGTCGGGCTGCCGACGGTTTCATCTCTGCCGCTCCACGTCACCAAACTGCGAGGGAAGTGCTAGCTCGCTTCGCAGAACCAGACCACCCCTACGAACCTACCCTACCTCTTCTGTTCACACTACCGGCGTACTTTTCAATAAACCAATTAAACTACTTCGTACATTTTACTTGCCACCCGGTGGGACGTGACACTGTGACACTCCTGCTAGGGCGTATCTGAAAGGTGAGATAGGTACTTACTTATGAACTTAATTACTGTTTACTGCTAACTAATTATACGTATGCGGATGGATTCATATATGTATGTAATTATACACCGTGGGCCCGAATAACCCGAGGGATTTTAACCATCGATTTTAGAGCCCAATTGGAGTATATAAAGTAGTATAACATGTAGTCCAATAACGCACGATTCCCGAGATTTTTATTATTTAAAAATCAATTCCATAGTTAATTTAATTTGAACTCTTGTCACCTTAGCTTAAAGCATTATTTACTAAGAAAGATTCATGTTGTAAGTAGCACTATCATCAACATACAACATAAATTAATTAATCGATTTCTTAGTAAATAATGCTTTAGGTTAAGGTGACAGAGTTCAAATTAAATTAACTATGGAATTGATTTTTAAATAATAAAAATCTCGGGAATCGTGCGTTATTGGACTACATGTTATACTACTTTATATACTCCAATTGGGCTCTAAAATCGATGGTTAAAATCCCTCGGGTTATTCGGGCCCACGGTGTATATGTGTATTTGTGTATGTACATGTATACATGTATTCATTTTAATTCTTAGGATAGGTTTTTACAACATAAGTATTCATATTTATAAAAAGTAGAATACTATAAAGTAATTACAAAACAACAAACATTTTAAAAAAGCTAACCTGGGGTGCCGCCGGCACCGGGGCAAGGCCCAGGCTACGGCTAATCTACAATTATCTGTCAGTTTAGTATTGGAGAACTTGAAAAAGAGTAACCAAAACGGGTTGCTTTTGGTTCAGCTAAGAGTAATGGTAAGTAATTTTTAGGTAGGTACACCAAACTTTAACGCGACGAAAAGTAGTTGCATAAAATGTACAGTTGAAGGAGTTTGGGATAAAAAAGGAAGACACATGAGCTATCCGATGTTTCAATGTCCTCGCAGAACGAATGCCAGTTTTCGTTCTAAATTGGATGAAGATCACCACGTTCATGAAACACCATTAGTTGAATTGCCAATTGACATGATTGAAGATTTTATTCTTGCTGATTCTTTACACTTACTTGATCTTGGTAAGTATTTATTTAATAATTAAGATCTCGACTTCCCTCCGGTCGACTTCGGCCATTATTATGTATCTTTCCGAACTTGAACACTTCCTAACCTGTCTCTTTCTTAAAATGTCCACTTCCAAACTTGACTAAAATCCTAACTTGTCCAGTTCCTGACTAGTCTCTTTCCTATTTTGAATTTAAATGCAAAATAAAAAAGTCAATTATTGGCTTTCAATTGCAGACGCGATCAATTTTGTACGAAAGTCAAAATGATTAATTTAAAACGTTTGGACACTGTGAGCCCCTTTTTACCTGGAGACCCTGTATGCTGGCGACGTGGTTTATTAACACAATGATAAAATAACGTAAATGTTTTAATTTTTTTTTAGGTGTAATGAGAAAATGCTTGATGTCTTGGTGCAATGAAAGCTTCAATTTTAAATCAAAACTGAGAGGATCGAATATAGAGTTACTAAATAATATGTTGCAACAGGGTTGATTGATTTAAATCAAATGATTTGAATTAAATTAGATTTTTTTCCATAAAAAGAACAATATTTTAATAATCTCAACCTTTCAGTTTTTATTTATCCAAAAAATCATCATACAACATAAGGAACTTAAAAAAACTAAATTATTTATTATAGTATTTGTACAAAACACTAATTTTCCCGCCTTTTCATTTCCTAATCTATTGCGGAGTTTAGATTGGACAAGTCCAAATGTAGAAAAAACTCTTTCCACGGATGCTGAAGAAGCAACAGCTGTGAAGAGCTGGTGAAAGATAGGCTTTAGTAGACCTTGCCCATCAAGGCTAGTTAACTGAGATTTTCCACCATTGTAATGGCGTTACATTTTTTATAACCTCATCTGAAAACATCACTGCTTTGAAAGGATCGGTTTTGGCTTTGAATTTTATTATTAATGGCAAAAGGCTTGTTCCTGGGTATTCGTTTTGTGCAAAGTCTAATGCACGTGCCTCCTCTTCGGCAGTCAATTCAAATTTTACTTTGGAGGGGTCCAGCATATAAGCTAGGAAATGAACAGAGGTTAGTGCCATGTCATATCTTCTTTTTAGGGCAGATAACTGATTGATATTGGCATCCTCCTCTTCAAAGGTTGCGTCCAGCTGTTTGAATATTTCAACGGCATCATACAAGGATGCATTTGATTTTTGTAATGAATTCAGTGATATCGCAATGGGCTTGTAGATTTTCAACATTTCCTCGGCTGACCTCTTTATTACCATGTTCGTGACTTTTTGGTATATGACTCTATCGATACTATCTCTGTAATCTTCACATATTTTTAGAATTTTTTGCCATTCAGACAAATATATTTCGAAGCAATCTGAATGGGTGTTCCACCTGACTTCCTGGGGCACAACCAGTGATCTACCACCTAGCTGCTTATATTTCGCAGATGCAAAGTGATTATTTCTAAAATATTTTACGATTTGAACGACATGCTCTCGCACTTCTTTTACATCCAAATCTTTAGATAATAAATTTAAAATGTGAGCAGCACAGCCATATGTCAAAATATCTTCTTCACCGCCATTTCTTAGATCTTGCCTCATTCTGCTCATGGCTGCTGCATTATCCGTTACGAAGCTTGCAACTCTACATTTGTACTCATCCTTGCACTTTTTTATAAGATCCTTGATATCTCTGTTAGATAATCAGCATTGTGGGGTTTGCCAGTTGTGTCGATGCTCTCCAATAAATACACTTCTCCAGATTCAGTAGTAATACAGCTACAAATAATAGGATCGTTATGAACATTAGACCACCCATCTATGGATAAATTAACTGTCTGGTCTTTCAAAATTGAAAAACATTTCTGCTTTTCTTTATTGTAAATCTGTGTTGCAAGACTGTGAAAAAAACCGCCCCATAGAAATTCAAAGAAATATACGCGGTGTAAAATATTTGAAATACTGGAAAGGGACTGAGTATCGTGTAATGCTTTTATATTTGGGAATTATTGTCCTAAAAGATATTCTAATCAGTGAAGTATATGAATATTTTCTTTTGCTGAGCTGCGCAGCTACAATCTTGAGTTGCAAAACTTATTTCGTCTATGTTAATATAGCAAAAAGATTACTAGATGAATACCTGGAAGGTTGTATAAACTTATATGGGTTGGATTCTATTAGCAGCAATTTTCACAACCTGTGCCATGTTATAGATGACGTACAAAAATTTGGTGCACTTTCTGGTATTAGTGCTTATCAGTTTGAAAATTCACTTCAAGGTCAGTTGAAGTCACTTGTACGATCAGGTAAACAACCGCTTAAACAAATAGCTCTTTGGGTTACAAGAATATCAAATGCTGCAAATAAATCAGACTATGATCAAGAAGTTTGTTTATAAGGAAAGACAGAAGATGGATCTTACAAAAATATTTATTTTAAAGATTTTATGCTTGGCGGCCATGACAAAAATTCTTGGTTTTTGACAAAAGAGAATGACATAGTCAAATTACAAAAAATCACCTTGCAAGCGAAAAAAAATTACAAAATAATAGGAAAGCAACTGGATAGTAAACAGGACTTCTTTACTTTACCGTTTAAGTCATCAAAATTAAATATATTTAGTACTGATGAATCAATGTCAAAAGACCTGCAACACAAACAGGTACTCAAAGAATACAACGTAGCAGAAATTAAATGTAAATTGTTTCATTTAAGATACAAAGAAAAATCTGTATTCCTACCTTTGTTACATACTCTAGACTCAATTAATTATTATAAATTGGAAAATAATCATAATCCTTAATAACTATTAGGAGTTTTGTTGAATAAAGCTTAACTAAAATATTTTTGAGTTTTAATCTAACCCAATGAAAGAACTGAAAAACGATTCTATTAATAATAGAAAGTAGATATTGAAATGGTACAATAAGGTATTTACCACACTGGATGCGGTCTGCTGTCAGGTACATTTTGTATAATTTGCATTAAGGACCTGGCCACAGAGTGGCGCTACCTGCAGACCGCCTCCAGTGAGGCAAATCCTAAGGGCAGTTACTATGCACTTACCGCCACGCGAAAAAGCTCTTAAAAGAAATCAATTAATATTGACAAATTGTTCATTTTATCGGGTGTGTAATGTTTAGCATAAAAACAAATGGTCTAATGATCATTTTACATAACACTTATTGCATAATTTCAATCTGCATAATAAACCATCGATATAATAGTCATCATAATAATAATATGCATAATTTCAAAAACTGTTATGTTTATAAATTAAAAAATAAATATTGTTAAACTGCTTTCATTACCATTAATTTGGTCACAGTTCTAACCTAACCTAACCTAACCTAGTTAGAAGAAAGTCACTTAAAATGCATACTAACAAGAAAATAACAGTTAAATGCTAAATGAGTGTTATGTTATTCGATCGTATGCTGGATAAAATTATGCAATAGGTTTTTATGCTAAACGTTCATTATGCTTTTCGTGGTTAGTTAAATGAAATTATACAAAATAATTTTATATTTATTGAAGCGCACCCCATTTTATTTTATCGGCAATCTGTGATAGTTCAGTGAACCTGTGATCGGTTGACCAATATTTCAAATAAACGGTTGATGTCTCCTACGAGCATTTTCGCATAGTACCTACCAAGGATTCTTGTAACTGCCCTTACGTACCAATGTCAACTTTTCACCCTGTTTTATTTATAAAAATATCTAGCGCATTAAAGAATAAGAAGAGCAGTCGCCTTGTACTAAGTACCACCGTATAAAACAAATTTAAGTACACTTTATTTTGTGTCTTCATCAACTGAATGTTCTCGTGCTTCTGGTGCAGATATTTCCGATGGTGTAGCAGGTTTTCTTGCGCTTCTGTTGCTGATATATTTGAGGATGTAAAGCTTGAACACAGTAAAACATGGGCACAAAAAGTAACAAAAATAAAAATGTTATGGAACATATTTCAAGGAATTTTTTTATTGCATTTATTTACTAGACTAATAACCATTTTTACAAATATATACAATTATTTAATTTGCTTTCTATATGCCATACTGCGTGCTTTGCGTCGAATCCGGCTCATTAAGTCTTGCACAGCACTGTCAGGATATCTTTTGCAAGCCCATTTCCATTTGTTTTGCAATTCAGCTGCCGATTTAACTTCTCCGCCTCCTTTTTTTAGAATCCCTTTCATAATTGCCCAATATTCTTCAATCGGCCTCAGTTCAGGACAATTTGGAGGATTGCACTCTTTAGGTACCACTGCGACATCGTTATGTTTATACCACTCAACTACTGCTTTAGAGTAGTGACAGCTCGCAAGGTCTGGCCAAAATAATGGCTGTGAGCTATGACTGCGTAAAAAGGGCAGTAGACGCTTTTGCAAACATTCTTTTTTGTAGATTTCACCGTTTACTGTGCCTGTTGTTACGAATGAACGACTTCTTTTACCACAACTACAAATAACTTGCCATAAAAGAATTTTTTTTGGATACTTCGATCTCTTTTTTATCTTGCAATCTTCTGGGGCATCCTTACGATTCTTAGAAGTATAAAATTCTTGCCCCGGTATCTGCTTGAAGTCTGCTTTGATGTATGTTTCATCATCCAATACAACGCATCCAAATTTTGTCAAGTAATTGTCGTACAACTTTCGTGATCTCTGTTTTGCAGACAGATTTTGCTTAGCGTCGCGATTGGGTGCAGCTTGTGCTTTGAACGACTTTAATCCAGCTCTAGACTTAGTTTTCTGTACATATGACTGCGACATTTTGACCTTTTTTGCGACATCACGGGACGATAACTTCGGATTCGCTGTAAAAAGCCGCAAGACATGGGCTTCTTTTTTTTATCCTTTGCGCCTTGCTTACCTGCACTTCCCGGCTTGCGATCTACTGTCAATCGTTCTCGGAACCTTTTTAAAACTAAACATACGGAAGAATGCGGTAATTTTAAAAGTTTTGCTAATGCCCTATAACTTAAATGGGGATTTTCAGTATGTTTGCGCAAAATAATTTCACGTTTCTTGTGTTCATAACTCGCCATCGTGAAAACAAATGATCAAAGTGGAACGCTGTCATAATAGTTTTTATTCATGATATCAAATAGTTTTTATTTATAATACTAAGAAGTTTCCATATTGTATAAATAAAAATATATAAGCATTTACTTGTGCCCACATTTTACTGTGTTCAAGCTTTAGCAGTATCGTTATCAACCTGCGTTAAATTGTCACCTACCTCGAACGTTTTCTTTTTCTTTTCAGCCTTTTCTTTTTCCGCTATTGCTCTCTTTTTAGCGTGTTTTAGTAGAGCACCGCTAAATAGTTTTTCATTTTTGTCATGAGACCACCTGAATTCTGCTTTAAGCAACACATTATGAAAGAGCTTTACTACGTTTTCTAAAGTTTGAAACGCGAACTTACTTTGGAATTCTGCCGTTCTAGATACTCCGGTCCAAGACATTTTCGTCATTAAATCCCTGGTCATAATTTGCTCCGCCATTTTTTTGCCAAGAATTTCTCCTCTCCCTTGTCCATCAGTCCCAACAAAGGAACTAAAATGCTTCAACTAAAAGAAAAAAGTTATCAGTGGGTAAGTACGATGGGTGATCCAAAAGTTTTGAGAATAGGTATGAACCATCCTCATAATGATATTCTTTTAATGTGGAATGTACTACGGCACTAATCAATATTAAATTATATAAATAATATATATACATTGTTCATTTGTTTTTCTGTGATAGCTAAACAAAATACATGTGTATAAACAATTTCACAAGACGGCAAAAATATGAGTTAGTTTTGTAATAATTTGGAACGGTGCACACAGGGGTATTTGACCCAAAAAGTCGGAAGTATAAAATTATACATTTTTGTGTTCAGGGATGATTGAAGAATAACTTAAAAAAAATGGGCAAAAAAAGTTCGGTCAAGGTTAAGGTACCCAAATTCTGGTTTTATTAATTAAATGAAACAAAATCAATTTAAAATAGAAAGTATATATTGTATTAGCAAAAAATTACATTAATAATCACTTCTTACCAGTTATATTATCAATAGAGCCTTCTACTATCCCCCCCCCCCCTACCCATATCTTGAACTACTATTAATTTACCTGTATCGTAACAGCATCTCTTTCGCAGTTGCCGAAAAAGAAAGTTTATTTTTATGGGATCTGCTTCGGATACTGCTCAAAAATGGGTCTGAAGTTAAAAGCAACCTATTTAAAACGTCTATGTTGCATTGCTCCCGTGAAAATTTTCGGCTGTAACATTCTCGGTACAATCGAAAATGTTTGTTTCTTGCTACTGCAGCTTCTTCAGATAATGACCCAATAGGTAATAGGGCATGGTCTATCACTGTGGGCCCATGGATCAATATTTTGTGGACAGTGGGTGTCATGGGTTGCCATGGATAAAGGTGTATATATAGATAGTTTGGCCGTTTCTTCGCAATATATGGAAATTTTGCTGGTGTCTACTTCGTGTCCACTTGAAATTACTTCTAAAATAATGGCGAATCTTTCAATCAAGTTTTGATCAATGCCAGTTATTCGAGCAGATATTTCAGCATTGGCGAAAAATCTCCTGCTAGTATTGCCATCATTGCTACTACCGAATCCAGGCTTAGGAACGTCAATAATAAGACCTAATTCATTTCTAAATTGCTCTTGAATTATAGATTTTCTGTCTTTAACAAAATTTTCGTCTTGCTGGGATCTCGCTTGCCACCTTTTCAATGGTAATTTATATGAAAGGTAGAGTAAGAATTCAAATAATCGGATTCTGGCGTGTAGAATAGATAAATCGAATTCTGTGTTCTTCATGATTACTTCTTTGGTCTTTGTTAAATCATTGAAGTCTTTTGAAGTCAATTTACATATAAAACACCTCATTGTTGATGTTGTTTGAGTTGCTGCGTTGCATACTTTTCCGTCTAAGATCTTGTGTGTAACATCGATTTCGTGAGATCCTCTTTTTGATTTTGTTGGTTGAAGTTCTTTGATCTGATTATTAAAGTATTCTATTTCTTCGTTTGTGATGTCTTTAGTCTCGTGCACAAATCGTATCCTCATCGGTCGACAAAAACGAGGCGAAGACTATTAATAATACAGCAGATCCATGGTCGAAGTGACATTTATTCTAACAGGTTGCACATTTACATTAGACGCGTCAGGTGGCGCTAGTGAGTTTGTTACCATATCAAAATAATACCTCCGCTTAACAAAATCAACTAAATAATGAACAATCATGTTTTAGTTAACAGGTAAAATGCCAAGTTTTTTCATAAAATAATAATGTTTAATAGAACCTAAACTTTTCGTCAGAATGTCTGCTGGCATTTCAGCTGTTTCCAAATAACATAGATTGACATGTTTGTTAGCTACAGCTTCTCTAACAAAATTATACCTTATGTCTATATGTTTCGATCTCCGTTTCTCCGGTGGAAAACAGAATTCAATGCTAGCTTTTGAGCACTTTGACTATCATTAAATAGGACAATAGGATCCGATTTTCCAAGGATTTCGAACAATAAGTTCTTTAAATAAATACCTTCCTTACAAGCTTCAGACATACAGATATATTCAGCCTCTGTGCTGGATAATGCTACATTTCTTTGCTTTCTACATTCAAAAGAAACAACAGTATTTGCTAATTTGAAGCAAAAGCCTGAATATGATCTTCTGTCAGTAATGTCTGAACCCCAGTCAGCATCTGCAAAACCTTCAATACAAGTATTGTCTTTGCAAAAAACAAGACCATGGTTTTTAGTATGTTTTAAATATTTTAAAACTCTCTTAGCATGCTTCCAGTGTGTCTCACTATATGAATTATTAAATTGGCTTAAATAGCTAACACTGTAGGCAATATCTGGCCTAGTAAGAACGGCTAAGTACATCAATCCACCAATCAGCTGTTGAAATGGATATTCACTACTAACAACCTGTGATTTCTCAAATTTTAAATTTGCCTCCATAGGAGTTTCTGCTACTTTACATTTTGACATATTAAACCTTTTTAATAAATTCTCTACATATTCTTCCTGATCCAATTTTGTCTCATTTTTATGAATTCTTACTCTTAAACCCAAACATTTTTTTACTTGACCTAGGTTTTTGATTTTAAATTTACAGCTTAATTCTTGAACTAACTTTTCAGTAGCTTGAGCACAATTAGAGAACACGAAGAAATCGTCAACAAATAATGCTATAATAATTTTAACATTATCTTTAAACTTTTTAAATAGACAAGGTTCATACTCTGATTTTTTATAGCCCAAATGAATTAAATAATCATTGACTCTCTCATACCAAGCTCTGGAAGACTGTTTAAGACCATAATGGCTCGTTTCAATTTTAACACCTTATCATCTCCTCCATTGCAAACAAAAGTTACAGGTTTATTCATATACACAGTTTCATTTAAAAAACCATTCAAAAAAGCAGTGTTTATGGTTATGTCAAGATGACTAACATCTAAGTTTAGCTTTGCTGCTAGAGCAAATAATAATCTTAGTGTGGAATACCTGAGCACAGGGGAGGAGGTTTCATGAAAGTCTACTCCGGCATTCTGCGAGAATCCTTTCGCAACTAATCTGGAACGATACCTCACATTGTTAGAACTGTCATATTTCTTTTTGAACACCCACTTGCATTGAATCACTGAACTGTCTTGAGGATGGTCTAGTAGCTCCCAGGCTTCATTTTCTTTGAAGGCGTCCAATTCTTCCTTCATACTAGCTCTCCAGAAAACACTCTCTGGTCCATTCAAAGCTTCATCAAGCGTGACTTCTTTGTCACTACTGTCTTCACATTCTGCAATGCATAAATTAGTATACCAATCAGGTTTTTTTCTTATGCGTTTTGGTAGAATTTCTTGTTCAACCAAAGTGACATCAGGATCTGAAGTAGTGTCTAAGAAACTGTCACTAGAAGTACTCCCTTCTGAATCTGGAATGTATGTCTCATCCCGGTCATTGTGTTCTTCTAAGACTGTACTTTCACTTTCTTCTGAGAAATTCTCCTCCGCTGAAGATTTGCATTCAACTGGTATCTGTACCATGTTCATCATTGGCTCATTTGAAGATTCCATGATTACTATGTCTCTGCTAGTTGTCACAGAGTTATTGGTATAATCATACACCCTGTAACCCTTTACATTCTCGGCATAGCCAACCAATATCAACTGTTTAGCCTTTTCATCCCACTTCAAACGCTTCTCTTTCGGAACATGTACCATAACTTTGCTACCGAAAATTCGCAAATGGCTTAAATTTGGCTTTTTACCCCTATACCCTCCAAATTTCATATGGTGTCTTCTCGTTCAGTCCTGTAATGACGGATCTATTTCTTAAATATACAGAAGTACTAACTGCCTCTGACCAGAATTTCTTGTCTAAACCAGCATCGAAGATCAAACATCTGGCCTTTTCAACTACTGACCTATTCATCCTCTCACAAAGACAATTCTGCTTCGGTGTATAAGCATTTGTTCTTTGGTGAATAATTCCCTGCTTCTTCAAGTACTTCTCAAATTCTTGACTACAGAATTCACCTCCGTTATCTGTCCTTAGAATTTTAATTTTTCTGTCATGTTTCTGTTTTTCAACCATGGAGTGGAACTCTTGAAAATATTTAAATACTTCACTCTTTGCTTTCATGAAATACACAAATGCCATCTTGCTATAGTCATCCACAAATAAAACATAGTATTTAGATCCTCCAATTGATAGATTCTCCATCGGACCTCCTACATCTGCATGTATCAGCTCTAGCAAATCCTCAGTTCTGGATGAACTATGCTGAAACGGTAATCTAGTTTGTTTGCCTTTGCAACATATAACGCATGATGATTTGTCTATTTCTGCCTTTTCTGAATATAAAATTCCTTCCACAGCTCCATTTTTCATTTTGTTTTAGCTATTACTGTTTATATGTCCCATGCGTCGGTGCCAAGTTTCACTCTATGCTATAGCTGTTGCCGCTAATATATGTTCTATTTCCAATGTACATAACTTGTACACACCATCAATTAATTCTGCCTGGCCTACTAGTTCATTCTGTTGATTATGTATGTAGCAAACGTTCTCTTCGAAAAACACACTGTTGCCGTTCTTAACCCGTCAGGTGTCCGGCCCTTGATTTGCTAAAGTGCTCGAAATGTCCAGCTAATTTTCGAGATATTTTTATTTTCTGTTTGAGTTTAGAAAAAGGTGAATTGTGTACGATTGGTTTAATTATATTTTATGGTTGATATATCAATGGAAAGATAAAAGAACAGGCAATGCATGTAGAAGAGAATAAAGATTGAAGACTTACGATTTACTGATGAAAATAAATGATTTGTGTAGGTTTTGATATTTTTTTCCTCCGATCGATTTATTCTTTGACACACTGCACTTAATATATTGCCACATTTCACTTTCCTATTGTTGCATTATCACCATTATACGTTTACGCACCGAATTCATCAATTTATTTATCACTAGACACATAAACAACACCACAAAAAATATTTGTTTACGAAATCGTAACGAGCGGCGCGGGCGGCGGCCATTACTCTTGTCACAACAGGTTTTTTCCGAGCGCGCGCACGCGGCGCTCGCCGCTTGTGCCTACTTCGCTGTACCGCCAGCAAATAAAACGTAATGCGATAAATTATGTCCACGAATATAAAAAAATCCAGATTTTATGTGACTATGTGCCGTGTCCTATAGTAAATAAAAGTAAAGTAAAATACCTTAGTTATCACGTTTGTTAATAAATATTTACCTATAGTTGAGAAGAGGTTTATATTATGAAAGAAAAAATAAAATACAAAGATCATGCTGATAAAATCTTTATTATATTGAAACAATAATAATAATCATTTTTATTTGGTTTGTGGATTAACTGGGTAGTATATCAAACAACGTCTTGGATATTATAATTCGCTAGATGTTATAATAATTATTTCTTGATGATAATTATATAAAATACATACTAATTGTATTTTTTGGAGATGGAAACTTATTAGAGTTTTTGTATAATGAGTAAAATTTTGTTCATTGTTTAATTTTACGTTTGATTCGATTTTGAAATAAAAATGATAATAATCTAGTTTGGACGCATTGGTTTTTCGTAGTTGTTGGTAATTTTGCGGCTCTCCCTAACCCACTCTGGAAATGAAGGTGTGAGTAAAGTTTATGTATGTTTGTATATATGGACACAAAAACTTTATTGATTATGATTACTTATATTGTAATTACTGAATTTAGGCCAGGGGCCTGTTAATCAAAAACTTATAACTCGTAATATAAGTAAAAGTCTCTTTGTAATACATATTGTTGGACAGAGATTTCCGCTTGTAATACAAGTTACAAGTGTTTGATAAACGGGATCCAGCTGTCTTTATTTTGTTCTACTTACAAACGTGACCTGTTTTTGTCTTTTATACTGTGTATATCGTAGGAAAGACCTATTTATCCTTTATTGCGATCTTTATTTTAGAAACACTGGCAACTAGATACAAAATAATTCGTAGTCTTTGCAATGAGAAGTGCAATTGTTTTTGCTAATTAACACCTGACGCCTAGTTTTTGGTTTGTTTGAGAGTGGAGACCCATCTTTTCTTAATTTTAGCATTATAGTTTTAGATTGATTGATAGATAGATAGATTTTGATCGAATCTAGAATTGCTGCATTTGGGCGGTAAATATAGAAATGCCTTATAACAAAGGTAGCACAAGTCAAAGATGTGGTGAATTTGAGGCTTTCTTTGCTACCACCCGCCCGCGTAGAAGGAGGTAAGCTATTTGCAGCCCGGGTAGCGTAAAATGTATTTTTGCAGGAATCGAACCTGCGTTACTTATTCATTTAGGAAATAATGATTTTAATACCATGAATTAGACCAGGGCCTCTATTCAACACGGTAAAAACGATATCGTAGTTTACCTGTTATGGTATAGTCATGACGTCAGCCGCCATTACTGTCAAGAAAATAAGAGCTATCAACACGTTGACAGTACAATAACAGATCAAACACGATATGGTTTTTACTGTGTTGAATAGAGGCCCTGAGGGTTTTATTACGTAAGAAACTAACGCGTTGGTATCGTTTTGAAATGACAGATATACTATGAAGCAAGTGTGATAACGGAAGCTATAGGTATATTACGTGTTTATTTCGTACGTAATCAGGGGGGCTAGACAAGTTGCCATCGAATAATGTGATCACTATTTTAACGAGTGATATATCACGTGACTTATGTCAATTCCATACATTTTTTGACAACGCATAGTGACAGGTGACTACTTTAACGCTAGCGTTTGTATTCGATGGCCACTTTGTCTAGCCCCACTGCTTACAGGCGAACTTTATTCAAATATAGTTCATTTGCTTATAGATAGTGTCGCGACACTCGCACGTACTTGTAGTGATCGTAATAAAATACAAATATAATGCGATGTAAACTGCCAAATTCACATGCAGCGTAACACCCGCAAGTGAATTAGGCTGTTTACATCGAATTATATTCGTATTTGGTTACAATAACCACAAGTACGTGCGAGTGTAGCGACACTATCTAAGCGAATGGACTATGCCTAGCATTCAGCAGGAATCAAAACTGTGATTGCTATTAGGGATGCATTTGATGTAGAATAAAACAAATACAGATATTAGATTTATAAAAATGTATAATGAAAAAAAAAACTGTAGCTGTGGCGGTGAAGTCGGGCGCTTCGGTGCGGACTCTGAAAAAATACAAACATCCCTTAGTAAATTAATAACATACGTATGAATAAATAACACACAAACATTTTAACTTGAAAACGTACTTGTTCACACTGCTGGTAATCTTCTGATCCTAGAACCTTATATATTGAAATATTATTATATATATATTGAAATTGCGCCGCTGCCGGTCGCGGTGGTTAGACGTATCTTGAACCCACGTTACTTTATTATAAATACTTTATTTCTATTGGCTATTCAGTGGTAATTTCAATTCTCGCTTACTCTCGTGAGGTTTTAATGTACTGGCTCCTCCCAATGGGAGGTACTAGAGTGAAATAGATAGTTTGTGCTAAAGTGTTACTAAAATCGAAGAAAGCAAGTGCATCGAAAAGTGAATTTTAACCGCAGCGCAGTTTGGACTCGAACTCCCGACCACAGAGTTCGCCGATTTCGGCGGCCATCCCGCCACTGAGCCACAAGGTGCGTAGCACAAACTAGCGAAATTATCGATTGCTTTGAACAGTGCTACGACGAAAGTGACGTAGTGCTACGACGCTCGCTACGACGCTCGCTACGACGCTTAAGACCTTGTCCTTTGATTAAAGCGCCTACTCACATTCTTTAGCACGAAGTGCAGTATTTGCAACAATGGCCAACAATTGTGCAGGATGCAATAATCCAATTCCAGGAAAGGCTCTTCTGTCATGTTGCCTGTGTAAATTGAGTTACGATCTTATATGTGCAAACGTAAGTGACAAACGCTACGATATTATGAAGCCAGATACCAAAAACAATTGGATGTGTCCGAAGTGCCGTTCCGAAATACCGAAAGTGGGTAACACAAATTCACCTGCGAGGCCAATACCCACCACCGGAGAGGTACCTAAACCGTCAACAAGCTCTGTAGGGGCAAATAATCAGCTCAAAATAGACGTTCCGGAACAAAGCGTTGATTGCAATGTTACAACTAGAAAGAAAAATAGCGCCGCCGCAAGCCCAAAGGAACAAACATCGGTTAAAACGTCACATGGACTCTATACACCTCCACCCTCGTCAGACACTAAAATAATTCTGGACGAGCTGCGAATATTCCGAGGGGAGGTTGCAAAACTCCTTCAGCGACAAGAAGCGAGGCTCTGTGCCGTTCAAGATAGTATAAACGATCTCGCTGCCAAGCATACTGTACTCCGGGCGGATGTGGACGAGTTAACTATTACAGTGAACTGCATTGCAGATGATCACAACTCCCTTCGTACAACAGTGGACCTAAATACTAAACGTATAGAGCATTTAGAGCTAGAGACTAAAATGCTGTCAATGGAAATATCAACTCTTAAATCGAATAACCCTAAAGAATCCAGTAATGAGGGGGCTTCTCTAGCAAGAACTGTGCAAGATCAATCTACAGAACAACTAGAACAACTAGAAAGTGCCATGGACCATAACGAATCAGTGGCCCATAACATGACTTCGAATCTCGCTCTCCCTTCTGTATTGTCAAACGCAAATGCGTTATCACAGCAGGAAACGCTAACGGCGAATATGCAATATGAGAAGAGACCCAAGTCTAAATATAATCACCAGCGCTCGCGTCCCTCAATCATCAGAGCAACAGGTGATGCCGACACAGATCTAAAACTATTAGAACCTGTTAAAAATTTGCATGTTTGGAATTTTCACCCGGATACGACTGTAGAGAATGTGATATCATTCCTCAAAAGAAAGCAACCTCACGAAGGTTATATTGTCAAAAAACCCGAGCCATGTCATACTCGTCATACGTGCTTTATCATATCGGTTCCGCACGTGCATTTCGATTACTTCATGTCTCCAGACAACTGGCCTATAAACACCGCTCTGCAAGAATGGTTTGCATATAAGCGCAACAATAACAGCAACAGGAAAACATTTTTTCGCTCCGAAACCATCCATGCAACGCAAAGTTAATCTATTCTATCAAAATGTGAGGGGCTTGAAGGGGAAATTGGCCACCTCAAAAAACGTTCTCCTCACATTTCACAGTGACTTAATTGCGTTAACAGAGACGCGGCTTGATGACACAATTAATGACTCTGAATTATTCCCAAGCAACTTCCAAGTGCTGCGGACGGATCGTTGCGGGCGCGGCGGCGGCGGCGTGCTGCTAGCGGCGCGCGAGCCGTACCAGCTACATGCTCTTCAGTGTGAAGCCAACCCCGGCGACGAAATTGTTTGTGCGCAAGTAACAAAAGGACGTTTACGTTTCATTCTCTGTGTGGTGTACTTAGCGCCGAATGTTGATCAAGCTAAATATCATTCTATAATCAATTGTATTGAGTATCTTACAGGCTCTCATGATTTGCCCATAATTATAGTAGGAGACTTTAATATGTATTCGACAACAGCCAATGTACGTCATCACTTTGAACTGTTACTATCACAATGTAATTTAACTCAACATAACAATGTTTTGAATGACTTGGGTCGCGTCCTTGACCTGGTCTTGGGTAACCAGGATGTATTAAAAGTGTCGGTATCGGAAGCCGTCGCCGGCCTAGTATCCTCTGAAAGCCATCATCCGCCTCTGGATATCGTTTTTTCTTGTGGAACTCTATTTACACCTCCTCAAAACAATGTTCCAAACAATACAGACGCGCCTGTGACAAGAAATTATCGTAAAGCCAATTTTTTACTTCTGTACCATTTGTTGTCAAATGCAATATGGTCAACGTTGTATACATGCGATGTGGTTGACGAGTGTGTCAGCGGATTTTATAGTATTATTGATGATATAATTTCTCAATCTGTTCCACCAAAAGGCACTACAAAAAATCATAAAACGTATCCGAGTTGGTTTTCACCTGAGGTCATATACTATAACAGACTAAAAAACTAATACCACAAATTATACAAAGAATCAGGTTATCAGCTTTATTACGCAATGTTCTCTTACTATAGGAAATTAGTGCTAGTAAAATCTAAAGAATGTTTATATTCATTTACCGCAGCTCTACAATCAAAAATTATTCAAGACCCCTCCCAATTTTGGTCGTTTGTCAAGTGCAACAGGAAATCTAATCAACCAGCAAATTTCGGAAATATGTCACCTAAAGAGGTAGCGGATTCCTTTGCTGACTTTTTTAAGAGTGTCTTCCTGTTGGCGCCTCCGAAGTTGGACGCGGCCGCCGCGTATGCTTCCGCCAACGACACGGGCTCTCATGCAAACTTACGTCACATTTCAATCTACCATGTCAGCGAAGACGATGTACGGAGAGCTATAGGCCGACTTTCCTCGAAGAGAACGCAGGGTCCGGATAATATTCCGCAATTCATCGTTAAGGACTGTAGAGAAGTTTTTGTACGGCCATTGCAATATATATTTAACTTGTCACTGCGTAATAAGATATATCCAACGCAATGGAAAACTACAAAAGTACTTCCATTACATAAATCCGGTCCTAAATCTGATATACGGAACCATAGACCTATTGCAGTCCTTTCAGTATTTGGAAAGCTTTTTGAATCCGTTATTTATTTTCACTTTTATAACCAACTCAATGGTTGGTTCTGTGACGAACAGCACGGGTTCTTACCTAAACGATCGACATCGTCTAACCTTCTTAATGTAACTACATTGATTGCAAATAACATGGACAAAGGCAGGCAAGTCGATGTGGCGTACCTCGACTTCAGAAAGGCATTCGACCGAGTAAATAATGATATTTTGCTTGGCAAAATGGCCGTAGCGGGTTTTTCTGCTGGTTCATTGCAGTTTCTGGCTAACTACTTCTCAGGTAGGCAGCAGTTTGTCCAATATGGACAAACCCAGTCTAAATTATACCCAGTAACATCCGGGATAGGACAAGGCAGTAACCTTGGCCCTCTTCTATTTCTTATTCTGGTCAATGACCTTCCATCCTCGATAAGGAACGCCTCTTGCCTTATGTTTGCCGATGATCTGAAATTGACCCTCCCAGTTAGTAACAATCTCGACTGTACAAGGCTGCAAGATGATATAGACGGTGTGTGTGACTGGAGTTATAGGAATGGCCTGAGCCTTAACGAAGATAAGTGCTCTTTGATGTCATATTCGCGTGCTCGCAGTCCCATACTCGGTAAATATACACTGAACAATAAATCTCTTCAGCGAGTCTCATCCATTAGCGATCTAGGCACTAAATTTGATTCTCATCTCACTTTTAATGACCATATACTAAATATCTGCAATGGTGCAAGGAAATGTTTGGGCTTTGTCATCAGGCAATCTCAATTATTTGATCTTCGGGCAGCCCTTAGTGTTCTATACAATGCTTACGTTAGAAGTAGACTGGAAACTAATGCCATCATATGGAACCCGCACGAGAAACATTACACTCTCACTGTGGAGAGAGTACAAAAGTCTTTTATTCGTTTGCTCTATCGTAAAGTCTATGGGTACTACCCTTACTTGTACCCCACCTCCTTTCTGCTCGGAATGGTAAACTATAACACCCTAGAGTTCAGGAGAAATATGTATCTAGTGAAATATTTTATCCAGTTACTGCGAGGCTGCACGCACAACCCTTATCTCCTAGCCCTGATTCCTCTTCGAGTAGAGCCTGTCCGTAAAATTCAGCTTCGTTCACAGCGTCGCCTATTGTTTGCTCTCCCTACATCGCGCACTCGAGCGTTAACCCACTCCCCTTTGCATCGTGCGTTGACTCTCCTGAATGATATTTTGAGCAGTGATAGCACATTGGATGTCTTTCATAGTACCGTACCTGGTTTCCTAACAGCGACCGGCCGCTACCTAGAGTCTACAGCAACTCCAAGCACAATACTTAATGTTTAAACTAAGTTTACTGTACTTCCGCTACTGTAAATATTTGTCCTGTTAACACGTTTAGCTAGTCTGTAAGTGTTAATTATAGGAATTTGAATAAATAAATAAATAAATAAATAGATAAATATTACAGAATATTGCAATCTAAATAAAGAATAATATTTAGACTGCATTACTCAGTAATTTATAAGATTCCAGCTACTTTATGTTAGAAAATAGAAAGTGAGATTGCCCAAAAAATTTTATGGACCTATGTTTTATTGTAAATTCGGTTGTCGGGGTAGTGAGAGCAATGTATGAAGAGGAACAGGCGCAAAGGCACTTTTGTATTTCAATACGACTGGTCGGACAACTTTCCATGATACTAGTTTCCCCTAGAGTTTATATTGGAATGCCTTTATTACATTACATTATAACCTCACGTTAAGAACAAAAAAAAAAAGGCCCTACCCCCGCCCACCTACAACCTACCCGCCCCGTGAATTCTGCCTAGTATTTTCTGATACTGTTAGTAAATACCTGGCATTTACCAAACGGCATTACTGACAATTGCCCTGTTTATTAAAAAAAATGAATACTTAAGGAAGATGAACACATTTGCAAAAACCACCCAGGCAGATTCAAATCTCACTATCACAATTATCAAACGTTCGGCCACACTTAGAGATAAAAGAAAACTGATCATTTTCTACGCGATTTGCGTTCTTGAATTGATCTGCCAGGAATTTGTTCAAGAGAGTGCCAATCAATCCAACACTGTTCTGGACAAATGAATTCATCGCAGGTAACACATTTCAAATGTGTCATTTTTCTTATATCTCGCCGACTACAGATATGACAACGCTTTCGCTCCGAAGATGGGCAGACTTTGGGAACGTGTAATACATCTCGTCTAAGCCGCATGATTTCAATTACAGGATCTGAAATCTCTCGTGACCAGGGACCCGACCACCCATTCCCCGATAAAAGCCGTTAAAAGAATTACCTCTCGAAGTATACACCACTAAAAGAATAACCCTTTTGGAAGGAATGTATGACTTTGTAATTTGATTAACTAACCATTCACATAAGGGAAACCTAAACAGCTGAAGCTCTCTCTTCTCTCGTATTGCATAACCAAATATAAGGGTAACCCTTAAAAATAGCGCTTTAAAACCAATTGAGCAGCTTTTTATAAGGGTAACCCTTATAAAAATCCATTCGAAATCCCTTGAATGGGATAGCGAACCGGCTCCTGCTTTTAATTTGTAATATTTACAGTAATTATATTATAATATTTAAAGTAGCCTTTCAAAGGCCTTTCCATTGAAATAGGTAGCCCAGTGGTAACCCATTCCAATTGACCGCCCATACGATTGACTTTCCCTTATCGAATGATGAACTCAACGATAAGGCTAGCCCTTTAAAATTGGTAATTCGTAAGTAATTCTCCTTGATGTCCCTATGAAAGGGTTTCCCTAACGTTTTAGCGCTTAATATAAAACTTTCCCTTTTGTGGAAGATGTGTGCGACAAGGAAAAAATATAAATCCTTATTCCATGTGGGGAGCTGCTTTGCTCAGTAAAGTTAGGTATTGGTTTAGTTGGCGACTTGGCGTTCCGCAGTGCAGAAAAGCAGGCTTGACACTAGAATGGGTAAGTGCCGAAATACGTACCTACTTAGTTATTGTCATGATACTCATGATACTACTTTTTTGATTTGGATCCTGTATTTTTTGTCAACTGTTTCGTAATATGTAATCAGAGTATTTTTGTTTTGCTAATTCGCGTTTTGACAATTAATTTTTTTATTAATTAAGTAGGTAAGTAAGTAAGTATTTATGTTTTTACAAAAAGTATTTAAGTATACATTATCAAATGTTAATTGATCTATTTACGGTTTGTTTCAGATTTCAAACAAAGTTTAGTTAAGAATGAAGTTGAAAGTCAGTCCCTCCTACCAGCAAAGAGAAAATTCTATGGCAGTAAGTACCTACCTAAACATAAATTCTATGATGTGATACCAATGAGCTATGCGTAGTAGCCGGAAACACCTAATACTTCAAATATATTATTTTCCGGTTAATAATAATTTGTCCAAGTTTTCATTTTACGAAAGCTATGTTATTTTATTTGATCTATTTTAGAATAAATGCGTAATTTAATTACTACAAGTAGGTTACGTTACTTTGATTTATAAGTGATATCAAAAATAAAGTCTTCTTGCAAAACATTTCATTCGGAATTATGAAAAATCGTGTTTTTGATCAATTCGGAACCATGTAGTTGATGTAATGTAGGTTAAATAGGTACCTACCCGAAGTAGCCACTAGTAGGTATAGGTTTCCGTCACAATACATTCTAGATAGATACCGCATGTTGCCATGTTCATATTATAAATACTAACTAAGTACTATTATAATATTATACATATATAATTAATTATTCAAATTGTGAACTCTGTCTGTCTGTTACATTTTTATGCCAAAACCAAAACACCGATTTCGATGAAATTTGGAATGTAACTAGCATAAACCTAGGAGAAACGAAAGTTGTGAGGGTAATGCATGTTTGTATGTTTGCTACTTACTGCTCCTTTGCGACTCTAGCTGATTTTTTTGTCATTTTCAGATAAAGCAGAAAATTCAGTTGACATGTTTGATACGCAATACAGTCAAGATTGGGAAGATAATGAATTATATTCCCAAAATAATGCAACTCGTACGGTTAAATGCAAGGAAACAAATACGGATGCAGCTTCACCAACAAAAAATAGTAACAATGCTGAAGAAAGCGCCATAGTATACTCTGTTTCTGTAGGAACCCAAAGCGAGTTTATGGAGGCCGCAAACAACTTAAGAGAAGCGAACACAGAATTTGGCCGATTTGTTGCTCGTGAATTGTCAAATGTTCCAATTATAAAACGGCGACAAATTATGTGGCAAATAATCCGAATTTTTGAACATGGCTCAGTTTGATTTATTTTGCTTATGAAACAATTAACTAGGCATAGGCTTGTATCATTTTTCAATAGTTAATAAATGAAACACATATAAAAATATTGGTATTCGTTTTATTTACTTAAAAACATAAATTTTTTTAAGCTTGAAGGTTTTTTGAAATATTATCATACAGCTTCAGCATAGATATAAAAAAACATAGCTATTATAGAAAAAAAACTTTTTTTTACAAACTTCAGGCATAGTTGGCATATTTCAGGGAATCAACCCTGTCAAATAAAGTTGAAAAATAAAAGGATTTTCTTACAAAAAATAAACGATATCGCACCCACACATAAATGTATAAAAAACCCCCGACTCAAAACAGGCGTCGCCACGTCAGTGACCACTAAGTAGATGGGGATTTTTTATTTTTTTTATTTTTTTTATTTCACGTTTTTTAATCTTTTTCAAATAAACAATCTGACTTTAGCTAGCAACGTCTCTTTAACGACATGAAATGAATTAGGGGTTTATTAAGTTAGTTATTACTCATAAATAAAAAGAGGGGTGTTAGTTTATAACGTGTATCTCTATGTCTGTATCTGAGTGTCTGTTTGTGGCATCGTAGCTCCCAAACGGATGAACCGATTTGGATGCGGTTTTTGAAATGCGGTATTTGAAAGCAGGTTTTCAAGCGGTGGTTTTTAGCAAAATTTCATGAAAATTGTTTCGGCCGTTTAAGAGATCAGCTCTTAAAGTATGTGGCGCCGTTAAATCGGGGGCTTTTAACCTCTAAAACCTCTATATCTCAAAAACGGCTAAACTGATTTTAATAAAACATGTCTCAGAACCACCGCCAAAAGACCTGCTTTCAAATAAAATTAAACTGCATCGAAATCGGGTCATCCGTTTAAGAGCTACGGTGCCACAGACAGACACACACACAGACACGCACGCACGCTCACACGCACGCACTCTCTCACACACACACACACACACACACACACACACGCGCGCGCGCGCGCACACACGCACACATACACACAGACACACGGCGGCGGGGGTTAAAAAAGGGGCTAACTTCGGTACCGACTGTTAAAAAATTACTAACCCATCAAAAATATACCTACAATTGTAAGAAAGGGATGGACACTTATTACAAAGGACGTATCACTTCGCAGAATTTTCGAAGCAATTATCTACTGATCTCGTGTTGATTTTAGGGTAAAAAACTATGTTTATAACAAACACCTAATAAATTCACAAAGTTTTAGGCGAGATGTAATAATATAAAAAGCGAAAACTTTAAATCGCCCGTTCATTTTTTTACGATTGATATTTTTTATTTTGTTGAATAGTATCTAAAGATTACTTCAACATAGCACTGCTTAAAAATTACCACAAAAAAAAACATATTATGTAGTGCAACTTTTTTTACGGACGTGCGCGCACCACTGTGATGTAATGACGTCACTCCAGCAAGATGGCGGCGCCCGCGCTCTACGAACTACGGTCTATTTGATGGCAAAGCGAATTCCACGCGAATGCGATGAGGAGCGACGCGGCGCGAAAGAAACAAACAGTCTACAGACAGGGTATTTTAAGTGTCCTACTACGTCCTACGTGACCAATAAAGGCGCCTGCTCTTATTAAAATGACAATATATTATATAAGTAAATTTTTTAGACGTTCCAAATGGCTACGCTTGTGAAAAACCATTTGACGCTATGGATATTTTACAGGGATCGCATCACAAAACGCTTAAGACTGCCAATTCCAAGATATCGATTTTGAAAGCAATTAGTCGAAATAACTCAAAAGTTCTATATGGCGCCTACTTTTCCTCAATCTGTCAACGGATTCGTTATCAGAGGCCACACAGATCCTCAGATATCGATTTTGGAAACAATCAGTCGAATACCTAAAAAGATCAAAATGGCGGCTACTTTTTTTCAAACTGTCAACCAGACCTTTATAACGTTATGAATAATATCGTTATCATAACGTTATATTTCGTTAGTGCTCAAAATTCCGTTTAAATATATCGATATTTTTTCTTAACGTTATGCTACACCGTAATGAAATCCTAATAACGTTATACTTAAATAACGTTATAATAACGTTATGAAACTTATGAACTACGCGCTGTTGCCGCTCCTCAGGTAGGCATTTTGCGTAACTGGCCGACTGGCGCGTGCACCGGCGCTGGATTCATGCATTGCGCGACGTTGCCAGATATAAGATATAACCACAGGATACAACAATTTTCTTGTCGTCTTATCTGCCTACCGTCCAGGGGTGTTATTCTCTCAAAAAATAGTCTGTAAGTAGGTATGAATATTTGGATACAAGCGTCGTCGCCACGTTGGGTATTTTATAAGGGCTAAGTAGTTGGGGTATTTTATATTATTTAGTTTACTTAGCGGTCCCCCGACGTGTCGACGCTTGAATCAAAATATTAATAAGTACCTACTTATAATTAAACTTAAAATAGGGCCAATACTCCTTATTTTTTACTTTTTAGAGGTTTTCCTTTACAGACTATTTTGAGTGGGGGGTTTTTTAATGTTTTTATTTATTTTTTTATTTCACGCTTTTTAAACTTTTTCAAATTAACAATATGACTTTAGCTAGCAACGTCTCTTTAAAAACATAAAATGAATAATAGGGGGCTAATAAGTAATAAATAAAAAGAGGGGTGTTAGTTTATAACGGGCATCATAGCTCCCAAACGGATGAACCGATTTGGATGCGGTTCTTTTTATTTGAAAGCAAGTTTTCTAGCGGGGGTTTAAAGCAAAATCTCAAAAAGGGCTGAACCAATTTTGATAAAACATGGCTAAGAACCACCGACAAGAAACCTGCATTAATATAAAAAAAAACCGCATCCAAATCGGTTTATCCGTTTAAGAACTACAGTGCCACACACACACACACACACACACACACACACACACACACACACGCACGCACGCACGCACGCACGCACGCACGCACGCACGCGTTTTTTGCGTCGGGGGTTAAAAACAACGGACGGTCGGACGAACGAGTGAATGTCCAAGCGGCGAGTTTAAGTAGTCCCGTCAGTGCGAACAAAACATATTTTAGCGCGTGCATTTTCAATTTAGCAGCATGGTTTCTGCCCATGGATCGAACGTATAAGGCAGCTTAATTGAAAATGCACGCGCTAATGAGTATTTTGTTCACTCTGACGATGACGGGAAGGGACAACTTAAACTCGCCGCTGCGATTTGGCTCGTTCGTCCGACCGTTTTTAACCACCGAATCACTACCGGGGTGTGATTCCCTCAGAAACAACACGGACGGGCGGACGAACGAGCGAAATCGCAGCGGCGAGTTTAGGTAGTCCCGTCAGAGCGAACAAAACACATTTTAGCGCGTGCATTTTCAATTAAGCTGCCTTAGTTATACGTTCGATCCATCGGCAGAAACCATGCTGCTAAATTGAAAATGCACGCGCTAAAATATGTTTTGCTCGCACTGACGGGACTACTTAAACTCGCCGCTTGGACATTCACTCGTCCGTCCGTCCGACCGTCGTTGTTCAGAGAATCACTACCCAGTACAGTTAAAACATCGGTACGAAGCAGGCAACGGCAACGGCAAGGCAAAACAATGTCACGCGCCATAAGCCGCAGCCGCACCAAGGTCAGGAGTGAGTGAAATTGAGTGTAAGAAAGAGATGGTCTATAACGTTATTGTAGCGCTAACCGAAGTATCGTTATACGTATAGCGTTTTGTTTGATAACGTTATAATGAATACCGCTACATTTATGACGTCAAATAACGTTATAGTATAACGTTATTCGAGTAAAATCACGTTATGAAACATAACGTTACACGAAAATAACGGTTATTAAAAGTCTGCTGTCAACGGGTTCGTTGTCGGAGACTAGACAAATCCCCAGATATCGATTTTGGAAACAATCAGTCGAATAACTAAAAAGTTCAAGTTTTCCTCAATTTATAGCTTCTTTACTGCTCTATATATATTTATATACTATGCGTGATTGTTCCAATTTTTAATCGAGATTTAATTGTGAAATTTGCTCGATTAAAATGTCGATTAATTTTGTGACGACTGATTGTTTAATGGATTAATTAGTAGATGTAAAAATTTATCGATTAATGTCCATCTCTGGCACTACCAACTAGGCCAACGCCTAGCGCAGCAGGTGGATAAGGGTAACCCTTATATATAGCGCTTTAATAAGCCAATTGAACGTTTTTTAAGCGATACGGCTTTCCTAAGTAAAATCCTTATAAAAAGGGACCCGACCACCAATTAAGCTTTTAAAAGACTTACCTGTCGAAGTATAACCCACTAAAAGAATAACCCATTTGGAAGAAATACATGACTTAGTTATTTATTAAACTAACCATTCTCATAAGGGAAGCCTAAAGAGCTAAACCTCAGATCGTCAGCAGTAAATTGATATCCCTCTCTTATTGCGTAACCAAATATAAGGGTAACCCTTATAAATAGCGCTTTAAAAGCGGATTTGGATAGTTAATTGGTAAGGGTAACCCTTATCAATAGCGCGTAAGCAAATAGAACGGCTTTCAAGCGATACGGCTTTTCTGAATATATCCTTATAAAAACCCATTCGAAACCCCTTGAATGGGATAGCGGGCCGGTCCCTGCTCGTGACAATGGGGGCAAATGAGCTGTCACGAGAGAATTAGTTAGCTGGTAACGAAACTCACGATGCAAGATCTCAGGCATATTACGACGCTTCAAAGAACTCAACATCAAAATGAGAGCATTGTGCACACTGACGTTCAGCAACCTTTTAAACATTTTTGCATACCATTTCACGCATCTCTTTCTTTCCAACAAATACATTGAGAGTTTTTGATCCTTAAGATCAATACCTCCCATTGTATTGTTATAATGCTTAACAACGACGGGCTTTACGAGCTCACGTCCTGCCTTTCTTCCTTCAAAGGTCTCCGCGGTGTGGAAAGTAGATATCATTACCACCAGTTTAGTGTCTTTCCATGCTACGCATGAAACGTCATTAGAATGGCGAGCAATGATAGTCCCCTTCGGCACATTCTTTGGAGCCTTTGCGATATCCTTTGGTACATTTTTGCGGTTTGCACGCATTGTCCCTAAGCAATCAAACCCCAAACTCTTAAGATACCGTGCCAACGCTGGGGAATTGTAAAAATTATCCATCGTGACGCAGTGACCTCGACGTTCGAGACTTTTCAATAATTCCAGTACCACTTCGGTACTCTTGCCAGCCAAGAGCGTACTAGGAGCCACAATGTTGCGGCTATCAGAATTCTTCCCTGTGTAAATTTCGAATTTATACATATAGCCAGTCCTCGATTCGCAAAGCTCGTATGATTTTATGCCGAAACGCGCAGCCTTCGACCTTATTGCTTGAACCCAGGACAGGCGGCCCTTGAATAAGGTCAACGACTCGTCTATTGCAATGTCCTGGTGAAGGTTATATAAATTTTGAAATTTGGTCCCTAAATGACTGAGGACTGGCGCGAGTTTTCGCAACTTTGCTGAAATCACTTCCCCTTCGCTATACGACACATTCTGACTCACATCAGAGTTGTCAGTAAAGTGAAGGAACTTTGATAGCAAAACGAAGCGGTTAAATGTCATCAACTGCCTAAACTTGGGCATTTCTAGGTAGCTGTTCGACTTCCAGTAATCAGCCAAAGATGTTCGTGGGTCCAATCCCATTAATATAAGCATGGCAAAAAACAAGTACATCTCGTTTACATCGGTGTCAATCCAACGATGCAATCGAGATGAGGGTTTCAGTGTTCCTGCTGCTCTTTTTGCTTCGATCTCTTGATGAGCATATCTATTGGTCTCCCTGACTATAAGCTCCATGATGTCTGTATCCCAGATATCTATAAAGGCATCATAGGGATTATCGTAGTCCTTGATAGCTCCCGGAGTAGGACCAGAGAAAATCTCTTGAACACCCCGGAAAGTATCATAATCTACTTGCCAATTGAAATCAATACATACGTTCGTCAATTGTTCGATAGCCTCATCCATTGCTCTCTCTACTGAATTTACAATATGACGAACAGGTTCATCCAACTCTTCGTCTTCCGGAATATTCCTGCTCATACCACCAGTGGCAGTAATTTGATCCAGATTGAACTCATCGTCAAAATCTGAATCAAATTCACTGCCAGCGGCATTCGATCCTGCAGCATGCCTTCTCGATATTGCCGTCCGCCCCGATGTAGACGGGACAGCATCAAATATGTGTTGTGCACCAAGTTGTGATGAGCTATGCTCACCACTAGGTTCAGGTAGTGATGGCACAGCCATTTGAACACTAGTGGTACCAACTACCTCACCACAGCTTGATACTACCACAGGATTGCTGCATGAAAGCGGTATGAGCTCCGGGGAATAAACCGGCGGCGGCAACTCACAAATCCATTTCCTAACATGATCGTAGTGATCTTCCACCATTGCTTCGCCCTCCTCTTCATCGACGTCCAGCGCTGCGGCTCGCTCCAACGCACTTACACTGCAAATTATAAATACGATAAGAATAACATACATAATATAACAATTATAATAGTAAATGACACGGAAACAGCGACGATCTAATGAAATGAAAAACTTACTGAATGCTCTGCTCCAGCTCAAACCTCTTCTTTATGGTCCCCCCGGGGGTTTGAACCAGTGGCACCGTGTCTTTGAATCGCATTGAACCCCCAGGGGTCTCCGTGACATTGAAGCCATAGAAAGATGGCCGAGATGGTCTGGAAAAAAAAAAACACCATTAATAAATCCCACACATACAAAACACACACACACACACACCCACACACGCCCCCACACACACATATACACACACACACACGCACGCACGCACGCACGCACGCACGCACGCACGCACACACACACACACACACGCACACACACACACACACACGCGCACACACACACACACACACACGCACACACACACACACACACAGAAAGTACATATAAGATTATTAATTACTTACAATTTAGGTTGCCACAGTTTTGGTTCTGGCTCCAGCTGAGGGTCGTTATTACAGGAGGCTGCATTCGCCAGAATCAGCATTCGTCTGGCCTGCGTGCCCCTGAAGACTCTCGAGCCGGAGCGAGACCTAGGTGTGACAGACCTGGACCTCGATCTCGACCTCGATCTATCACGGGGCCTAACCTTCCTAAAACAAAAGTACGATATTTCATTCAATAAAAAGGCGCTTATTTTATTGCGTACCTACCTATTCTTTGATAAAAGCGATTCATAACATATTTTGCTATAATAATGACTACATTATAAAAATAACGCACATTTCTCGTCATTTTATCTGAACATATAATCGTGACAAATCTAAATATGGCCTAATAATAATGTATTAAAAAAAATAAGAATAAAAAACATTTTTTTTTGCTGTCCGTACCTCGACTACGCGCGCGGCGCGCGATTTGACATGTTTCGCAGAGTATCTTAGTACTTAGTACTTTAGACTTGGATTTCATAAAATTTACACAAATATATACAAAACTAATACATGCTTTGGATTCCTAGACAAATAATCTATAAAGTTATGTATACTTTACAACATATTAGATAAAATAAACCTGTAAATTCAACGAATAACTTGACTGCAAGCTTGCCAAAAATTACGTAATGAAAAGTTTGAGGCTTTTTTCATAACGATATTTTTCGAAATGCCTAAAACAAATATCAGATAACTACGCCTTGCTTCTTTTTGAGTAATTTGATATATAAAACAAGGCACAACAACTTACCTTCTTCGGTTAAAATCCATTTTATTTCGCACAGCACTGAATGTTGCAACACTACAATAATCGTAATGGCGGACGAGCGCACCGTATTGGGCAATAATTTAATTTTTATTATTTTTTTGCTAGTTCGGATGCTTGGTTTTTGGGGAAAAAATTCAAAAATGTTGCCAAAGAGGTGAGAAATCGATTCGATTATTTTTTTATACTAGCAGGGTCTTCGTTTATGAAATTTAAATTCTCCAATCACAGCGCCGTCCTGCGCACAACTGCTGTGCGTAGGACATCACCGGCCAAAATTTTCTACGCACAACTGCTGTGCGCAGGACACCTGACGGGTTAATCAACTGACTGACGGAAAGCAAATTGGTGGTTAATTCTGGTACACATAATACATCTTTCACTGCGATGTCATATTCTACACCGTTTACAACTGTAACAATGTTTACATCTCCAGAACACAGCACTGGAACTTTTGTCTGGTTTGCAATAATAATTTCTTTCGTTTCATATTGATGTGACGAATTTAAAAGGTTATCTTTACTTGCTATCATGTGTTTACTTGCGCCACTATCAATATACCAGCTGTCCTTATTGAAATCTCCAGTTAGAAAAACAGCATTAAATGCGTTAGTTTTCTTTTATTTATTTCAGTTTGCGGACACTGATTTTTGTAATGGCCGGTCTGTTTACACTTATAACATTTTATAACCTTATGTTCTGACTTTGACGTTGACATTTCTGATTGTCTATGACCTTTTGTTGGGTTGCTATTTTTAAATCTTTGCGTTCCTTTCGCAATAAATGCACTATCGGAAGAGGAAACATTACCACCAACTTCTGACGACATATCTATCAACTTGGTTTTAATGATGTCGGCGCTAACCTCAAAGCCTGAATGCTCAATAGCCATAATCATAGGTGCATATTTTTCTGGTAGTCCTGCTAACATTAATGCTCCAATCCATTCATCGGTAATTTCAAATCCTGTTCCTTGCAGTCGCTGGCTTGTTTCTATTATCTGAGTAACATACTGAGTCATTGACTCGCTGTTTTCAAGCCGAATGTTGATAAGATTTCGTAACAAACTGATCTTCCTTGTGTAGCCGGAATCATCAAACATCTTCTTGAGCGTAGTCCATAAATCATATGTCGTGACCGCCTGTTTTATATGAACATAAATCGATGAATCGATTGACAATATTAGCTTTGCCTTGGCTTTAGCATCTTCAGCTTTTACTTCTGCAGTAGCCGTTGCACTTAGCTGACTTTTTATGTTCGCCGCCATGTTTTCTAGCACCAGCACATTTTGCACCGCAAAACACCAAACGTCGTAATTTTCGCGACCTTTTAATTTTGGCACACTGGCCATATAGTTCACCGACATTATTATCACAAACCTAACAGTTTAAATACTTTAAAATCTACTAAATACGCGTGCGGCACATAACCTATTAATAATACAGCAGATCCATGGTCGAAGTGACATTTATTCTAACAGGTTGCACATTTACATTAGACGCACGCGTCAGGTGGCGCTAGTGAGTTTGTTACCATATCAAAAAAGACGGCGTTGGATTTCGCCAAATAACTTTATCATTGTGTTTGCAAATAAGTAGAAGAGGAACCAAAGATGATTGAAAGATATGTGCATCAGAGTCAGTCGTGTTCTCAAATTTTTGTTTAAATTGTTTTTGGTGTGAACCATCACATCCCCACTTGTAGATGAGCTCAAGAGAACTAAGCTCCTCGGATGATAACGTATCTAAAACTTCATCCAAATACGATAATAGTCTTTTCTTTTTATGATTGAGTAACTGTTGCAGTTTAACCTCGGCACACACAGAATTAACGTTAACGCTTTCTTCACTATTATAGCACTTCTTTTTCTCTTTTTGTATTAAACTGTAGCACGGAAATAGGTCTTTATCGTAAGCTCTTATAATCTCATACTGTTTTCTTGTTAATGATGCCTCTACAAACATAGACAGGGCCTCTTGTGGTGTCAATTGTCTTCGAGAGGACACGAGAGTCTTAATGTTTTCTTTTTGGTTAGAATCATCCTTTGAACCCGTAGTCATAATATTCTTGACAACAGTAGCACCGTCAATATTACCGCTTTCTCGAAGCATCATTTGACCAGCAAATAAAATCTCTTGTGCTTCATTATTTTCCCTGAGAGATTCCGTTTTGCGTCTTTTGCTTCTTTCACACAAATCTTCAAAGGACTTTTGCGGCCGGTGGCCGGTATTGCATAACACTTTCATAGGTATTTCTATAGTTCCTTGCAACCAGTTATAGCGACCTCAGCTCGACCAGCTGCTTGTCAGCGAGACTTCATATCGTATTTCAATCGAGCAAATCTCCGCAGGAAGTCTTCTTCCCGCTCAACCGGGAAGCAAGCAGTTTCCACGTGGCACTTTTCCACAAAATCCAGTTTTTTGGCAAAATCTTTCTCGGCACACTCTTTAGCCATGTTAAATATGGCAATTCGAGTAACCATATTCACGCCAGAACCACCTAAAACAAATAAACAGGAACGTTAGAATAACGACCGCAAAGTTATCGTGGTTTGGTCGAGCAGACCGCCATTTCAAAATCATAAAAAACATTGATGCAGCAGTTTAAAGCAGTATTTTAAAAATATTACATAAAGAAT
Organism: Acleris laterana; assembly: GCA_963966035.1. Lineage (NCBI taxonomy): Eukaryota > Metazoa > Arthropoda > Insecta > Lepidoptera > Tortricidae > Acleris > Acleris laterana. The sequence continues at coordinate 7,186,776 of OZ014458.1, read as the reverse complement.
GCTGACAATACGAATGTAATAAGAAAAAATCAAGACCTGATATTGCCGGGAAATATAACTAAAATGCGAATACTTATAGTAGATTGGTAAAAATGGTTAAATATAGAGAGTACTTCTATAAAATGATAAATTATATAACAGAACTATGCAAAACTAGACGTCTTCATATAAATATAAAATGTACATACTTGGTTGACTATTCTCCATTATATAAATCACTGCAGTTTACTTCAGAATAATTCCAAATAAATGAAACGTAATGTATATTTGTGATAATATGCACTCGCAACAATTCAACAGTACGCAACAGCGGTCGAAACTTGACTGATACTTAAGTTAAGGCTGGTTTACACTTTCATTAGCGCGAGTGCAAGTGATCGAGTGCAGATGTGTAGTGCGAGTAGTGTCCGATTCACTACGAGTGCAGGTGTGTAGTGCGAGTAGTGTCCGATTCACTACGAGTGCAGGTGTGTAGTGCGAGTAGTGTCCGATTCACTACGAGTGCAGGTGTGTAGTGCGAGTAGTGTCCGATTCACTACGAGTGCAGGTGTGTAGTGCGAGTAGTGTCCGATTCACTACGAGTGCAGGTGTGTAGTGCGAGTAGTGTCCGATTCACTACGAGTGCAGGTGTGTAGTGCGAGTAGTGTCCGATTCACTACGAGTGCAGGTGTGTAGTGCGAGTAGTGTCCGATTCACTACGAGTGCAGGTGTGTAGTGCGAGTAGTGTCCGATTCACTACGAGTGCAGGTGTGTAGTGCGAGTAGTGTCCGATTCACTACGAGTGCAGGTGTGTAGTGCGAGTAGTGTCCGATTCACTACGAGTGCAGGTGTGTAGTGCGAGTAGTGTCCGATTCACTACGAGTGCAGGTGTGTAGTGCGAGTAGTGTCCGATTCACTACGAGTGCAGGTGTGTAGTGCGAGTAGTGTCCGATTCACTACGAGTGCAGGTGTGTAGTGCGAGTAGTGTCCGATTCACTACGAGTGCAGGTGTGTAGTGCGAGTAGTGTCCGATTCACTACGAGTGCAGGTGTGTAGTGCGAGTAGTGTCCGATTCACTACGAGTGCAGGTGATTAGTGCGAGTGCAGGTGTGTAGTGCGAGTAGTGTCCAATTCACTGCGAGTGCAGGTGATTAGTGCGAGTAGTGTCCAGCCTCTGTTTAGTAAATTCAGAACCATATACAGGGCGTCCCACGGCCATGCCACATGGAAGGAAAGTACCTTAAATATTGTAGATGGAACATTTTACTGAAAGAAGACATTATTTGAATTTAAAAAACAATTTAAACTGCATTCATAGATATTTAAATAATTAAGGTCAGGTGGGGTAAGGGGAACATACTTTATTCATCTTATCTTATTTTGAGTTCTATACTACAAAGTATAAGGTTCTTAATTGTTTCGCTTAAGACAAAACATACTTATTTTCGTTAGCTATCCAGTACAAAATACTTTTTATGCTAGTTCTAATGCATATCGCCAGAAAATGATTATTCGTTAGACTAGTTCTATCGTTTCCCTTTCCCTATTTCTGGGGTAAGGGAAACAGTCTCAATAAATCTAAAAGTAATAGTAGGGGAGGGATGGGCACTTTTTCACTATTTATTGCAAAAAAAATCAGATTTTATAGATAATCAACTTTTATTGCCAATTCTTATTGCACCACACATTTGGCTAGATATAATTAAAGAGCTTTCTTAAAAATTACAATCAGTTTCAACATTACGAGATATTTTATAAACTAAGTCAAAAGTGCCCAATGCTCCCTATGGTAGGGAGGCTTGGACATACCCTGTGGGAGGCTTGGGCACGGCCTATAAATTACTTTATATCCATAATAGAATTCAATAATTAGTTAACAAATATACTATTATTAAACTATATCAATAATAGAAACCAGATATAAAAGTTAACAAATAAAAAACATCTTAAACAGTATCTTAACTTATCTGAGATTGGGTATAACCCATAAAGGACTATCGAATGTGTACTTAGAGCTACCACGTTTGGTTTTATTGCATGTCTTTGGTACTGGCAATTTAGTTTTGATGTCGTCTAAAAGGACACTAGCTATGTCATCTACTTCAGGAAAAAAAAAGGTGCTTTTTATCTTACTCAGCCTCATAAATTTTATAGTAGCCATGGTAGGACTAATGTCTTCGATTTGACCGACATAGTGCACAACAGTCTTTTTTGTATTAAATTTAACAAGAACGAAATCATTTATTTTAAATTTTCTGTCAACGATTATCACATCATCTTCATCAAACTCTTCTTCTGCCGTTTCATTAATAAAAGATTCTCCGGAACTTTCATCGAGTACAACATTTTCTACATCACTATCACTGCTGCTCATTTGCTTTTTCTTTGCTCTATTCGATGTTAGTTCTGGTGGAAGTTTAGGAATCTGTTTCTTCTCTGTATTTTTAAGAACCTTTTTTTCCTGTCTCTCTCTTTTAGCTCTGTTCTTGGTTTGTCTTTCTTGTTCTGCTAATTCTATGAGTCTCTTTTCAGGTGTGTCAGTCAATATCCTTGTCTTTCCTTTCTTCCTTACATTTCTAATCAGTTTTCTAGGACTAGCCTTTGGATATGGTCTCACTATTTCAGGGGTTACAACTTCAGCGACTTAAATTGTAATTTGATCTATAGCAAATGACGTGGAAGCATCAGCAACATCAATGTTTTTGTCAACTGGATCTACTTCAATTTGATTTTCTCTTTCAGACTGTTCTGGAAGGACTTGAGTTGAAGTTGGCTGGATTATTGGATCATTTCTGGACGGTAACGCTTCATCAGTTACAGGTGCATCGCGATCAGTGACAGCAGCGCAAAGAAAATCTTCATCTGTGAATATATTTGAATTAAAAGGCCATATCCCAGGTTTTTCAAATCCTTTTTGTATGTTTTGTGGTTTGAACGCTAGAGGTATAGCAATGGCTGCTAGTTTGGGGATATCGTAGATTGTTACGGTTTTTCCTGGATTTCTGACCATCCAGTCTGTTAAAGCTTTATTGTAGTAATTTTTTAGTGGTCATAGTCATAGTCATAGTATATTTATTTGTTCAACACAGGTGGGTACATAATTATATACAGGTCTTATTCTATGGTTGTTTCACTGCGCTGTGCCGTAAGGCATACAATTTGTAGACAGTCAATGGCATGCTGCATGCATTTACAGTTCACATATTGTTTCAGTTAGATAAAAAATCATTTATGCTATAGTAACATTTTTGTACTAGATAATTGTATAGCTGTTTTTTTAAGACTGACATATTTTCTTCACTTACAATTTCGGCCGGTATTTTATTATAAATTTTTGGGGCCATTCCAAGTACACTTTTTCGAAAAAGGGCAGTCTTAGAAGACATGGCTCTCATTTTATTCTTAAGACGCGTACTCTTAAAATTATTAAATAGGGTCAGATTACTTTTCACAAAAATTACTACTTCGTATATATATAAGCAAGGAAGAGTTAGTATGCGTAATTCTTGGAAATATGGTTTACAGGAATCCATGTAATGAATACCACATAAGGCTCTTATGCATTTTTCCTGCGCTTTAAATGCCATTTCTCTGTACGTCGAATTTGCCCAGAATATGATGCCATATCTAAGTGTTGATGTTATATAGGCGTGATAAGCAGTTAAAATCACCGACTCATTTACAACCTTTCTTAAATTATATAAAGCATATGAAAATTGATTCAGTTTTTTACATACAGTGTCCATTTGATTCATCCATGTCAACCTATTATCTAAATTTAATCCTAAAAATCTTGTACAATCCGTTTCTTCGATCTGATGTCCTTTATAAGTTATTTTTAAATTGTGTATATCATTTGTTCTTCGTTTAAAAACCATAAATTTAGTCTTCCCTAAATTGATTTTTAGATTATTGCTTATAAGCCATTCTATTATAATTTCTAATGTTGTGTTTATGTCCGTTTCATAAGTTTCTGGATCTTTACCAGTAAAAATTACAGTACTGTCGTCGGCGAAGTCCATACACTGTTAAGTCAAGTGGCTGTAGCTTGTGGCTACAGTGTGGTGGAAAGGTCAGCAAAACAATGCCAACTTCTTTACAAAAGTCTAAGACGTCCACAGCAATATGGCTCTCATGATTATCAAGGAGCAACAACACTGGATTTTCAGGCGTCGGTTTGGCATGTTTCGCAAAATGATGCATATATTTAACAAAATTTGAAGATGTCATCCATCCAGATGGATGTGCTGAGCCATCTGACCCAACGGGGGCATCATGAAGCATGTAGGGTTTGAAATTTACTCTCGGGAATATAAAGTATGGAGGTATTGAATTTCCAATACCATTGATTCCACAGCATATTGTGACAAGTGAGCCTCTCTCTGCAGATGTTGCTTGTCCAACTTGTTTCGAGCCTTTTGAAGCAATCACTCTTTTTGTACGCTGAACAGTCGTCAACCCTGTTTCATCTATATTATATATAGCTTCGGGGCCAAAATGATGTCGCTCAAAGACGGCTTTTACATTTTCGAAAAAATTATCCACATTTGTTCTGTTAAAACTTGTTGCACGTGACAACGATGTAGCTTCTGGTGTCCGTATTGATAAGTGAGATTGCCTGTTTAGAAATCCCCTTATCCAGTCCTTAGATGCGATTGTTTTCTTGGTCCAATTATCGGGTATATTAGTTGTCTTTCTGGCTACAGCATAGTCATAGGCCAATTTACGTGCCTGTATCTTTGTCAACCCATAATTATGTTTAGAACAAACTATCATGTAATTTGTCAATTTTTGTTCTTCTTCGTCAGTGAAGATTTGTGAGGTTATAAATCTGTGCGAAGAATCCTTTATAGAATCTTGTTTTAGGTACCGTTGCAAACTTGATCTAGGGATTTCATATTTATCAGCTGTCGTTTTTATTTTTGATCCTTTTGATACCTCTTCTATGGCTCGTAATATTAAATCTTTAGGAATTTCCCGTCGCAAACCTTTCTTTTTGAATTTAAACGGCATCTTTCTGTAATTAACAATAAACCAATAGTTAAAATCCTCCTATACTGAACATAATAGGAGGGAGCGTTGGGCATGCCCAAACCACCCGCACGTCAAGATGCCCATTACTCCCTCTGTATACATTTTCGACATAGGTTACCCGTATTTTTTTGAATCTACGTATTTAGGCTTGGATTTCAGTTTAATTTATAGATTAGTGAATGTACAATAGATTAATAATAGAAAATACACATACCTTTCATTAGTTTTCTCTTTATAACGATCCGAAACCGCAACAAAATATTTACTTTTACGAGCGCATAACCTTCAAACGTGTTTGTGTTTGACAACTTACAGAAATGACAGATAGTCTATGGATGAACAGTGTTGCCAGTCGGTAAAGTAAACTACCAAACCAAAAAAAAAAAAAAACTATGATCAAATCAGAATAAAAGGGGGGTGCCCATGTCTCCCAACTGCCCATCCCTCCCCTACCTCCCCTACTAGTTTGGATTATAACTACGCAAAACATTTTAAAAACACCTTTATTTAAATGCGTACTTGATGCGTAACGAAATACTGTTGCAAATAGAAGATATTTATCACAATCGGTATTTGGGGTAAGGGAAACATGCGAGTTTCGAACAGAGGTAGTCAACTAAAAACAAAGGAAGTAAAAAGGAAGTGCATTGTTTTTATTGTAATGTTTATTAATCGTTAAAATAAAGTAGCCTCACGCTTATCAATAATTACTAAGAATAATATTAATAGGAATTACTTTTATTTGGCATTACAAAGTTTTACATACTCAATTAAGACAACTTAGACTTAAAAAAAAACAAAAAAAAATATACGGTCGAATTAAGAAACCTCCTCCTTTTGGTATGACGCATTATTGGTTGTTCTCTCATAGTTTCTCGGCATTTTTCTGTAAAAAATATTGTAGTCTGTAAATATTTTTTTCTAAACGGATAAAAACAAGATGTTCATATCGCCAACCGTCATTTGACATCATACAAAATAACATAATAAAAGTATGTAATAACATATAATAATAGTCAATAGATAACCAATCATTATAATAGAATAGTTCAATACCTAACAATTTTTTTCCCATAACTTGGTAGGTACCTTACCAAATTAATAACCTATTTTGCCATTTAGGTTAGGGTATAATTTGTATGGAGAGGACAGCTGTTACGGTGCCCAAGCAATGTGTAAAATATCATAACATTTATGGTTAGTTACCGATTCAAGAGACTGTAGCACTGTATTTCTACTTTTTATAAAATTTGCCTTGCCTTCAAAATGTTTGTTACTTCTGACATCGGGAAAGAGAAACATATGTCCCCCTTAACCCGGCCATGATAGTTTCCCTTACCCCACTTATGCATTTGTAGGTTATGTTACAAATCACATCAAAATTTAACATTTACAGCCTATTCAGCAAAAATTTATATGCATACAAACAAAATATATCTATAAAACAATACTTACTGACATTTGCAGACTTGTTACCAGACTTTTTAACACATAAATCGGTATCCAAATCGAACACGTCGAACTCGTGGTTTCGTTGTTTGCCAACTAAAGTATTGTTTTTGTCACACTCACACGTTCAATCATCATAACTCAATCTGTGTTTTTTTTTTTGGAACTAATTCTCAGTTACTGCTTTATTGATCGAGTAATCACAACGCTGCGGTGTACAGTTATTGATATATCAACTAGTGTTTCCCTTTCCCAGTAGTTCCCCTTACCCCACCTGACCTTACATGGTTGAACCGGGAATCGAACCCGTTACACGAGAAAAATAATTACCCTGTAGCTTTATCATACCGATCGAAAGGCTTCATCATAAAGATTATTTTTTGTTACATAACATAGTGTCAGAAATAAAAGGAAGACCATGAAATTTAACATTTTTAATACAAAATTAATCAATTTATCAAATCCTCAAAATGAGTCCCTTCCTGTTGAATACAAAGTCGCACTCTTTTGATTATTTCGCTACCTGTCGATTTTTTGATCTTGTTGTGGTGGATATTTAGAATAATACGTCTAAGTTCTGTTTGTAGCACGATTCGGACCCGGATACCACACAGGGAAATATCTAACATTAAGAAGTGGGCGCAGCTTCGCCAGGACGGACTAGATCTTTAATGTGAAAATTTCCTAGATTTTTACCAGATAGGGATTTCAAAGTATATACCAAGGGTCCGAGTTTCTTGTGAATAATACATTTCTCATAACGCGGTGCCAATTTGGCTGAGAAGTTTTTAGCCGCGTTAGATAAGTGATATGTTTTCTTGTATACTATTTGTCCTTCCTGAAGTACCATAGGCCGCTTGCGCAAGTTGTAATAGTGAGCGTTACGTATGTGGGCACTTCGTAGAGAGTTTTGCACCTTTTCAAAAATAGATTTTAATTCGTTAAGTTTATCAGAGAACGTGCAACCATCATCTACAGCAATCGCATCCCTGTCAATGGGAGATGTTGAATTATAGAAGGAACCATCAAATATCATTTCCCGACCATGATGAAGAAAGTATGGAGTAAATTTGGTAGCTTCATGAACGGCAGTGTTTAAAGCGCATTGAATTTCCGTCACGTTTTTATCCCAATTTTTATGATCTTTGCGTACGTAAGAGGCGATTGTTCTAACAATCTCGCGATTAGTTCTCTCAGTTTGATTGGTTTGTGGGTGATATCGGGGATTGTAGAATATGTGAGGTACGCCATATTTACTCAAAAGGTCTCTAAAATCCTTAGAGATGAATTTAGGGACTCCGTGTACAAGTAAAATACCCTTCTCCATGCATTTGACAATAGCCTTAGCGGTAACATTACGCAGAGGAAAGATGGTTACGTATTTACTGAAATAATCTGTACAAACAAAAAGATACTGGTTCCTTAGGTAAGATTGTGGAAATGGACCGAGTATGTCACAAGATATCGCCTCTCCAGGCATTGTGATGCGTTTCGGATTTCCCATTAAACCAGGACGAGCTAAATTGACTGGCTTGTACATTTTGCAAGTCTCGCACAAATCGACGTGTTCCTTGACGTCTTGAAATAGAGTGGGCCAGTAGTAAAGATTTGAAATCCTGGAATGAGTTTTAGCAACTCCGAAATGACCAGAAGTGACGTCGTCGTGACATTTAGATAAAATTTCTTTACGGTCCTCATAAGGCACTACCACCTTCCAGTCAAACTGAGCTGTTAAGCGATATTTATTCTTTGAGTACCGAAAGAGTTTATCATTTTCAATTTTATAATTTGGAAACAGTGAAGGTTCATCAGTCACCTTTTTATATAACTCTAAATACCAAGGATCTTGGGTCTGGATAACATCAATGAGAGAAACCTGAATCCGTGATAAACAATCAGGAATAATATGTTCTTTACCTTTTCTATGTATTAGTTCAAATTCGAATTGACTTAGACGACACGCCCATCGGTTTAGACGACCTGATGGATTTTTCAAGTTAGAAAACCACTTAAGAGAAACATGGTCCGTGACAATGAAACACCTCCTGCCCTCGACGTAGGCACGGTATTGCTCTAACGCGTATAGAACCGCGAGTCATTCTCTCTCCGTCGCAGAGTAGTTAGTTTCGGCCTTGTTGAGTGTGCGACTACAATACGCTATAGGATGGTCCATATCGTCATGTTTTTGTGTTAGCACGGCGCCTATGGCAAAAGACGAGGCGTCAGTGTGAATGTAAAAAGGTTTATCGAAATTAGGACACTTTAAAATGGGAGCAGAGACTAAAGCAGCCTTCAGTTTAACAAAAGATTCGTCAGCTTCGTCCGACCACTCAAATTTTACATTTTTACTCGTTAAGCGTGAAAGTGGACGGGCAATTTTTGAAAAGTTATCTATAAAGCGTCGATACCAACCGCACATACCCAAGAATCTTTTTATGCCTTTGGCATCTACAGGTGTAGGAAAATTTAATATCACATCGACTTTAGAAGGATCAGTATGCAAACCAAATCTATCGACTATATATCCGAGATATTTGAGTTCCGTTCTACAAAAAAGTGATTTCCTCATGTTAATAGTTAAGTTAGCCGCCTTGAGTTTTTCAAACACGGCTTTGAGAAGCCGCAAATGCTCATTAAAGTCAGAGGTGCATATTATAATATCGTCTATATAACAAAAGACCTTATTGTCAAATTCCGCAGTAAAAAGAGTATCCATTAAGCGTTGCATAGTGGCAGAAGCCCCCACCAACCCAAAACACATCCGGTTATAGTGAAACAAACCCCTTCCGGGTACCGTAAAGCTAGTTTTTTCCTTGGAGTCATCACTGAGAGGAATCTGATGATATGCAGCACTTAAGTCTAGAGAGGTAAGATATTTCGCGTCACGAAGATTATCTAAGATATAGTTTACATATGGTAAAGGATATGCATCGGATTTTGAAACTGAGTTTACCTTTCTACTATCGAGGCAGAGTCTAAGATCACCATTAGGCTTTTCAACCATTACAACCGGAGAGTTCCACGGGGAGTAAGATGGTTCCACAATACCCGCTTCTAACATGCGATCTACCTCCTTCTCCAGAGCAACCTGCTTATCCGGGCTGAGACGGTAATATTTTTGTTTTATAGGAAGTGAGTCACCAGTGTTAATTACATGTTGAATTAAATGGGTTTTACCCAAACCAACTTTATCGGTATCGATTTGGTCATAAAGAGCTTTGACTTCATCCAATTGAGTCTTTTGGGATAAAGGCAAAGAGTCTAAATCGTTGAGGCCGGATTCAACGGGCATTGATGAAATACTAGCCACATTTTTATCCGGTGATATACCAGAAATAATTTCCGGAGCCAAGTTAAAAGCTTTCCAAAAGTTAAGGCCAAGTATAAGAGGAGTATTAATATAAGGTTGGATGTCAAAGTGAATGATTTGAATACGACCATTATAATTAATTGGCAACGACATATATGTAGTGCAAAGTAGTTCCTGTCCATTAGCGACTCTTAGTTTCACAGGAATTTTATGAGTAAGAATAGGTAGACCCAGAGCAGAGAGTTTTAAATGACTATTCATCCCTAAAATGCTACCACTTGTACCACAATCAAGCAAAGCCTTAACTTTTAAATCTAATATATCGAGAAGTACGTATAATCTGGTATCTCCCTTTGGAGGTTCAAAATGAATTGTCTTCTTTATATGAGAGGGAGTAGAATTTATTTTAGATGTTTGGTTATAGAAGACAAAGCTATTTAGTTTTTTGACGGCAGAGCACATTTTGGACATTCCGGAGCACGAACGCCTTTTTCACCGCATTTAAAACATACGATGTCGCGGGAATTTCTACACCTGCCAGTAATATGATTAGACATACCACAGCGAAAGCATGCTCGCCCATTCGTCGTATTTCCTATTGAGGCCACAAAAGACCTAGGATTAGGTTAAAAGCTAGAAGGCCTCTGAGGAGTGCCTTGGAAGTGGGCTTTATCCCTTTTAGTATTTTTGTTCCAAGCAGAAAATACCTTTGGTTTAGAAGTAGACGGTTCGTGGAATTGATTAGCTCTAATCTGTGCCAATTCAATTCGTTTGCATAAAGTAGTTAATTGAGTTATTGAAGTTATATCATGCAAAGCTAGTTCCCTACTGTATTCTGGTCTGATATTGCGAGTTAAGATATCTAATTTTTCCTCTTCAGGCACCTTCCTATTTAGTCTCTCGAACATTCCCAGCACCTCGGAAACAAACGACACTATAGTTTCCTCTCTTGCTTGCGTGCGTTGACGGATTTCCTGTAACAATATGTGGTCCAAATCGGGAATATCGAAATCTTCGCGAAGAGCTGTGACTACCTGAGAGTAGGTGAAAAATTGATCACGCTTCGAGCGGAACCACGATAACGCCGGTCCTTCAAGTATCTCCGGAAAACCACGGAAGATCTGTTGTTGTGAGATTTGCCTTGCGACCCGTAGTTCCTCCAACCGTGCTAAAAACAGTCGAGCACATGAGTTGCCACTATATTTTAGATTAAACGAATTTATATTAAAATGTTTCTCGGTCTTATAGATGACTTTTATAACTAAATACCTGAGAAGGGACGGCCTCAGAACCAGAGTCACTGTCGACACCATTAGATTCGGAATCGCTACCCACCTGTAGACGATCCAGTATAGCAGTTAAAGTAGTGTGAAGCAGCTGAACGTCCTCGTTGTCTTGTGTCAAACGGGAAATGCGACAAAGGAGGTATTTGCAGCGCGATAATAGTCGAGATCGAGAAGAAGAAGTAAGATCTGAACGCGAAGCAATCTCAATTTCCTCCACCTTATGTTGTAGGACTGATACTTCCATCGACACGTCTGAACTTCCAGAAAGATTAAAATTTACACCACCTTTATTAGCTAGTTCGGCTGTCTGTGCAAGCACCTGTTGTAAACTATGACGACGAGATACTGGATTTACCTTACAACCTCTAATAACTAGTTCATGACTGATTTCGTCTTTTTTTCAGATGTGCAATACTGCAACCGGCTAATAAAAAGTCCATCTTGTTTTGTACTAAAATTATGGAAATAAATAGTAGACCGTTAAGAATAAAGCCGAAGTCCAACACAATAAAAAAACAACTCTTATTTCGCTGGTATAAGAGAATTAAGGTTAAATTAATAGCAACCCAAAGCGTCCGAAAAAAAAATTACAAGTCTAATAATATTAAAATATTACAAGTTAGTTCTAACTGTTCATAGTATAAAATTACAGTAAATTTGAACAACAGACAGTCTCAATAAAAACAGCTTAAAACACTGATACTAAACCAGAAAAAAGAATAATTTGTAAATAAGTTGTATCACAGTAAACTAGTTAAATCAAACCACGAAGTTAAGGATTACCAGCAAATTCGAGTTTAAAAACAAGTTTAACTTCAAGTTTCAATGCAAATTTCTAATAAAGTTAGGATGAGAAAATTTCATTTAAAACTTCAAGTAAGGTTTTAAATTTCTAAGTTCAAACCTTTAAAGATTCAGATTTATAGTTTAAATCCCGATAACAATAAACATTTTCCCTTATTGGGTTATGTTTCTTAATAATAAAACACCAAAGAAATATCTTATACACTACTCAGTTACAATAAAAATACTTATTCCAAAGCAACCTGTTAATTAAAAACTTAATTTACTTAGCAAATTCTCAAACTGGCCAAACGTTGGGTACGCCACTGTAATTAACCGAGCATGAGAACAGGCCGTGTGATTCGAAGGTGACCAGAGCGGTGGAGACTCATCAAATTTATACTTATGAGCGCCAGATGAGTTCACCGTCAAAATGAGAATATGCTAAATAAAAGTCATAAATCAGTAACAAGTAAACATTTATTAATGAAATCCTCCTCTTACCCTCTTTACAGATTGCCAAGTTGGCACTAGAATTATCTTATAAGTAGTTTTATAATTTATATTAAAGTTACCGTTATTTTATAAAGTTATTAAAGAAAAGGTTAGAATTTACCGGCTTTAGAAGTAAGAGTTTGAGGGTGTTGGTCGAAATGAAACACGGAGTTTTACCCGGAGAACATCACCCACAGGATCCCTTATGGGCAGAGGTCAGACACAGCTTGGCTACAGGTCAAACAGCGCCCGCCGTTACCATTGAATTGTAGCAGAATCTGACTTGTGGATCGCGGTACCCGATGTACACGCGGTTGGACTTCGTTTTCTCCCTCAATAATAATAGTTTTGTTCTGGGATTAAATCGTCGGACATCAGCACACCCGTGTAGTTGCGGGGCCGCCGTAAAAGAGTGAAGTGACGTTGAAGTGTTATAATAAATTAAGGAATTTTCATCGGTGAATAACTGAAATTAAAACAAATGCTTTGAGAAACATTGTCAACAAAACAATGTCACCGCTTCCAACTAGATACGAATAAATAAGTTTAGAAACCTCACCTGAGTAGTGGATGGACAAAACGTGGACAGACACAGTAGTGATTCTCCTTAGTTAGGACATCATTTGAAGTTAAATTAAACAATCTGGGCCGAACGCTGAAAGTAATTGAACAGATTTACGAGGGTGGATCAAAAAGTACCCGTGTTAGAAATGAAGACGCGTATATTTTTTTATAGTTTTATTTTATTTTTCAACATAATCTCCTTCTAGATCCTTACACTTTTCCCAGCGTTTCGGCCACTTCTTTAACCCCTCCAAAAAGTAGGATTTGTCAAACTCTTCAAAATACGCTTCTGTTTCCGCTATAACCTCTTCGTTTGACCTGAATTTCTTTCCCCCGAGCCATGTTTTCATATTGGGGAAAAGAAAAAAGTCACAGGGAGCCAGATCCGGCGAGTAAGGCGGGTGTGGCAGCAATTCGTAACGTAGTTGGGTTAGTTTGGCAGTGACAATTTTGGATGAATGTGCTGGTGCGTTGTCATGATGGAACAACAATTTCTTCTTTGCCAAATGGGGCCGTGTCTCCTTTATTTTTTCATCGAAACGGTCCAATAACTCACTATAGTACAGCCCTGTGATAGTTTTCCCTTTTTTTAAGAAATCTATTAGGATTATTCCCTTACTATCCCAAAAAATCGTGGCCATGACTTTTCCGGCTGATGGGACTGTTTTTGCCTTCTTTGGGGCAGATTCATTAGAAAAAATCCATTGCTTAGACTGCCGCTTGTTCTCAGGTGTATAATAATGAATCCAGGTTTCATCAACAGTAACGACACGACGGAAAAACTCCTGCGGATTTCGCTCAAACAAGCCCAAACACTCCTTTGACATTGACAGCCGTAACTGCTTATTTTCATCCGTGAGTAATCGCGGCACCCATCGGGCGGACACTTTTTTCATATTTAATTTATCGTGTATTATATTAATTGCTGTTCCGTACGACACCCCTACAGCCTCTGCTAATTCCCGCACTTTGGTACGTCGATCGGTAACCAATATTTTTTTTACCTTTTGCACGACTTCTTCGGTAACCACGTCTGCCGGGCGTCCTGGGCGGTCCTCGTCGAAAACAGATGTACGACCTCGTTTGAATTCATTAAACCAATATCTCACGGTAGTCATAGACGGCGAAACACCTCCGTAGACAGCATCTAACTTAACTTTTATTTGTTCGCTTGTTTTTCCATCCAAAAATAAGAAGCGAATTACGGAACGATATTGCTCTTTTTCCATTTTGTACGAAAAACAAAACAAGTCTTACAAATTTTGCCGCCAGAAAAAAACTGAGCCATAGACAATTGTCAGTTTTTTTTTATTTTATTTAATAAGGTCAATACTACACGACGGTAATGCCAACTTTCCTAAGTAACGCCACCTGACATCAAACACGGGTACTATTTGATCCACCCTCGTATTAGAATGTCACCACATTAGGCAAATAAAAGACACCTTTTCGACTCAAAACTCACCCCGAAGCGAGAACTTGATCCAGCGACTTAAAATTGTGTGTGTTCACATGGTCGAGAAAAATCTGAATGCAGAGGTCAAAAAAGGTCGATAGAAAGATCGAAAACCAATAGTCATGTGTTCCGTTTCGTCGTTGAAGCTAGAGATTTATTTGGACGAAACCGACCGAAATCAAAGACATAATTTATTGAAAAACGAACACACATAAAGAATGGGGAATAGAAGGGAAACTTCAGACTTCATCCTATTTTTACCGAAAAGCATTACTAAAATAAAAAGCCAAAATGGGTGACGTTTATCCATACACTCGAACACAACTTGCCTGAAACGAAACCAAAAATTACCGGGTTGCCAACTTACGGCTGCGTTTTGTTCGACACGGAAGACTAATAATGACCAGCCAAATTGTAAGTAAATGAATTATATATTTTAGTAATTAGTGAAGATCTATGATTAAATGTTCTACATGATGCTCAGGATTAGAATATATTCATGTGGAAGCTGAAACAAGTTCAATTGTAAGAAAAATATATGGACGACTGTCAAATGTGACAGCCGCGGATGAAATCCAGAAATGTAAACAAAGAAGTATCGAAACGTTACGTTTGACAGTTAATGGCTAAACAAGAAAAAATATATCTGTTTGTTGATGTTCTATTTGTGCAAATATCAGCGTGATTAAGTGCTAACAAGTTGGGAAAGTGAAGAGAAAAGATAGTATCGAAGTGACGGAATGCATTTCTTCCATAACCGCTGGCCTTATGGACCAAAAGAAGGTAATAAATTGACTTTGAAAGTTACATTCTCGTCCAAACTTCATGTAGGTTGTTTTAGTAGACAAAGTTAGCTAAATCTATAAAATCTAGACTAGAAAGTGTTACACAACGACGCATGGCGCGCCATGTTCCGGCTGCCGCGCTGGTGCAGCGCTAGCGCCATGTTCGCGCAGGGGCGCGCGCCAGGCTGGCCCGCGCTACCTCCAGAAGGGCTATCTACGCCTCCTCCAACACTCTGCTTTCGGTGGTAAGGGAGTGGGACGCGAGTCCGCTTCACGAGCGTTGGAGGGGCTACCATTAAGCCTGTCATCGCGGGATCCGGGTGACCCGTGGCGCCGCCCACGCTGCGAGCACTTTCTTTAGTTTAGTTTATGACATTATTGTATTTTTCTTTTCTTTTCTTTTGTGCTCTTTATGGAACCTGTTTTCCGGAATAAAACTATTTCATTTCATTTCATTTTTTCAAAGAATGCCTGGATGTTTGAACTAGTGGCTTGATTTTTCAAATTAGCTATGTGTTTTTGTGTGTTAAGAAGCTCTTTAATGTCGGAAATACTTTTATTTGCAATGGAAATATTTGTAGAACAAATCGTGCACTGTACTTTCCAGTTATATTTTCCTCTTTTTAACATAGGATATTTGCTTTGCAATTCGCTGTTGAACGTGCATTTACGCTTGGGCATTTTGATCTGAAACACAATAAAAGGAGGGTCAGAAAGTGTAGGTAAAGACTGTACACGATAAAATCCGACCATGCATGATCTGGTGTATTTTTGCGATGAATGCATATTTTCAAGCAGTTTTTTTTTTTCAATATGTTGTATAATTATAATACTATATAATGAAATAAAATCGTATCATAATGTATGGGTATGTGTGAGTTTTCGCCAAATATATTCTATCATACCTTTCATCCCCTGTACAGCGTTTTTTGACAATCTTCACTCGCTTCCTGCTTCTACGCCACAACTGTATTTATATTGTTACAAGCAGTTTTACCCACAATAGAATGTCGTCTTACGAAAAAAATACTTTTTGAAACTCATTTCTATTTGTAGTAGTCAGGAAGACCTTTTACTCCAAGCACTGAAAGTTGTTTTTGTATGGGAGGCATTTATTTGTCAAAAAGTCAAATTCGCCAAAGTTAAAAAACCTCAGAACTATCTTAATCTGAATATAATTAGGAAAGTTTTAACTATTGTGGTAAGATAATTTAATAACGTATAATTTGGCTTGTATAATTAAAAATAATAAAATGTTTTAAAACGGAGAATTTGGTAAAGACTGTCAGAAGATCGTGGACAAAAAAATAAAGGTAAGTACTGTGGATTATACAGGGTGTCCCAAAACTGACACGTCACAGTGACACTGGAGGTAGGTCAGCTCAAGAGGAGTCCAACCAACCTAACATGACCCTAGTAAAAGTGGCACGGTTTTTGACTTATTGTCGAATCAAAGTTTTTCATGAATTTTGACCGTTTCTAACATTATTAGTGCCAGTGTGCACTCCGAAAGGTGTCAAGGTTAGTTTTTTTTATGTGAACGGTAACATGAATTGTTAATTAAGGTTACAGAAATAGTATTTTATCCAAAAACTAAGTAAAATTAAAAAAAAATACTAGTTTAAATCATGAATTAATTTACAGCGAAACATTAATTTCGACTTTAACCACCAGTCGTGAAAAAAATTACTAGAAAAGTAATGAGCAAATATCATTAAAATATTAAACATTTTATGCAGATTTAAAAATGGTATGATACATGTACCTTTTTGCAATAAAATAGGAATAAATCGGGCATCGAATGCCTCATAAAAATAAGTTAAGACTAGGGAATTTTCAATATCATTTCGTCGGATACAGAAATAAACTACCTGTAATTGTTTGCGGAATGCAAGAGATACTTACCCGACTGACGAATAAAAGAATGTTTATTAAGGATATCATTGAGTTCAAAGGAAATGAAATGCAGGTTGAAATTTAATTGATTTATTTAGATTTTACAACAGGTGCTCGAATTACTGTCCTCCGACTTGTATGCATGCTTGACACCGTCTTTTAAAATTTCTAGTTAATTTCCTTAAATTAATTTCGGATATGTTTCGTGCTGCTTCGAACACACGCCGCCGTAGCTCCTCTTGGGACCTTATTGGTTTGGAGTAGACTTTATCTTTTAGGCATCCCCAATAATAAAAATCTAGTGGGTTAAGGTCCGGGGAACGCGGCGGCCATGCCACTGGTCCCAATCGGCCGATCCATCTTCTTGGGAATATCTCTGAGAGATGATTGCGGACATCGCGAGCGTAGTGTGCGGGGCAGCCATCTTGCTGGAACCACATCCTCATTCTGAGTGCGAGCGGTGTATCTTCAAGCAAAACTGGCAGATCGTTTTGTAAGAACTGCAGATAATTTTGCCCATTCAAAATGGCTGGCAACTCGACCGGTCCTATTATTTGGCCATTGAATATTCCCGTCCACAAATTAATTTTAAATTGGTGTTGGGACCGGTCTTCTCTTTTCTCGTGTGGGTTTTCAAGTTGCCAGCTATGAATGTTGTGGAGATTGAAATAGCCATCTCTTCTACACGTAGATTCGTCGCTCCACATGACTTCGTTGAAAAAGTTTTCATTTTCTCTCATTTTTTGCAGCATTTGTAGGCAAAATTCAACTCGAGGGGCGTAATCTGTCGGAAGAAGAGTTTGGACTCTTTGAATATGGTACGGATGATATTTGTTACGTTTCAAAATTCTCTGTGCTGAGGACTTAGGTACGCCAGTTCTTCGTTCCATGATTCGTAGTGAAATTTCTGGCTCTCTCCGTACCATATTTAAAACAACGTCGTGGTTAATAGTCTGGGGTCTTCCTCCAGCACCAACTTGTCCTGGCATTCTGCCGTTGCGATATGCATTAACAACTCTCAAAATCACTTCGTAATTCGTGGCATTACGATTGGCATATCTTTCATTGTACAATCGTGCAGCCAATCTTGCATTGTATGAGATATTTCCTCGATTCGTGACACGCCTAGTTTCTCCATAAATCATGTGCATGTCACTGAACTCACGATGGGTGTAATTGTTGCGATTTGCCATTTCAGTGAAGTAGTTCCACAAACGAGAAGAGTGCCGAGTCGTCGTTTCCGTTCCACAAGCCGTCCAAGTCAAAAAGAAATCAGAGTCCAGTTGAATGCCAAGTCGATTTGTTTAGGAACACAAAAACACGAAATCAGAGAAGCAGAGAGAGCACAAGTGTTGCACGAAACGCAAGGTAACGAACTAATTAGGTTTAGTATTCCTGAATGCTTAGAGATAAGGATGAGGCAGATCTCAAGCTTGCCCCACTCCTGTTGTTTTCGAAGTGGGAAAATCCCAGGTAGCAGTCGCTTGTGCAACAAAGCGATGTTATGGTGACTCATTCTCCTGATAAGGATGTTCCATCTCTTTCTTTTAGACATTCCGCAAACAGTGAATGGGCGTTTATCCAGTCTGAGATATCTGACCGATTGCCGATTTCCTAGTTTTAACTTATTTTTAAGGGCATTATTATTGCAGAAAGGTACATGTATCATACCATTTTTAAATCTGCATAAAATGTTTAATATTTTAATGATATTTGCTCATTACTTTTCTAGTAATTTTTTTTCACGACTGGTGGTTAAAGTCGAAATTAATGTTTCGCTGTAAATTAATTCATGATTTAAACTAGTATTTTTTTTTAATTTTACTTAGTTTTTGGATAAAATACTATTTCTGTAACCTTAATTAACAATTCATGTTACCGTTCACATAAAAAAAACTAACCTTGACACCTTTCGGAGTGCACACTGGCACTAATAATGTTAGAAACGGTCAAAATTCATGAAAAACTTTGATTCGACAATAAGTCAAAAACCGTGCCACTTTTACTGGGGTCATGTTAGGTTGGTTGGACTTCTCTTGAGCTGACCTACCTCCAGTGTCACTGTGACGTGTCAGTTTTGGGACACCCTGTATAAGGGTCTAAGATACAGACGCTCTTACATTTTATTATGATTGTATTTTTATTATGTAGTTTCATAACCACTGACTATTACAAAAAAGTGCTGCTTGAAAATTAGCATTCATTAAAAAAATACACCAGATCATGCATGGCCAGATTTTATCGTGTACAGTCTTTACACTCAGAGTTGTGGCGGGCATCCGTCTAAGAATGAATGCACAAAAGTACTGTAAAGCACTATTTAAAGTACGAGTATTTAAACACATTGTAAAGCACTTTGATTAAACGAACGGTGAGGTAGGTATTCAGTTTTTCAAAGGATCACAGGACGCAACCGTCGGTTACATGCAAACATACCTACAGCTGAAAGTTTCAGCCTAAAACTAATATAAGCGTGTTAAAAAGTGACAAAATAATATGTGAACTTACCTAAATTGCTGTACCGCTATATCGAAGTGGTATTAATGCGCGAAACACGCGGGCGCGTGCGGTTCACTTTCCTGCTTGCGTGCGACTGACTGAGTGAGGTGAGGGGTAGCGGGGGCGATCACGCGGCGCGGGGGCAAAGGTGGGTTCGTTCGACCGTTGACTATTTGAATGCGGGTTATTATCGATTAATTTTTTACAAATATTTATTTCAATTTATAGCTTATATCCCTGTTCTTCGCTCCGGAGCCAGAGTTATCCCCTGTAATAGTGAGATATGCTGATTTGTTAGCCCATAATGTGTAATGTTTTGCATATTATCCTGTTGCTTTTTAGTGGTGACTGTTTTGCCATCTTTGTCACGCTTTTGGCCTTTTTTTGCTACGGATGCCCTAACCCTGAACCTAGTAACACCGAGCCTAACTTCGTCTAAAAAAGCTCGAAATAATGTCATCAATTCAACTATTGGAGTTGCGACCATAAAGTCTAACGTTATTCTGGCCTCTTTTATTTTGTCAACAACAGTTTTAACCGTTATCTTCGTCCCTCGGATAGTTGATTCATGAGCGAGATATTTATCATGCCCTGGTTTGTCATTAGCCTCGTTTCTGAGACAAGTGAAAACCGTCATGAGGAATCCAGACATCTCGTTGGATAGGTCCAAATCAATCTTATATTCCGTTACGTCTTTTTTAAGTTTTGCAATGTCCTCGGTACCTAGTTCATTAATAATTATTTCTACTATTGACAGTAACTTTTCAATTTCTGCATCCCTCTCCAAATTTGAATTTTCTACTAAGTCCATTGGTGTTTGTGATGTGGATGCCATTTTTGATTGCGGGCCTCCTATCTATATTTTAATTGTCAATCTCTGTTCTTGCCGGCGGAGGTGACCTTGTTTGCGAAGGGTAATATTAACCAACAAGTTCTTTTAGCTACTGCTCTAGTAAGAGCCGAGTCAAAAACAGGAAGTTTTCTCACTACCCAAACCTGATTTTACACCGTTGACGGGAACCTTCTTCAGACCCAAACTTTGGGCTGTAGCCTCTGACAATACTGAACTGAAAAACGGAAAATTAATTTAACCAAGTAGAAATATAGAGAAAATACAATTTGAACTTAATGTTCATTTTTTTGGATCAGGACCCTTGTCATTAAATAATAATTAAATTGTATGTTCACTATAAACATAATTTAAAAAAATACTTGTTACTACCATACCTTTAGTACAGTATTTAGTTGTATAAGAATCTATGATATAGGTTAAATGAACTTTGATTTCTCTGGGTCGTGATAGAAATATGCTACTACTTAATGAAAATAAAAGATCTTATTTTAATTTGGTTTTTAATATAAATAATAAAAAAGATTTAAGACTCCTCGTAAATCACTTCCGTGTCCTCCAGCCTAATAGACTCCTCGTCTGTGATAATTTGAGTATGCTCCAGCCTGAAAAGAAAGAAAAATATCATATTATATTTTCATATATTTAATTGTGACATGTAATTTTTTAGGCGATTCGGGGTACGCTCTGGAACCATGGCTTATGACGCCAATTTTAAACGCTGCTCCGAATAGTCCAGAGGAAAGCTATACGAACTGGCACTGCAGGGTCCGCAATACAATAGAGCGGACAAACGGATATATTTAGAATGTTTTCCGGTGCTTGGGGCACGACCGAGCACTGCATTACAGCCCCGAAAAATCATCAAAAATTATTAACACCTGTTGTGTGTTATATAACATGATGATCCATTATAGGTTATTATAATTTTAAATACCCTACCTAAGTAACTACATGTTACCTGTAAAAGCACAAAATTTAATTTCTAATTTAAATATTATTTTTCAGAACACTTGATATGGATGTGGACGCTGCCACAGACAGCGAGGAACCCACCCAGCAGCTACCGGCAAATAGGCTCTTATTAAGAGTGGCCCAAGAAAAAAGGGCCACCATAATAAATAATTATTTTGCTTACTATTGTGTTTTATTCCATTTTTATTCTAGATGAAACGAACGTTTATTACCAGTAAAAGTAAAAAAAAAAAACAATTGTTGACAGTATAAAAAATAGGCTCAAGCTACCTCTGTACCAAACTTAATCTTGAATTAAGAATAAGGTTTGGTTCAGCAGTTAGGCAGCGAGATCGTCAAACACATACTGAGTTAGCTTGCATCTACATATCTATGTTTGTTGCTTGTATATATTATATTATAATTTATAAATGATCTAGCATAATTATTAAGTTCGAGTATGGATAACAATAAAACTTACTGGTTTCTTGCTAATATTACATTCTGCTCCCTCAGAATATTATTATGCTCCCTTCTAATTTGGTTCAGCTTCCCAAGCTCTTCTACTATATTCTGTAACATAAAATACAAATGCATTACTTTTATTAAAAAACTTGCTGGGTCCGGCGACTCCATCTGCGCAGAAAAATGAACCATAGCCTACCTATATTCATCAGGAATAAGTAGGACTTCTAATGGTGAAAGAATTTTTCAAAATGCACCAGTAGTTTCGGAGCCTATTCAATTCAAACAAACAAACAAAAAATTAAATCAAAATGCAATAAAGGGCATTGGATAACTTTATATGGACAATATGGTAGTTTAGTTTTTCAGCGACCATGATAATTTTCTTAAAATAGTAGTTTAATGTGTTCCAATACCTTGAGCCAAAATATTTAAAATCCACGTTTTAGATACCTACTAAAATTATAATTATGTATCAATATATACATACACTCGCGAGCAAAAGTATCGAATCACTTTGCATTTTTTCATGTGCACCCAATATCTTTGTAATTTCCCACCCGAATCTGAAAATTATGGTACCAAATAAAAGCTAATAATGTAACGCATTGAAAAATGTGCTAATTTAATATTCAAGGCCTAAAGGCTGGACAAAAAAAACCGAATAACGGAAGTAGCCTGAAAATACGGTAAAAATAAACAAGGCAAACTTGGAATAAAAGGCTTATTTATCATACAATACTCTTTATTATTATTAAATTAGTATCGGGTATTGCCACCCCTAGCTCTGCTAACACAGTTTAAGCGATTTTTCATCGATCTAATTAATTTTCTAATGTAGTCTTGAGGAACGGCGTCCCATTCCTCCTGCAAAGCTATCTTCAACTCTTCAACAGCGGCAGGAGCAGGATCCCGAGCCCGAACCTTTCTCTTCAGATAGTCCCACATGTGTTCAATGGGGTTAAGGTCCGGACTCATCGCTGGCCAGTTCATGGTCTCGATGCCCACCTCCTGGAGGTAGGCAGTGGTGACCCTTGCGGTATGACAAGGGGCATTATCCTGCATTAGCATGAACCCCTCGTCAAAAATACCAGCATAAGGGACGACATGCTCTTCCAGAATTTCCGTTATGTACCTGGCAGCAGTCAATCCACCCCCACGACCACCGCTAGGCACGAAAACCAGCTCAGTCCGCGCGTCGTACGAGATGCCGCCCCAAAACATAACAGAGCCACCTCCGTAGGCGACTCTTTCGGAGAAGCAGCACTGAGCATATCGCTCTTCTGATCTCCTGTAGACTCTTCCCCTTCGGTCGCAGCCATTTAGACATATTCTGCACTCGTCCGAGAATAGAATTGGGGTCCATTGCTCGAGCGTCCAATTCTTATGAATTTCCGCAAATGCTCTTCGGGCTGCACGGTGCCGCGCCAGCAACCTGGGCCCCGTCGCAGGCCTCCTGGGTGTCAAATTCGCTGCCTTGAGTCTTCTTCTAATTGTCCACTCGCTGGCAGCTACTCCTCGCACCTCACGAAGACGCTTCTGGATGGTAACTCCAGTAAGGTGACGATCTCGGAGAGATGTTGAGACGATGAAGCGGTCGTCCCTCTCTGATGAGCACCTTTTACGGCCGCTTCTTGGTCTTGAAGTAAAAGACCCAGTTTGGTGGAACCTCTGGTAAAGTTTACAAACAGTAGATTGGCTCAGATTCACCTCGGCAGCTACTGAACGCTGACTACGCCCTTCTTGCAGAAGGTAGACGACTACGGCGACTTGAGCTTCAGTGGCTTCCATTTTTTCCAGATGTTCTTCACAGGATAATATGCGGAGATGTGTACCGGTCGACTTCTGATAAGGGACTGATAAGGAACCCCCCCTCTACCCCCGTTATATAGGGGTCAAGGGTAGTGCAACTCGTGCACGTCGTAACGAGTAAAGGCTCACAAACCAGGAAATTGCCCATAATTTGTAAAATTCTGGGCCAATTTTTATGTTTCATAGCTTTTTATTAAGGTAATATTTCAAGAAACGTAATTACATTTAAGTAATTTAGAAAAATAAACCGATTTACAAAGATATTGGGTGCACATGAAAAAATGCAAAGTGATTCGATACTTTTGCTCGCGAGTGTATGTCAGCTCTGTTGCATAAGTGCAATTATTTAATAAAATATGTTTATTTTGAATAGATCTATCATCATAATACCCATACAACTTTTATAAATGTCCACTCAACTAAAAAAAAAAATATATGACTTAAATGACAATAGCAACACTTTAACCCAAACCACTTAAAGAAAAATATTTGAAGTGAATTACTTTCAGAAGGTTATTGTTCTCCATCTGCAGTTGCTCAAAACGTGTTAAGCGGGCAGGCCGGGTGCGGGTCCTTACCCGGGATTGAATTGGGCGGAGGTTACCGAGGTTAGTTTGAGGGAAAGGTGCAGAGGCCGGAGGGGGGCTTCAGTGCTCTTTGGATGGGATGAAGGAAGAAACAGGCACCTCCACATTCTCAATCTGGATCTAAAGGTGCATGCAAGTTTAGAAAGTTTTTAATGAAAGACTCCATCATGTTAGTGCGAAAAATAACTATTACTTACTAAAAAGTATACTTACATCACCAACCGTGGATTCTGGAGGGCCTACCCCTATTGATGAATCCGTCCCAATGACCGAAAGGACCATCAATTCGGATTCACCAACAGGGGGAATCTCTGAGTTGTTACCCGTGGCAACAACGGCACGCCTAAAGGCTGCATTTTCACCACGGGCTTTTCTTTTTAGGTCTCTCCATGTCTGAGAATAATAATGAAAGATAATCACATGTTATGTACATAAGGTCAGAAAATCAGAAATCAGAAAATATTTATTTGCATAGACACAGTAGATGTTACAACACATTATGTTTAAATTTTCAAGCTTGCATGTAAGTGTGCAAATATATTATAATGGTTTATTCAAATGTCAAGAGAATAGAAAAAGAAAATAGACAGAAATAGTTTGATAGACTGTGTTTAAAGGCGTTTCCCTGTAGCAGCCTGAGTTCTTTCGGGTGATAATTATAAATAAGAATGCACATATTAAAAACATTCATTTTGTAGATCATTTTGCGACTGAAAAATTACTTCTTTAAACATCAATCTTTGCACAGTACCATTTTATTTGAAATCATTTTCTCAATTATTGGCGCAGGTTGGTTGTGTGTAGATAGGTACATAAAGTAAAAAGGTTACCCGAATTGAATGTATGTGAAATAAATAAAATACTTACGACTTTCCATGCTTGGACGGATTTGTGCGGGCCAAACTCGCTGAACATGGTTGCCAAATTTTGCCACTCGGACTCGTGTCTTTGAGACCTGAGTGGCCCACTGAACTCCCCGTTTGCGAACAGGGGGTGGCTGGTCATGTACTCCACCATCTTTCGTTTTTGCATCGCTGTACAGCGACTGAAACACAACATGATTGTTTTAATCATTAACAATAAATAAATAAATTACCAATGCACTTAAAACTCATAAATGTTCACAAAGTTAAACTTACACTTTTCTTGCTTGAGTTGCTTGGCTCATTTTTCCTTTTGTTTTCTTTTATTTTAAAAATTACGACCGACCGAACGAAACTTTTAACTTAGTTTAAGTTTTTTAGGTACTTACTAACTTGTGTCTGCACGCGCAATAAATAATTACTTATCATTTACGTACCCTACGCTATAAAAAATGGTGAAATGTTTTAAGTGTAATAAATTGGTTAGTAAAAAGAGCCCTGGGCTACAGTGCAACAAGTGCAACAAGTGGATTCATGGGGCATGCGCTAATTTGTCTTCGGAACAATTGAGTACACTGTATACAATGGAATCTGCGGACTGGAAATGTCGAAGCTGCTCAGGAACTATGAAGCCAAAACGTACATCTTTCATTATGCCTGATGCCGATGAAGACGAAAACACCGACACAGAGGTCCCGTCAACCGCAAATAACACCGAAAAAATGCTTATTGAGATAAGGCGAGAGGTTCGTGAAGTGGTTCGCACGGAATTGCAAAGTGTTTTACAATTTTATTCGGATAAAATTGACGATTATGAACAGAAAATGACAGAGTTTGAAAAAAAATGTGTTGGCTTAAAAAATAGCTGCAAAAACCTTCAACTGAAAAATGATGTGCTTGAACAAAAAATGAACGCCCTGGAGCAAAGTTTCATCAACAACCACCTGGAAATTGCGGGTATTCAAAAGCTAGAACAAGAAAATGTCATGTCAATCGCCAAGAAGATCTGCACCAAACTCAACCAAAACACTCAGGATATCGTTAATGTATACCGTAAAGAAGCCAAACGTAACGCCACCAATAACTCAAAGGCCTCCGATGTCGTGAATGCGTCAGTTTCAACTGCCCGGCAAGTAACCGAACCGATCGTTGTCACGCTCCGCGAAGGCCGCCGGGGCTCGTGGCTGGACGCCGCTAAAACAATCGGAGTGAGTACCAAGAATGACTTAGGGATGGAATACGACTCTAAAGTGTTCCTACGCGAGTCACTAACACCCCTCACTGCATTCCTAAGATGGAAAGCCAAAACGACCCTTAAAGACTCCGGTCTATACAAGTATGTATGGTGTAAGAATGGCACGGTGTTTGCCCGCAAGGAAGATAAGGGAAAATCTCATATCATCAGGTCATCAAACGACATAAGCCGTCTTGCAGGAGACATCGAAACAGATGAGATATAATAAAAAAAAAAAAAAGAAAACCTGTACCAATCGTACCCTCAACATTCAATTAAAAATGGACGACATAGCTTGCAACATAATAGAAGAAAATAAGGACACATGGAATGAATTCGTAGACATCATACCAGTTCAACAAAACTCAATAATTGCATTACACGTCAATATCAGGTCAATGATCAAAAACTTCTCGCAACTGGAGTACATAGCTTCAACAAGTTCACGAACCATTCACATTATAGTGGTGACTGAAGCTAACATCCCAAATGAGTGCGTCAGACTGTTCGAGCTCGACGACTATGATCTATTTTCTCAACTGCGTACTGATAGAAAAGGCGGAGGTATCATTGTGTATGTCCATAAAAGTGTTAACTTTGATAGGTATCCTGTATCGACTCGGAACTTTGAATGTATCGTGGGCGAAATAAAAACACATTCTAGCCTTAAAATCGAACTTTGTGCAATATATAGACCGCCAAATCTAAATAAAACATTATTCGTATCAGAATTATCAAATGTTGTATCCCCCCTAAATACTAAATCTAATTATGTCATTATCGGCGATATGAATATTGACCTACGGCAATCCAATCGAACAGTATCTCACTACTTAAATAAATTAAGTGAAAAAGGTTTAGAACCGGGAATCAGTCAGTATACTCGTATAGAGCTTAGAGATAACCGAATTACTAAGTCGTGTATCGATCATATATTTATTCGCTGCACGCCAACCGATCTCTGTGGACGGGAGCGGATAGTAACAACGGCGGTGATTAACAATGCACTCGCTGACCACTTCATAACAGGTTTTGCTATAGTAGATGATAGCTCGTCTGTCCCGATGCAACCGAAATGCACTCTTAAGTTAGATAACAAAAAAGTGATATCGGAACTGCGCGCGATTGACTGGAGCCACGGGCTTACCTATGACAATCCTAATGAGGTGCTCGAGTTTATTACTGATAAGTTCACTTCAATTTATGATACATGCAAATATAAAACAAAAAACAATACAAGTAAAAGAATATGTGTAAAATGGAAAAATAATCAAGTAACAAAAATGTGTAATAAACGTGACGATTTATTCAAAATATGGTTTTTGGACCAAAGTAATGTGCAAAATCGACTCCTTTACAATAGATACCGAAATAAAACAAATAAGTACATAAATAATTTAAAAAATACTTCTTTAAAAAAAGATATTAACGATAACTTTAAAAATCAGAAAAAAGTGTGGGAAATTGTTAACCGGCTGTGCGGAAAAATAACCAGATCCATAGATGAAATTATAATAAAAAGTTTTAAAAATATAAACATAAATATATTAGTAAATAAATTTGGGAATGAATTTAGAGACAATGTAAATAAAATATGTTCCACTTGTAATGACCCCATTCTACCAGAAAGTTTATATGTTGAAGATCCAACCGTGTCACTCAAATTAAATAAAGCTTCAGAAGAAAGTATTTTCTCCATTATTAAAAATCTAAATGTGAAAAAAAGTCCCGGCATAGATGGCATCCGTGCTTCAGACATCAAATGCATTAACACAGAAATCACTCCCATTATTACGCATTTAATAAACACATGTATTAACAGCTCAACCTTTCCTGATAAATTGAAAGTAGGCACTATTAGACCAATCTATAAGAAAGGTAGTCACTGTGACATTAACAACTACCGACCCATCACTATTCTGTCTTGCATCGATAAAATAATTGAAATGTTTTTTGGCAATCATATACATTATTTCATTACTAAAAATAATATTATTAATAATAAACAATATGGTTTTCAAAAGGGGAAAAATACATCCCAGTTGCTGTGTAAATTTACTAATGAAGTAAATACGTATCTTAATGACAAAAAACATGTTATTGTTATATTTGTTGATTTTAGCAAAGCATTTGACACCCTTCGATTTAACACACTGTATTCTAAACTTCTGCAAGGTGGTATACAGGGACCACTCTTACAATTCTTCAAAAACTACCATACAAATCGTTCTACAACCATTAAGATAAATAAGACCCATAGTGATAGGATTCCCACGGAGAAAGGTACGGCGCAGGGGTCCATTTTTGCTCCAACCGAGTACCTTCTGTACGTAAACGACATGTGCAACATATTTAAGAGTGGTTCCGTATATCAATTCGCGGATGACACCTGCCTCGTGGCTGCCCACACCGATATTGCTGCTGCTGAAGCAGCCTTACAAAAAAACTTTAATATGCTGTGTGCCTGGGCCCACGATGTCGGACTAGTGATAAACTATGAAAAAACAAAAATGATGCATATCCATTCTGCATATAAAAAATGCGTTGCGGAACCAAAAATAATAGCGCACAGACACCAATGCTTACACCTGAACCAAATGGATATATTATGTGGATGTGATCACCTGGAACAGGTGGACAAGCATACATACCTTGGCTTAATTATAGATAGTAATTTTAACTGGGGACCGCATATTAACTACGTATGTAATAAGTTGCGAGTCGTTTTATGTAAATTGTCGCTTTTAAAAAACAAATTGCCTTTTAGTACTCGTAGAATGTTGTATATGTCACTAGCCGAATCAATCATTTCATATAGCTTAAGCAGCTATGGTAGAACCTATAAAACATACCTTGATAATATATTTAACCTACAAGTAAGCATGATAAAAATAATTGTACCTAACACCGTAAGAAATAAGTACCGGAATGATGTAGATAAGCTATTTAAATATTGTAAAATCATAAATGTGTACGATAAGTTTAAAATGGTGTTAGTCTATGATGAAATGTCAAATTTGCAGAGCCTTAGAAATAGATCTAGATCGCAAAACTTAAGGAGTGCTTGTCGATTATTTAAATATGTAATACCTCACTATAATAATACATATGGTAAACGAATGTGGGAATATATGTTACCCTATATATTTAACGATTTGCCTAGTGACGTGTGTCAGAGCATATTTAATGATGTACACAAGTGCAAAAACATCCTAAAAAATATGTTCTTAACATCTTAAGTGATATTATTTACTTACACAAATACGGTGTGATTGAGCGCCTGAACAGCGACAGATAAACCGTACGCGGTTTTCGCTCGCTGTAATTACGTCATGTAATATATTTAAGTTATTTGGATAAATAAATTAAAAAAAAAAAAAAAAAAACTAACCATAAACTAATTACCAAGGATCATAGAGCTATCGATACAAGTTGTTAAGATAACCCATATGTTTTAAAAAGTATGCCGTCCGCCTCTTTTTATAACTTGACTAATTTTTATAACTTCTCATTTCAGAAGCATTATATAAAGTCCGCCATTCAACATCCAACATGTGCAAAAATTTGTCGATTTCGTGACACTGGCAACTTTTTTGCGAAATGGTAGTAATGTTGCGTAATACTTGCAATACTGGGGTTAAACACATATTTTGCCGTCGCTTTATCGGCGCGATAACTTTATCGACGCTGTCAACCATATTAGGGATTTCGATAAATTAGACGACATTGATAAAAATTTAAACATATCCACTCGATAAAACGGTGTCGCGCATAATAGGCCCGCAGGTCGTTTCCTTCCTTCGCACGACTATTGTCCAAAACGAAATATGTCCAAAAAGACGAATGTCCAAAGGCATGTCCAATTAGAGATTTGGCCAATGATAAAATTGCCCAACTATATATATGTCCAATTAGAGATTTGGCCAATGATAAAATTGACCAACTATAAAAAGGTCCAATTAGACATTTGGCCAATGATAAAATTGACCAACTATAAAAATGTCCAATTAGACATTTGGCCAATGATAAAATTGACCAACTATAAAAATGTCCAATTAGACATTTGGCCAATGATGAAATAGCCCAAACTTAATAATTAGCAGTAATATTATGGCCCAACCGTAGAAATATCCAATCTAAACTAATATTATAAAGAGGAAAGATTTGTATTTTTTATGTTTGACGATAAACTCAAAAATACCCGGAGCGAAGCAAAGGCTTGTGATAAATATGGCTAAAAATACGAAACAAAAAATGTAAGAAGGGCGTAACTTTATTGTTAATAAATGTATTAAAATGTACTTATCACGGCTAATATCTTGTTGTTAACCACTAAAAGACTGCAGCGGGTCTATTATGGGGGTGTCCCTTGTTTTGTCGACAAACTTTTCGTCGAATTTCATTTCATCGAAAACGCTTCAAGTAAAATTTAGTTCACGAATTATTGTTTGGTTTAATTTTATTTCATGAGCAGACCATTCCAATTTTTTTATTATTTCATAGAACAACTGTTCAGGGAATATTATTTGGCAAATTATTCATTTTGTATGAATTTTAATTGGCAGAACAACAAAACAACGAATTTCATTTGTTCGACGTTTCATTACATTTGTTTTTAAATAATCGAATACACATACCGCCACAACTACGCGGAACACCTTGTAGGGTGAGGGCTAGGAGCTAAGTGAAAACACTGTGTATCGAAAGAAGGATGATTTATTACTGCTCGATTATACATTGGAGACGACTATATATGCTTACTACTTATATCTATATAACTATATCTAATACTACATGACACCACTCACGGTGTTTTAAAAAAAAAACACACAAAAGTGTAGTTTTTTTTTTTTTTTTTTTTACTTAAAATAGTAGGTAGGGGTTAGTACTTAGATAGGTAGTAACTTATTCTAAGCTCTTATAATATGAAATATTTATTTAGTAAATAAAAATATTGAATAAAATCTAATTCAATAAAACTAGAATGTATAATGTTGTAAACTTATGCTAATAACATTTTTTTTTTTTTTTTTTTTTTTAACGGAAGTGTTTGTTTGCTAGTTACATTTGTTATTTTTAAAGTTTAACCTAAATATATCTAAACATGTTACATAATAAATGGTTTTGTACGGTTTTTATGCACAAAATCTTCTTTACCATTCTTTAGTATTTTAACATTGCATCCTAAATCCTCTAACACTAAATATGGTCCTAGAAAAATACTCTGTGTCTTATCTATCGATGGATTTCTAAGCAACAAGTAGCTATTGTTATCGTAACATACCGGCTTAGCGCTGGCGTCATATTTCTGTTTCCTTTTTAGCTTACTTGTTATTAAATTGTTTCTGGCATCGGCTTGGGCTAATTCTAATCTATACTTTAATTCTAGCGGATAATTCCCATGGTTATATAATGGATGTATTACATACACTATCTTTAAAATTACTAGGTATCATGCATTGCTTACCAAATACGAGTTCATGTGGTGTGTACTTCGTCTCGCTATGTACCGTAGTATTGTACGCGAAGCTATAATAAGGCATCCAAGTGCTCCATGAATCCATTTTATTTTCACAATTTATTCTCAAATATGCTCCCATTACCTTATGTGAATTCTCTAGAGCACCGATTGACTCATGATGGTACGCTGTCGAGAACAGCTGCTTTATTTGAAGCAGAGTACATACCTGTTTCATCGTGCCAGAGATGAACTCCGTCCCCCGGTCAGTGGCGATTTCTCGTGGAATGCCAAACCGCAAAACAAAATTGTCGACGAATGATCTGGCTACACTTACCGCGTCCTTGGACTTTAGCGGATACGTTTCGATGAACTTGGTGAGCTCACATTGTAATGTTAGCGCATAGCAATGTCCATATTCGTCCTTTGGTAATGGACCGACTATGTCTAAATATATTTTCTCGAATGCCTGATTCGATGTAGACGTAATTTGCATTGGTTGTTTTGTTTTAACGTGATATTTTTGTTTTTGGCACTGCGTGCATTTTGTGACGAATTGCTGGACATCTTTTTCCATACTAGGCCAAAAATAAAACTTCTTTATATTGTTTAACATTCTCCTAATTCCCGCGTGGCCACTTGTGGGAAGAAGGTGAAAGTCGTTTATTATTACGCGTCTATCGTCTAAATTATTTATCTTTTGTACATTTTTTAAGATACATATCTTTGGGCCCGTCCATTCTTCGTATTTGTTTATTACCTGTTCTATTCCCGCTATCAGTTCCTTATTTAATTCATTTATAATAACGCATATTTCTTTCACTTTTATTTTCTTGCTTATTTTTTCCAGATCCTTCACCAATTCGTCTCGCGTTATTGGCGATGAGGATGTTGGATTTAGATACACACTTGATTTTCTGGGCACGTATACAAAGTATTTAGACGTTTCTGTTATAAAATCGTTTTTCAGTATCTTGCTATATTCTCTTTGCGTTGTAATACAGTAAAATAAAAAAAAAAGACATAGGATTGTATGTCGATAGCTCGGACAAGGCTTTGGGAAGTTGCTTGTTTCAGGGTAAGGAAGAAATGAAGCCTGTCGCTTATGCATCAAGGAAATTAAGTGCTGCCGAACAGAGATATTCGGTGACGGAAAAAGAATGCCTGGGTTTGATATGGGCTATACAATATTTCAAGCATATTTATGGGGGCTTAAGTTTCAAGTTGTTACAGATCATAGAGCGTTGGTTTGGTTGAAGAGTAAGCGCGATATGAATGGACGACTTGCAAGATGGGCCTTGGCGGTGCAGTCATGGGACTTTGATATTGTCTACTGTTGTGGCAGAGATAATATAGTTGCAGATTTCTTGAGCAGAAATCCATTGATCGAAAACCCAAGTGCGGAATGTATAGAGAAAATTCCTGAACAAGACGATGGATTTGTTTTATATGCACTGAATAGCATCGATGTGAAAACAGAGCAGCGTTCTGATATATTTTGCAGCGATATCCGCATGCAACAAAATGGTACACAAGTTTACCAAAATTATTTCATACAAGGGGATTTGTTGTATAAGAAAAAGATTATCGGTCAAGAAACAAAGGACTTATTGGTGTTGCCAGGACAATGCTTCGGATTGTATAATTTCTCTTTTGGCCGAAGCGTCCTGCTTTGAAGCGTTGGAGCTGCGTACGTCCCATAGAAAAACAACCTTTGATATTTCAAAAGAGGAGAGCGCGTCTGAAATTACGCTCGAATCCGTTACCGGAAATCAGAAGTGGAAGATCTCCCCCTCCACCTCAACTGCGGACAGCGCCTCGGGATCGAACACAAAAAAGCGTCCTGACATCGAGAAGCGCTGCGTGTAGGAAAGCCAGCCCAGACCGGGGGAGCCACCCACGTAAACTATGTCGTATCCAATTTGGGGAACGCAGGACATGAGAAGCGCAAGCTTCGCTTGACCCGGTTCGAATTTTTCAACCAGGTAGGAGTACACGTTGTACACCCACTCGTCGCATCTTTCGTCGATATAAGAACCGCGAAAGCCCCCGTGAGGTTCAAAATACCTCCCAGGGCGTCTATTTCCGCTTATTTCTACAGCATTTCTATGTATATTTTCATGTAATAGCGATTCGATCTCAGCCCCTACCCACCTCATTCTGGGTATAAGGCTGAGTCGATTTCTAATTTCGTTACAATGAAAAATTCGTCGATTTTTGGAATAGATGATATTCTGAATCAGGTCGTACAGGGCACCGGATGAGGAGGGCAATCGCTCACCTCGGAGGTCGTATACTAGGCCCGATTCTATCACAGAATCAATTAGAGTGGACGCTGTCTGAGCGACCAATACCGTCAGTCTGTTAGGATATCCTAAACTGAACCATACGCGTTCACGCTCATTAGCGTCATCTTGATCGTTTCTCTGCTTCTTGAGAAGAATCACTGTTTTGTTCTCTAATTGCAAACTTGCGGTTCTATACTGCTCGTCGCTGAAAACAATCCCTCGGAAGTTCATCTTTCAGAACTTTTTACCGATCTAACTCTAAAAAAACAATCGACATATATTCCGGTTTTTTAATAATCTCCACTATTCTCGGGTGATCAGTCCTTGAATGCGTGGGAATATTAATCGCCGAAACATTTGTACTGTTATTTCCCTGTAAACATTCTTGTTTTCTTCTTTGTGCCCGCGTCATGACGTTCATTAATTTCTCATTCATACTTTTTAAATCGTCCGACGTAATACTAATACGCGACAATGCGTCTGCAGCCGCATTATTGCATCCTTTTAAATATTCCACTGTAAAATTATATTCCTCTAATTGTAACCTAAACTTTAATAATCTACTAGTGGGGTCTTTCATACCAAACAAATATACAAGTGGTCGATGATCGGTCTGTATTTTAAACTGTCTACCGTATAAATAAGGCCGAAAATATTTAACGCTCCATACTATTGCTAATAGGGTAATTCATTTCTGCTTTATTTAAACTTCGACTAGCGTAAGCCACAGGTCGACCGTCTGCGTTACATAGTACCGAACCGATTGCAATTCCAGACGCGTCCGTCTGTAATACAAACTGTTTTTTTTCTGAAAATTCTGGGTACTGAAGTACTGGTGGCTTCATAAGTGCCGTTTTGAGCTTTTGAAATGACTGCTCGCAATCGTTAGTCCATATGAATGGTGCATTCTTACAATTTAATTTATTTAAAGGGTACGCTATCCCTGCAAAGTTAGTGATAAACTTGCGATAATAACTCGCAAACGCGACAAATCTCTTGACTTCGTCTGCGTTTTGTGGTGTAGAGTAATTCTGTAGTACTTTTGTTTTTTCGGGATCAGGTAATATACCATTTTCCGAAACTATGTGACCGAGATATAAAATTTGTTTCTGTAAAAATTGACATTTTGCTGGATTAAGTTTTAAATTAATTTGACGTAATCTACTGAATATATCTAGTAAATTTGTATTATGAATGTACAAATTCCGTCCAAATACGACAAGGTCGTCCTGATAAACTAGACATTTCTCATAATTTAATCCTGACATCGCTACTGTCATCATTCTAGAGAAAGCACTGGGGCTTGTTTTTAGCCCCATGGGTAGTCGTGTCATTTGATACTGGTTCTTGCTTGTTGTGAATGCCGTGTATGCTCTACTATGTTTATCCAAATCAATTTGATAGAACCCTTGAAACAAGTCTAAATGTGAAAAATATATAGAACCGGATAATGAGTCCAGGACCTCGGTAATGTTAGGGAGTGGATATTTATCGTCCTTAATTTGGTTATTTAATTTTCTATAGTCAATAACAACTCTCCATTTTTTCTGATTCGAGGAATCTGATTTTTTCGGTACTAATAACAACGGACTTGACCATGCACTGCGAGCTTCTTCTATTATACCTTCATCTAACATACTCTTTATCTGTTTATTAATTTCTTCCTTTTGCGCGTAAGGTAATCTGTATGGCTTAACATATACGGGTGTGCTATGTGGTTTTAGTTCTATCGTCTGTTTATATAATTTGGTTGTTGTTAATTTATCTTCGGGTAAATGAAAAACGTCGGGGTATTTGGCACATATGTTTTCAATTGACTTTTGTTCCTCAGTATTTAGGTTTTTTAAATCTAGTTCTGCGAATAAGCGTTTTACGCGTTGTGCGTTCATTATGGGTTTATTAAAGTGACAAACGTGATAATCACCTAAACTTGTTTTATTAACAGAGAATTGGCTTAAATTTACGTCGTGCTCCCTAGTGTTTAGTATTTTTATGGGTATTTTCCCATTGTCTGGTTTAACTATCATATTCGCGACGAATACGCCCTCGCATAACTCTTGATTAGTAATAACGCAGTCTTCGGTAATGTTAGTTTTTATTAAATGCACAAACTCGCTGCGTGCTGGAACTGTTAAATAAGTATTACCGCCAGATGGACATGAAAAGTTTATTTTTATAGATTGGCCACTTTGCACTTTGAATTGCATAAAATTATTTTCAAAATTTAAAACTATTCCAAATTTCTTTAAAAAATCTTGGCCTAAGATGCCATCCGTTGCACATGGTAAGTTCTTGAAAATGTAAAATTTATGTTCAAACTCATTACCTTCGTAATTTAACGTGAGGTAAACAAAGCCATCCGAAAAAACATTTCCACCTATATACCTTTGACACTCAGTCGCTTTTTATGGAATGGTATTTGTAAACTTTGAGCGCGTTCATATTTGATTGCTGATATAGATGCGCCGGTGTCTATTAGCCATTTATATTTAGATCTGCCTATGTTTATCATGACATCATTTAAATCGTTACACGTGTACATCGAATCAGACACGAAAAAAATGATTGAGCGATTCCGTATTAGGCGATGATTGGGACTCTCTCTCGGTCGCCAGTAGAATTACCTCTTGTGCTGGTATATTGTTGTTGAGGAATGCGACGGTACGAATGTTGTTGCTGGCCTCTGGCAAAGTTACTTTGCCGAAAGCCCCTCGATCCATAACTCTGTCCCCTGAAGTACCTGTTAAAGGGTCTTTGTGAATGGTACATACCCATGACCTCTGCGTGATTTGTCCCTGACGTAGATGGTCTTGATACCTCTTCGTCCTTGGCTGCTTGTACTGCGTCTTTCAAGCTGCTGTAGTTGCGGGCTGCGATGATTGTTCCTAACCTTGGACTTTTTAATCCATCTGAAAATCGTTTGATTGACATTTTCTCATTAAGGGGTTTAAGCACACTATAGTTGGCCAAATTCCCGTCCGCCTGTGCTATCGTTAATTCGGAGAACAACTTTTCGATCTCTGCTCCGTACTGGTCTATTGAACGCCAACCTTGTGTTGTGTTTTGAAGTTGGGTTTGAATAGCCGTACATGACTTCTTTGGGAGAAGCGTATCCCTTAGATCCTTTATGAGATCGTCCACAGACGGATATGTGCTAGACATGCGTAATTTTGCATTTTCTGTCAATCGACCTTTTATAACAAATTTGATGAGAAGTTTTTTACCCTCCTCTTTTAGCATATTCGAGTACATATCGACTGTGTCAATTAACCTCTTAGTAGTCTCCTCACTACCGTCCATTAAAGGAATCAAGCCACATGCCGTTTTTAAATCGAAATCCATGATAGAATCTTCTATTTCAGATGCGTCACTATAATCACTATCGTTTCCCTCTGATTCTGGCTTAGTACATAATGTTAGAATGTCATTATATAATTTTCTTATGCTTATTAAAATTTCATTTGTACTTTCTGATTCTCTCAGTGTTTTATCTCTTTGTATAATGTCATTACATGTGTCAAAAAATATTTTTGCGCTTCCTAATTTATTTTTTACAACATTACCTTCAAATCTTGCCTTTCCCTTTTTAACTAAATATTTTCTTATGTTGGTATAATTCATCTAAGCATTTTAATAATTCGCTTGCCATTACATTGCATTGTGTAATTTATTTCTAAACTAAACTGTTAAATGACATACCCAAATAATAACTTGTCCTTGTACACACTTATACTGTCCTCTAATGTCTATCTTCTGTAACTTAACTTTTACTGATTGTCCGTAACTTTACGCGCACTCTCACTCACCTCACTTCACAATTTTATGAATTCAAACTTCTTGATTCGCGCGCGCAGATTTTTGCAGGTCGTGTAATACGATCTCATGCCTCATCATTTCTTATGGGTTTTCTGGCATTTTCTATATATATTGCGTACGCTGAAGCAATGACCAGGATGATCACCAAGACTCCAAGAAGAATATTGGTCGTGCTGGCGTGGAAGTTGAGTTCGTCGGCCGCCGCAGAAGCTCTGTTGTCGCCCCCAGCTGCATTCTGTGCTATAACGACTTCCTCCTTTGATTTTGTGGTGCCCATTTCGCGCGATTCACATGTTACAAATTATCATAATATTCATAATACTACATTCAAAAATTAAATAGTCTTTGTTATTTATACAGGAGATCTTAGAACAATTTTAGTTCTATTGTTAGACGTTATTGACATAGTATTTGGAATATAGCAATAAATTGAGTTATAATTATAAAAACTAATATTATCAGTCAAATCCACATCGTAACAATGAAGCCTGTCATCAAAAAACAGTGTGTCAAATAAACTTACTTCAAAAATAACAGTTTTAGTTTCAAATATTATAAAGATACACTTAATTATTCCAAAGTTTGGTAAGAGGCCATCGCATATATCTAAAGTCATTGCAATATTTTTAGAGTATTTAATTCCTTTGATAGAAACCCAACTTACTTGGAATAGTGGCTGAGTCTGACATGTTAAGTTTAAAGATTGTTTTATTTTACGTGCAGTATTATCAGTTACCGTTTCTTTTTTTCCAAATTCTAAGAACTCATCTAGAGATCCTCTTATAAAGATGTCATTTAATTGTAACTGATGTTTGATTGCTAACGTTTTACATGGGTTTTTTCTGTTACTAGATACATTTGCAGTCAATTTCGATATGCGATGTTTTGCTTCATAACGCATTGACCATATTGACACTAAAGGACCAAACTTCCGTAACATATCACTATAATGCGTTAAAAAATGAAATTTTGGAGTTAAAAACTTTTTACTGTACATCAAATATAATTTATGATGTTCAGTAACTAAACATTGTAACAAATCACAGTTATCTTTGTGAACAGCATTAGCTGTAACTATATCAATTATTTTCATTAACACTATATATAACTCCCAAATATAATCACTGGAGGGTATAAAATCACCTATGAGTAGCCCAAAGTATCTAAGTAAACAAAGTATTTCTGACGCAGACATTTTAATTGTGTTTTTTTTTAACTGATCTAGCGTAATTGGCATAATAGGTTTGTTACATTCATCCGGACCATATTTAAAAGATTGTATCCTTTCATTCATAGTTTCCAATGAAAACAATTTTAATTCTGTTACATATGTGAGAATGATAAATGCTAAATCATATTTACATACACCCTCCAGCAAATCATGCATAACATCAACTCCTACATGATCAATTACTGAAAAACCATCAACATCATGCCAAATGCATGGTTCTTTAATTCCTGTCAAAGATACGTTTCCGATAGTAACATCTCTTAAATATTGTTCCTTGGTCCTCATCAGCTGCGGATCACATGACACTTGATATTTCATTTTTTCTTTGGATACTTTACACATTCTGCAAGGAAAGTTACAGGAAAACGATTCAGTTAAACCTATTATAGAATGAACACCCAAATTGTCACCCAGAATAATTGCTAATTCAAAAAATATCCTAGTATATGACCCTGAAACATTTATTATAATACCTTGGTTTCGAAGATAATTTAGTTCCGAAATTACTGGTGAAAAGGCAGCTTTATTGCCAAAGTATTGCTTGTCGGCAGAATGGAAAAGCGTCATTAGAAATATATTTTGTAATTTTGCTCTATAATGAGGTGGAAAGCAAAGAACTGTTACGTATGTAGCACCTAATTTATGAACGCCTGCATGGCTACCTAGGGGGTTCCCAATTTCATAATCGTCGTAAAATAATGCCAGTGGTAAAACGATTTGTTCCTGATGAGAACACATTTTCTTTTGCCATGTACTTCCTTGCACAATGTTTTGTAAAATACCATCGCTTAAAGATTTTTTCACTTCGTCATAATATTTAAGAGTGTCTCTGAGTACATCTTTTAATTCAAAGAATTTTTGTAAAACTAATCTCAAAGGAATACACTGTCCTGTTAGGGGGGTCTGTACTAATGTTTGGGTTCTACACCCTATGGTATACTCAATAGGTAAAATATAAGTGCCATTCTTTTTAAAAAACTCAAGTCGTAAATGCTCGGAATGTAACTCTTTAAAACCTTTTTTTATTGAATCTAAATGATCATATATTTGTGTACAAAATTCTGAGGTTTGAGTTTGAGAAGTATTTGATAATATAGAGGTCACGGGATCCACAATAGAGCTATTAATAAAAATTTCCATATTGGACATAACAAATTGTACTACATTTCTTGGGATTAACGGATTAGCATACATGCTGGCCGTGAAATTAGAAAAATGATCCATGGTTGACATCAATACATTTGCCGTGTCTTGTTCTGTTACAGATACAGTATCGGAAACACTGCTATCATTCAAATTTGTTGGAGAGTGTAAATAGCTTGTGATTTCTCTTAAAGTATTGTTTGTAGCGCTACTATTAAATGTGTCATTACGGTCCTTCTTATGCTCAACTAAATTTGGCAAGTCTTGATGTGTTGCCAAATGTTTTTTGAATGAATTTAGTAAATAATATTTCCTATTACAGTTTGTTTCTTCACACTGGTAATAATCAACCTGAATATTTCTGTGAATTATTTTAATATGATTACACAAATCTTTTATATTTGGTAAAATCAACTTACATAAAAAACATTTAGGCATATTAATCAATTTCAATCCCCAGGTCTGATATTAAGGCATTGACGGAAACAAATTGTTTATCATATGGCGTCTGCAAATTAAACAAAGCTTTTTGGATGAATTGCCAAGTTGAGGAGCATTCAATCGGGTATCTACAACTTAATGCATGAAATATTTTGAAGCATACATCAACTGCATCGATGATTGAATGAAGCACGTAATATGTATTATTGACCACCACATAATAGTTATTAATTGCGGTATAGTTACGTCCAACAATTACAATAAAGGGTTGTAACGTCACATTCAATTTAAAGAATTTATCTCTCCTACTTGAAATTGTATTCTGTAGCTCACTTGTATCATAAATATGAGTGATGAACCCTTCACTGGATTCCTGTTTTGATGGACGCCAACTGTTTTTTTTTCACTTTTGACAGGGGGTTACCTAGCAATAACGGCAGTACCATAAATGCTATAATCGTTTTTGCTTCCTTAGTTCTGATGTTTTCATCATCTGAAAACACACCATAACTATTACAGGCCTCATTTAAAAATAAAATTTATAGTTTGATTTTGCTACAACACAAATACATACATATAATTAAAATGGCTTTGAAAAGACCAATCCAATATTGACTTTTTTACTTTTAGCTCTAACTCAAACATACAATGGATAGGCATATTTTTTAGCTTTTAGGGTTATATTTTTAATTATTGTAAGTACAGTCGACTTGCTAAATATTTATACTTTTTTTACTTGTGTATTTCAATGGTGCAAATGAGTATATAGGCCTCGTAAATAATCCTATGACATCGAGTAAACGGATACCACGATTGTTTCCAAAAGCTGTTTCGTAATATAAAGAATCTTATTAATAACTGATGTGTTTATTTCAAACAAATACAAAACTTTATTAGTGGGTAAATGATAAATGCCAAAGTGAAATCTTGAAGTATAAGCTAAAGAGATATTATAACCGCTCCAAGAAAATTAATTAAATAAATTATTCTTCAAAAATAAACTTTATCGTTTCTTCAATTATGTAAAATTAATTAAAACAATATAAAAAAACCGTCTTCAAAAACCCCTAAAACGCATGAAATAAAAACCTTTGTCTTCTAGTAGCCAAAAATACGAATATGAATACGAACTCCTCGGACAAATTAGGATGTCATAGGATTATTCACGAGGCCTGTACAAATTTATGGATTTCAGTTTATTAATAAGAAATATATACAATATCTAAAATGACCTCACCTTCAGGCAGATTTTCCAGTTCTTGAATGATCTTTTTGATTGTTTCGTCACGTTTAGCTTTTTGCTTTGCAAGGCTTAAAATATTGTCCTTGTGGAAACAAAATTTCTCATGTAACAAACATTCCTTGTCAGGATAAAGGGTTTTGAAGTCTTCTGTCAGTAGAGAATAACCAGCTGGATTTCTTAAGGCAGGGAATTCAGTCAGGTATTGTTCGATAGTTTTGTCACTACTGTTTAAACACTTTAGTCTGTGCGTGGCTGTTACTTGCCATTTATGCTGTACCATCTGCCATGGCTCAATCGAATTCTCAAGCCAGATTATGTATTGTTGCACATCTAAAAATATAAATTAGTAAAATGAATAACTACTTAACTAAAATTGTACCTTAATTGCCTTCAATTTTGTAGTTCAAATATTCACTTTTATGGGTTGTGTTTTTTTCATAAAAAATATGTAAGTCCACCCTATTAATTAAAAAAATGGTTGGGGTAAAGGAAAGGGGACGCAGGACTTCGCCAAAATGGTATCATTATGACACCTAATTTAAATGATTTTATCGTATAGAATACCTACGTTAAAATAAGCATATTTTATTTCAAAATCTTTTCTCTAAAATTAAAAATTACTGAGATACGACACATAAAAAATTAGGACTTAGAAAAATTTCGGTGTCGTTGTATGGAGACAGGACTTAGAATTTTTTTCATCAATGCGATGTCTTATTGACACTATTTTTACCCGACTGCGTCAGAAGGAGGGTTATTTTATAATTCTATCACATAGAATACGTTAAATAAGCACATTTTACTTGAAAAACTTTTTTCTAAAGTTAAAGATGACTGAGATAGACGCCATCAAAGATTACAATAGCGATGTCGACGGACGGACTATTCTACGTAGTTTTGGCGCTTCGCGCCTGGACAACAAACTAACCTAACCTAACCTATTTTACACCCGGTGAAGACGTGTCCTTCTAACCTTAATTCAAACCGTAATATTTCAGTAAAAATTGATTTTAGAGTAAAGTTTGTTTAAAAAAATATGCTTGTTTTAGTATATTCTAAACAATAAAATCATCATAAATAGACCTTATATTGACATAATTTCCAAGCACCAAAATTTTCTAAGTCCCTGACGTCTTGATATTAACCAACTTTTGAACC
The DNA here is from genome assembly GCA_963966035.1 of Acleris laterana. Classification (NCBI taxonomy): domain Eukaryota; kingdom Metazoa; phylum Arthropoda; class Insecta; order Lepidoptera; family Tortricidae; genus Acleris; species Acleris laterana. The sequence goes on along the minus strand of OZ014458.1, from coordinate 7,143,697 downwards.
CCTTATAACTCGGCCAATTTTGATTTTAGAGAAAAGTTTTTTAAGTAAAACATGCTTATTTTAACGTATTCTATACGATAAAATCATTTAAATTAGGTGTCATAATGATACCATTTTGGCGAAAAAAAGTCCTGCGTCCCCTTTCCTTTACCCTAACCCATAACTCCTAAAGGTTTAACGGATTTTCATGAAAGCTTTCACTTATGACTTATGATTAATTCACCTTTCTAACCAAAAAATACTAAATCAAAATAAGTTCATCCATTATTGCATTGGGGGTTAAAAACATAATTAAAATTAGTTCTTAGCTAGGGAAAATATCGACAAATATACATACCCCATAATAACTCGGCTAAGGTGCGAGTCAGACTCGTACAAGAATGGTCCTGTACCACCGTACAATAAAACACGTTTCTTATGTGTGAGACAGACAGATAGGCAGACAGATACGTTAACCACAACGCTAATCATGGTTGAATTAATATTATATCTACTTACCCTCCTGTTGGTCAGTTTGATTTGGTGTATCTTTATTTATGTTGGTCAGTTGGTCTACTTTCAGACTAGTGTTCTTTTTTTCAGCCTCCCGATATTCTCTTTTGCGGTTGTGTAAGCAGTCATACAGTTTGCCTTTGGCACAAGTCTTAATTTTCATGTTATTGTTATTCACATAAGGAATATAATATGTACTTATATTTTCCTTTGGAAAAATAGTTTTGATATCATGGGCGATACTTAAAAGAGTATCATGGGTAACTCTTTTTTCGTGATCTTCTGACAGTAAATCTTCTACAACAATATTGCATATTACTCTTCTGCCATTATTTCTTAGTAACCCCTCTTCTTTATATAATTTTACTAAGTTTCTACCCTTATTAGATTTATTGAGCAGGTCTAATAGTTTCTGTAACCAAATAAAATCAATCAATCAATCAATATTAAGGCATAAGTACAATAATTTTCCCTATAATATACTTGTACAGTCACCGGCATAAATAAGTTATCATTTATGAACCTTGTCACTTTAACGTCGTGTTTGAAATGTCATACGAAATTGTCAAACGATTAAAAGCGACAAGGTACAGAAATCATCACTTATTTATGACGGTGACTGTACACAATGAAAACAAAATCCATATATAAAGCATCAACTGTGGAAACTGGCTACTCAATAATGTCTATCGCCCTAGTATGAAAATGGAAATAAATCATAGCTAGAAAGAAGATTATTATTTTTTGAATCAATAAAAAAATATGATATATATTGTCAGGTGTGAGTGATAGTGGGACAGCAAGAGACAGCAGGCCCTACAATTAATGAGCTGGTTTTACTGTAGGTATTATAGTGTAAACTTTTTGTGAAGTTGAAATAAAAGAGACATTTACACTTAAAATCCAAAGCCAAGCACCAAATATAAAATTAAATAAAAAACGTCGAAATATGTGCCCACACGTTGATGTTTGCTGAAATTGTTTAGGTAGGTAGATAGTAATAAATCTTACTTTTGATGAAGGATTTGTCGTCACGTTAGTGGCGCTGGTAGAAGCCGTGGAAGGCGATATACAATCCAAGCTGTAAACCTCACTTGATGGCTCGATGTTAGACACATCCGCTAAAGGTAGATCCACCTGTGTCACTAAGTATAACATCTGTGCGTGTCACTGTGAACACTTCATTTTCATAATTGTTTAAGGGTGGTGGGTTTCGATGTTTCTCATTCAACACATCAACATATACTGTATCCTGAAAAGCAATTCAATAACGATTTAGTTCTAAATTCAAATTTTGTGAATAAACTTGACAATTAAAAATACCATTATAGGTACTTACACAAATAATTTCTTAAATTGATAGGTAATTATGTAATTAAATACTGAAGTAAATAGGTACCTGTGGCTGCTCTTGTTGTGGGATGCTATCACCTTGTATTTGCTTCCATAGATTGAGGTTTTGTGTGAATCTAGCGCGATCACCAATGGGCCCGATTAATTCTTTGATCATATCCTTATCTAAAATAGTTAGAGAATGGATATCGATCCTATTGTCTGCAAAATAAAAATTCTTGAATGGTTATCTAGGTACGTATACATGGTCCACTCAAATATTACAGGTAGTTTGCATGCTTCGACCCGCCGCGCCGCCCCCGGTAGGTAGGTATGTGCCGGCTTTCAGACAGTACAACTCGCAGTACGCATTGGATTTGTACCTGTCTGTACGGCGATAGCGCCGATAGCGGCGTGGCTTTTGTAGCGGCGGCGGCGGGTCAGGGCATGGAAACCATTTGAGCGGACGAACTGAACACAAGGACAGAAAAATATACAAATAAAAACAAGAATAAAACTACATAAAGCGACTACTACCTAATTTGATGCGTGCCAAACGAACGAGCACAGAGTAGTTACCTATTTCTTCCTTTCTTTCTTTCTTGTACTTTTTCTCTTTTTGTACTTTTATTCTGTGTCGATTGTGTCACGCGGCACGAAAGTAAAAAGTGCGCAAAGTCGATTTTAGGGCCTCACTCACCTATGGTGAAGGCGGCGCCCGGGGCAAGCGAACCTGCGCAGTAGCGGCCATGTTGTTTACTTTCGTGCCGCGTAATGTTTTTCTTCTTATATTTACTTAACATACCTTTGAAAATTTCAACGTACTCCGACAGGCCCCACTCACTTAATATCTCCTTGGTGTCTTCGTCCATATTATTAATCAAACCACCAGTACAACCACTATTAAATCACCGGAGCACTTGTTGTTCATAGCACGGTGTCGAGCGCCATATTGAAAAACTCACCTCTCCCGCCCGCGCCCCCCCGCCCCGCGCACCGCCGCTTACGCATCATTTTGTTGTGGCAAGTGATGGTATTGTAAACACTACGATGATTTTGTAAACACAACGACAGTGTTGTTGCTATTACTTAACTATTGTTGGGGTAACATTTAGACAGTAATTCTAACGAGATTTAAAATCATCAGAATTGTATTTTGCCCGTTACAAACAAATTGTTATAGTTACGCATAATATAGTCTAGTATATCATAATATGGTATGCTGTACAGCAAAAATTGTATGGGGAACAAATTTTGATTTACTACACATTCTGGTAGTATTGTAAAAATATTTTTTTTCAGTGCAATAAGGCACATAATTAATTTTAATTTGCTTACTTATCCAAATTATTGTAATGTGGTGTTAAGAAAATAAATGCTTACCTACCTGTGGCTCTGTATTTATTGTTTTTTTTGCTAATAACGGTTTCATTTAAAAACGAGTCCATAAACTCGAAAGCAAACCATATAGGTTTATAGACGGATTCGGCACTAGCTCCGGATTGAAAAGATGCCTTAACTTTTCTTTTATGGCCCCGATACGTGGCCATAAGCGAATCTCGCTTTTTCTTCAGTTCTGCCACAGGAATGTCGATCTGGTTGCTTATTTGGACCCAAGCATCGTGAATATATTGTTTATCTTTATGCTTCACATACTTTGGGTTCCAAATGACTGGTTCCCTTTGATAATATTCTAAAAATTCAAAAACGCTCGTTGGACCACATTTTTCCACCGATCGCGAACACGACTTCACCGACGTCGTTACTCAAACACAGTTAGCGGGCAACTAAATGAACGAGTATGTACATGCTTGATCTCGTTTCCCTCGCGAGAGCGAACGAGAGCCTTTGAGAGCTCGTTCCCACTATGTCGTCTGTCGGGACGATTTTTTATCGTGTGTCGTTGCCGCTGTTCTCACTATGTCGGATGTCGGATCCGGATTTCAATCGGGTGTCGGCGGTACTGTTCCCACTAGTCGTCTGTCGTGCACGATCGCAGCTGGCGTGTATTTTTCGACAGTGTGCTAGTGGATAGCGAGGCAGTACAAGATGAACGTCGACGAAATGTTTGTGGTTTTGTATTATTTGCGAAAGAAACGATTAGAGGCAGTTAAAAAAAGGAGATATTGGGTACACCCAATTCTCATGGAAAGATTTACCTTAGGAATATTTCAGAATTTGATAGCTGAATTAAGAAGCGATGAAGTGAAATTTTTCAATTATTTTAGAATGTCTATAAGTACATTCAACGATCTACTATCTCGGATATCAGGATGCATAAACTACACAAATACAGTATTTAGAGACTGCATTGGCACTGAAGAAAGGCTGTCCATATTTTTAAGGTAAGATAACTTATATTATTTGTTAATTAACAGAGCTCGGAAAAATGTAGTGCTAATTTACCTAAAGTTCGCAATAGGACGACGAGTCCTTATAACCACCAAAAAATATGATATATTTTTATTGATCGCGGGATTAAATATATAGAGTCACTGGCTATTAGTTCGTACTTATTTATTTAAAAAAAATATATACAGTCAATACCATCTTTGGAGACTTTAAATTTGACTAAAATCAAAGTCCGAATCTTGTGAATGTTGAGACCAATTAGAAGCAGGTGATGCTGGTTCGACAGCGCCTGTACAATAGCCATATGAAGCTGATGACTGCGTGTTCTGTTGTCCTGGTGGATTAATATTCTGGCTTTGCGACAAATATCCAGCTCGCATGTATTCCCGTGCCTGCCAACTATAGTTTGATGAGGACACACGATTTTGACGCTTCTTTTTTATATTTTGGATTAATGATAGCACGCCTGATTGAAGCTCTAAAATTTCATCATCATCAAAAGACACAACGCTCGGTAAAATACCTTTGAAAAATGAGAGCATTGGATGGTCTTTAGTGTCTTTACCCTGGTCTGTTGACATTCTGCTATCCAAAAACTGGCACATTTTTTCATCTAGGTCTGTGAGTTTTCTCTTCCTACGTGATAGTGATTCTTCTGGATTTTTATCTGTTGATTTGCCCGTCTCTGAATATACATCTGTTGGACGCTCGCTCACAGAATCGTGCGTGCGATTCGGTTCCGCAATTTTTTTTAAAAATTGCATTTGCTCTTTATATATATATGGCTTATTAGTCTTCGCCCCAGCTCCAGATTTCTGGACTTCATTTTTATTAGCCCTCATCCAAGCATCTCGCAAATTTGTCCACTTGGTAACAACTAGTTTACCTGAAAATAACATAAATGTGAAAGACAATGATTAATATAAGTTTACCGCGTAATGGTTACCGCGATTAGTACTAATTGAAATAAAAAACACTTAAATACGTATGAATCGCGTATATTGTCTACATACCCATAAGTTTCGAGCCTTTACAGCACTCGTTTATCCTCCTTAAAGGCTCGAAACGTTAGGGAATGTAGTCAACACACGCGATTTATCCCTTTTTTAAGTGTTTCATTTCAATGAGACAATAACTACTTTATCATTTTTCAGATTATGTGCATCGGGTTGTTCCTTCAGAGAATTGCACTACAGTTACAGAGTAGGTGTGTCAACTATTAGTAAAATCTGCAAAGAAATGAGTTGCATTATCTGGGACACATTAAGGCACGAGTTTATGAAATTGCCTGATACTGAAGGCAAATGGTTGGAAATTGCAAGGAGTTTTGAAATTAAAGCCAATTTTCCACACTGCCTTGGAGCCGTAGATGGTAAACATATGAGAGTTGTAAAACCAAAGTAGTTCGATGTATTTTAATTACAAGAATTATTTCTCATTTGTTTTATTCGCTGTTGTTGATGCAGAATATCGTTTCATTTTTATCAGTGTTGGCTCATATGGGAAAGAGTGCGATTCTTCGATATTTAAAGAGTCGGCCATATGGAAAAAAATGAATGAAGGCAGTTTAAATATACCAAAAGCAAGGCCTCTACATGAAACACTACAAAAAGAAATGCCGTATACTTTCGTTGGCGATGAAGCCTTTCCTTTGTCAACGAATTTGTTAAGACCTTATGGAGGCACTCACTTGGACAACACGAATAAAATATTTAACTACCGTCTGAGTCGGGCCCGAAGGTACGTGGAATGTGCGTTCGGCATTTTAGCCAATAAATGGAGAATATTTCATCGAGCACTGGATGTCCACCCAGAGACGGCTATTGAAATTATAAAAGCGTGTACAGTATTACATAATTTTGTAAGGGAAAAGGACGGGCTTAACTTCGAAGACATACAGAACGCTACAAATAATACGATGCCACTGGAAGGACTGCAAGTCGGAAATCCCCGTGGTGGTCCTATTGCAAATGATGTTCGAACTGAATTCGCGAACTACTTCGTCTCACCAGTAGGCATGGTGCCTTGGCAAAATGAAATGCATACCTAAATACCTAATACCTACGCATAATACTTTTTATTAAATAAATTACTCACCATACTTACTCGTATGTCTTTCTTTTTCATCTAACTTCTCAAAATCTGGTACGAGCACGGAACAAATTTCTCGCCAAGCAGCCAACTTCAAATGCTTATTTTTATATTCTTCTATAGTCTTGTCCCAAATAATACCTCTTTCCTGAACAAGTGCGATGAAATCTTCTGAATTTATATTAAGTACAGCCATTATTACAATTTTGCAGCATAAAAACACAATACTCTCCTTCCGCGCCAAAATATGTTTGCGCAATGCGCGCGATCGCAACGACGCGGCAGCGACGCGCGGGTGTGTGAGGGGGTGCCGCGCGGGCGGCGCGGGCGAAATCGTTCCGAGATCCGCCATGAAGCTGTTCACACTCGTCCGACAACGATTTTGTGTCGGATACGACATAAAATGTCGTGCGTTTTGCCAGCCCTCCCAGCCCGGAAAAAAATCGATATCGTTAGGACCGTATCTAGTTACAAATTTGCAGGACTAAATAAATATTCCTTTTTTCGACAAAATTATCGCATAACTTATGTATAACTACTTAGTTACTACTTATTCTCGTATCACATTAAAATGGGTACTTGAAAATTATAAAATAGTGGTAAGTATAATAGATAAGTCATAAATAAAATAAATTTGATGATTAAAAATTCATACTTTTAAGGATTAAATCACTTTTCTAAAATAAAACAACATTTTTTTTGTTATTATTTATTTTAATCCGAATCCGTGACATCAGTCCCACTAGATTCATTGTCTGATGAAACATTTATAATAAATCTTTGTGACACGTCATCGATGAGATGGTCAAGCGACAGCATCTTTTCCTCCTCTTTTTTAACATGTTCTATTGCTGCTTTCCAATTTTGAGGACTAACATTATTAACGCCTTCCATAAACAAATTTCTCACCTCTGCAATTTGAAATTTTTTATTATTCCTTGCGACATGCCCCTTTACTTGTGCCCATATGAGCTCAATAGGATTGAGCTCGCAGTGGTAAGGGGGCAGTCGCAAGACTTGATGACCTTTTGCAGCTGCCATGTCATCGATCACTTTAGTGTCATATGCGTCTTTTACCTTATCTACTAATTCTAACAACGTTGCTATTACCATATACGGTTCATAATGAACATTTCTGCTCCTTAACCACTGCTGTATATCAGCCTTTTTGGTTCTTCTAGTTGGGGCTTTGTTTGCCCTACGCGAGTGGTAAGGAGCATTGTCTAAAACAATTATTGAATTTGGTTTTATTTTTGATAAAACTTTTGCAAACCATTCCTCAAAACATTCGGAATTCATCTCCTGATGGTAATCTTCGGATCCTTTTTTTGATTCAAAGATCAGGAGACCATCTTCGAGGAACCCCTCCTCGCTCCCTATGTGGCTGATTATCAGACGTCTCCCTTTGCCTGTTGGGGCCTTAAGGCCGGTTGTCAGTCCCTCCAGAAATGCTTGCCGGGGGTGGTTGATAGCTTCATCAACCCAGGCTTTCGATAATGTGTGGCCTGTAAAAACAAAACGATTTTTATATTAAATAGTATATAAGATTGAATTTAAATATTTAAATCACATATAAAATAAAATAAAATAAAATAAAAAATCATTTATTTCAGGCGTTGCCCATATAGTGTTAGTAACATTGGTCTTATAATTATATTAGTTAGTTAAAATTAAAATTTAATTAAATGTACATTAGACAGTTGCGTATCTTTTGAGAGTTGGACGCGCGTCCAGTGCTGCATAATAGCACTGTCCACGTCCAGTCTCCCCGCAACCGTCTGCATGAGGCAATTGGGGCTGCCCCGCACTCGATGGAGAAGAGAGGCAATGCGCCCTCTGACAATACTGGAGAAGCTACCCACCCCTGCCTCCGCTAGCATCCCCGAAGCACTACAGTGACGTGGCAGCCCCATCAGCCACCTGAAGGCGTTGTTATACTGGGTGCGCAGGGCCCTGTACGCTCCTTGGGTGTAATGCGACCACAGGCTGCAGGTGTACAGAGAGTTACAATAGGCTTTAAAAAGAGTAACTTTTACCTGCTTGGTACACCTAGCAAACCTGCGGGCAAGCATATTAGCCCTAACGCACAACGCCCTGCGCTCCCGCTCTAAATCAAGGTCATCCTTGAGTGTATCCGTGACCCAATGGCCCAGGTACTTAAAATTTTGCACTTGTTTAAGCGGAGTGCCATAAAGCAAAACCGGTGGAACAAGTTTTGGTTTTAGCTTTAAAGACCAGCAGCTCGCTTTTTAAAGTGTTGTACCTTAGACCATGGGCCACCGCATACCTCTCACAGATGCCAAGAAGCCTATTGAGCGCACTAATCGATGGGCACAGCAACACCATGTCGTCCGCATAACTTATGTTGTTAACAACGGTGCCATCTATGGAACAACCCACTCCGGTGTTGCTGAGCTCAACGATCAGCTTATTCATGTAAAGATTGAAAAGCGCCGGTGAACTTATTCCACCTTGCCTCACCCCGCTTTCCAATCTGTACATACTCGACAGCTCCCCTGACCACTTAACATAAAGACTGTACACGATAAAATCTGGTCATGCATGATCTGGTGTATTTTTTTAATGAATGCTAATTTTCAAGCAGCACTTTTTTGTAATAGTCAGTGGTTATGAAACTACATAATAAAAATACAATCATAATAAAATGTAAGAGCGTCTGTATCTTAGACCCTTATATAATCCACAGTACCTTTATTTTTTTGTACACGATCTTCTGACAGTCTTACCAAATTCTCCGTTTTAAAACATTTTATTATTATTAATAATACAAGCCAAATTATACCTTTTTAAATTATCTTACCACAATAGTTAAAACTTTCCTAATTATATTCAGATTAAGATAGTTCTGAGGTTTTTTAACTTTGGCGAATTTGACTTTTTGACAAATAAATGCCTCCCATACAAAAACAACTTTCAGTGCTTGGAGTAAAAAGTCTTCCTGACTACTACAAATAGAAATGAGTTTCAAAAAGTATTTTTTTCGTAAGACGACATTCTATTGTGGGTAAAACTGCTTGTAACAATATAAATACAGTTGTGGCGTAGAAGCAGGAAGTGAGTGAATATTGTCAAAAAACGCTGTACAAGAGATGAAAGGTATGATAGAATATATTTGGCGAAAACTAACACATACCCATACATTATGATACGATTTTATTTCATTATATAGTATTATAATTATACAACATATTAAAAAAAAACTGCTTGAAAATATGCATTCATCGCAAAGATACACCAGATCATGCATGGCCAGATTTTATCGTGTACAGTCTTTAGTTCTGCTGATGAGAGTACCAGTACTTTAATATTGAAATATAGGATTGAGGCAGACTGGTGTCCTCATACAATTTTTTCCACAGTACCTCATATTGAACCAAGTCAAATGCTTTCGAAAGATCTAAAAATACAGCATATACAGGTGTATTCCTACTGGTGTAGTACTGGACAGTCTGCTTGAGGCAAAGAACAGCAGCTTCGGTGGATAGACCAGGTCTAAACCCAAACTGCGCATCGTGTACTTGTACGTGGGCCTTTGCCAACACAGTTGCTAACGATATCGGCCTGTAATTAGTTTTGTCACAAGAATCACCTGTCTTATTCTTAGCAATAGGCACAACCAAAGTTTTTAGCATACTGTCAGGTAGGTAGCCATGACTCAAACACAGAGAGAAAAGCATTGCCAAAACTCGAGGCAGATGATAACCCGCATATTGTAAGTGTTCAACACTTAGATGGTCGTGTCCAGGAGATTTACCGCGACTCATTTTTCGTAACACTGTTCTAATGTTGTCTGCCGTAATCACCATAGACTTATCACTAGGACGATTATGGTACACAGCAGAGACCTCCTCAGGCACAGCTGAGCGTAAAGGCGGCTGAACCCTAAAATTTTCTTTAAACATTTCCGCTATTTGTGAGGGCTCATTTAACCCCTCCACACTAGCTGGAATACTTGGTTTCGAGTTTAATCTCCTTGTATGCTTCCAAAAAGTTGAAAAGTTTTTATTTGAATGATGCATACCTAGAATGTCCATCTTTATCTGTTGACTATTAGTCTGGCACCACTTTAATTTAACTTTAAATGCATTTCTTGATTCTCGCATCTTATTAAATATATACCCATAACGTGGTTTATTGTGTAGAACCCAATAATTAAACCACAAACGAGCATCACTATGAGCGGCCTTAACGTGCTTATTCCATCCAGAAACATATTTCTTTTTACTATTATACTTCTTTGACTTATAACTATACACAGACGCTTCTTTTAAAATATCAACAATTTGATTATATAACCGTAACAAAACATTCCCATGATTGGGGTCGTTACACAAATTATCAGCACAGTTTGTTAACACTGGCGGGAAATCAATATATTTCAACCTTTCGTTACAATATTGAGTGTACTGTAAGATCTGACCATCGTCCCGCTCCCCCCATAAAATAGCATTAAAATTATCATTAAGGCAATCGGTTTTAGCCCTTATTATATCAAGGTTGCACTCTATTTCTAGGGGAAAGTGGTCCGACCAATACACATTGTAATCAATAGACACATTAACAATTGTAAGTCTAGCTGCCTGGGTCACTACACAGTGGTCAAGCCAACTACTCGTACCATGACTATCACTTACATAGGTGTAGTATCCAGAAGCCACGCCAAGCCATTCTGTGTCAACACAGTTCCAACTCTGGTCTGAGCAGAAATTATACAGCTCATCTCCAAAACGCCTACCCGGGTGGGCATTAAAATCACCAAGAATATAACTACATTCAGTGTCACTACTATCAATAATAGCATTGATTTCACTCAAACAATGTGTAAACTCCACCAAATGCGTAGCGTCATCTGTGGGCATGTACACAGAAAATACTAAAAAACTACACTCCGCACCAGAAATTTTAACAGCCGCAACTCTATCACTAGTAGGTACAAACAAATAGAAGAGGTCGTGAAGATTTCATCGCCAGCTATTGATGAAATTTTACACAACCGGCTTGGAGTCAAGAAATTATGTTCACGATGGGTGCCTCACTCGCTGACTGCAGAACAAAAAGAAGCTCGCGTGACATGGTGCAAAGATTTGCTCAGAAAATTTAATCACGGAGAAAGACGGTCAATTTTTAACATTATATATTTTTATATATATATATATATTTTTTTTTTCATAGAGTTGAATTTACCAATATGATCCACCGACTAAACGGCAATTGACAATTTGGGTTTTTCCCGATGATGAACCTCCAACGAAGGTGAAACGCGGGCGAAGTGTTGGGAAAAAAATGGTGGCCACATTTTTTTCTGCAAGTGGTCATGTGGCCACAATTTCCTTAAACGACCAAAAAACTGTGAATGCTAAGTGGTATATTGAAGTGTGTTTACCTACTGTATTTAATAATTTAAAACAAAAACGACCTAAAACTGGTTTGAGGGGGCTCTTTTTGCATCATGACAATGCCTCGCCGCACAAGGCCATAGTCACCAAGGATTTTTTGAAGAGTACAGAGATTAAAGAATTGTGTCATCTTCCGTATAGCCCCGATTTATTTCTTTTTTATTTCTTCCTCTTTCCGAAAATCAAACTCGGACTTCGTGACACGCGATTTAACAGTCCTGAGGACGCACGGAATGCATACTTGCAGGCCGTAGAAGACCTCCCTAAAGAAGAGTACCGGGAATGCTATAAATCATGGTTTAGGCGGATGAATCGATGCATAGAAGCTAATGGAGAGTACTTTGAGAAACTGTAATAAAAAAAATATTGAATAACTTTTATACCTTTTTTGTATCTCAAAACTGTCGTAGTGACCTAAGGTATAACTCGTAACTAAAAGTTAACAAGAAATAGAGCGTATCGAGAATGTAGGCGTGCGTTCTGAACGATGTCTAGATTCCGACTACCTGTGCAGCGGAGGGGTGCGGAAAGGGTCTACTTCAAACCCTTTCCCGGATAGTACGTTAACTTAGGTACAAAATAACTATGGTCTTGGTGTCATTAGCTACATTTGGATTTTTTTACTTTTGTCCGATTTTGAAAGCAAAATGCTCGTTAGTGCGGTGTATGAATTAGATTCAACAGAAGAAATTGGGGAGTAGTTGTTCCTGTAGTCTTGCTGTGTTGGCAAATAGTTCCTGTATTGATCTGATTGTTGTGGTTGGTGTGGTTGTTCAGACTGAATGTCTTCAAGTAATAATAACACCTTAATCCTAAACTTTCGCACTTGCTCTTCAGACAAATTTTCTACATCTTCCAATAAACTTTGTAAAATCAATTTTCTCGAACTGTCCTTTTTTATTTCTTTTTTTTTATCCAGTCAACGATTGCTTTATCCGCTTCGTAGCTAATTTTTCTTACTTTTGGTTTTTTCCAAGTGTTTGCTGTGTTTGAGACTACTTCAGAAGAAGGCGTTTCTAATGTATTCGTACTTGTACCTCTATCAGACGGTTCTTCGTTTGCTGAAGAATTTGATACTGTTTCGTTGGTTCTGGCAGTGTTCACCTCTGAAAACGCAGGTATATTCCCCGGTTCACCAGTGAGGCTTTAACGAAAGGGAGAACAAACTGCAATTCTTCGTGTAGATAATTTATATATTTTTGCTTCGTGGATGAGCCGCTTGGCGTTTGTTTTAGGCTCCGGACAAATCCATTCCTTATGTTCCTCCACTTTTTTTGACAATCATGTAATGCAAATAGAAAATACATTTTTTTGTTGAGATACCTGTCAACTGGATGTACTTTTCGAGCACTAGGATTTTACTTTGCTCGAGGAGAATGCACTATATCTCGAGTTGTAGCCGAAACAACCGAAGCTATATGGATCGCACTTAAATACACCTACATGCCTGTGCCAACTACAGATAAATGAAAGGCTATTGCAAACAGATACTACGAACTTTGGAAACTCCCAAATTGTTTAGGATCTATTGACGGCAAACACATCAGAATTCAAAAGTATCCTAATACAGGATCTACCAATTACAACTATAAAGGATACCACTCGATTATTTTGTTGGGCTGTTACGATGCAGATGGGTATTATACGGCTATAGAATGTTGATTTGCTGGAAGAAATAGTGACCGGGGTGTCTTTCAAACATCAGTTTTCGGAAAGTGGTTAGAAAGAGATGGCTTAAATATTCCTAACGCAGGTTCGCCTTTACCAAATGATGATACGGGAAATATATTTCCATATTACTTCGTTGCGGACAGTGCGTTTCCTTTAAAAAAGTATTTGATGATACCATATTCAGTACGAAACCTAGACAAAATGAGCCGTGGGCGAAAAACAATTGAATGCGGCATGATGTCACAAAAATTTCAAGTTCTTTTTGTATGTCGCAAATATGCCTCGATAATATTTCTATAGTAAAATGCATATGTATTTTACATAACTACATACGTTACGTATGTAGTATTTTACATAACTAACATAACATAACAGCTAGTGTAAGGAAACTTAATCCAATTTATGTAAATAAGGATCTGATATGTTTAAAATGTAAAAAGACTGGTCATCATTACAGAGATTGTAAAACTGTAAAAGAAAAGATCTCCCTCTTCTGGCACAAAGTCTGATATAGTCCATGTTCCATCTTCTTCAAGCTTTTCCCACTTACTTGTTCCAGCAGCCTTCAGCTTATCCTTCTCATTCACGAGCTCATCCTTCAGTTTTTTGAGTGCATATTGAAGTTGTGTTGGTTCACTGCTATAGTTGATTGCGCTTTTCCCTGTGGTAAAATATGAAAGGAATTCCTGGGTGAAGTTTCTTTTCCTAAATCCCGTGAATGAAGGCCTGCCTATTGCCATGGGATCAATGTTCCCCAATGATTTAGTCAGCAGTGCTTGCGCCATTTTCGAAATATATCTGAAAGTTATGGGGTCAAAGTGACTTGAGGCTTGTCTGTCCTTTGCATGAATAAAGAGTTGAACTCTTTTCTTACGTGCCATTTCTTTCGAGTAGTAATCTGTTCGAGAATATTTAAGCTGTCAAGATACGTTCCGAACATAGCATGAAAGACAACTTCAGAAGTCCCTACACTATCTCCTCCACTCTTCATGACAAACTTGACCTTGTTCTTGTTGACGAAGTTTGTGTATATTTTTATTACAGCAGCACCAGAAAAACTCCATTTGACTGACCCTTTTGCCTTTTGTGAACACTATAAGAGGAAAGTAGATCTTCTGAGTTGATCTAGCACTTGTAAGTAGTAGTATATCCCCCAGTTCCTTAAGGACACCTGAAACTGCCCCCGGATGGTTTGCTTCTTTAAAAGAGTTTATTATTTCATTAGACATCGGTAGCATTTGAAGGCTGTTTGAAAGTGCCGATTTCAACTTATCATAATATTTGTCCTCCATTATCAAAAGCTGGAACTTGCACTGCTTAAGCGGCCCTAAAATCCTTAAAAATCCCTGTTCTTTGCTCCGGAGCCAGAGTTATCTCCTGTAATAGTGAGATATGCTGATTTGTTAGCCCATAATGTGTAATGTTTTGCATATTATCCTGTTGCTTTTTAGTGGTGACTGTTTTGCCATCTTTGTCACGCTTTTGGCCTTTCTTTGCTACGGATGCCCTAACCCTGAACCTACAGGGCGAACGATATGAAGTGTTACCAAATTCAATGGCTACGATTTTTTTTCTGTTGTAACAAAATTATTTATTATTAAGAATAAATGAGAAAAATACATCAAAATTTTTAAATTAATTTATTTTAACTGCTGGCAGAAGTGTCTGGTGTTTTGGCACCCATGAGTGCAGCTATTAACGATCCGTCTTTTGTTTGGCAGCGACTAACTTCAAAGGCCTTAGATGCTGTAATACGGGCATATCTTAACTCATACCACAGAGGACTTTTACTTTGATTTCTAGTCGAGCTTTCTATTAAAGACAGAGCAGTGCTATCAAGTTTCTCTCCTAGAATAGTAATTAATTTATTAACATTGTGTCTTACACTGTAACTCTCTTGAAGAAAGGAGTGATGAAGTGAGAACTTCCGGACATCACTGTGATTAAAATCTTTTTGGTATTTTAACAGCTCACATTTGGACAGTTTCCTCTTTTTTGCTTCTTGCAGGTACTCTGTAAGAAGACCTACATTAGGATTTTGGTCTGGAGTTTTTGCGTTACACAGTTGTTCAACAGTAACATATTTCATAGTAGTTCCAACTCTGGAGAGTGTTGGTTTCTTCCAGTAGCATTCTACCTCAGTACAGGATGGTTCTTCGCTCCGTCTATGGGTCCACATTAAAAATGCTACTGCATGTTTGCAACCCCCAGAAGAAGCTGCGCAGTCCAGACACTGACAGCTCACAATTTCACCCTTTGTCTCATCCACCACCATAGTCACCCTGTATGAACTGGCTCGTACTTTATGTTCAGGGCAGATCTTGCATTTGACAGTGCAAATGCCAGACTCACGGTTGAGTTGAACGTATCCTATAGCGTCATCTCCATAAGACTCTTGTAGACCTGCAAAAGAAAATAAACTATTATATACATTAAATTCTCGTATAAGTAACTTAGTCTAACCTACATTTTTCATGATTAAAACAGGGCTAGTTTAATCTTTAGGTACTGTTATTTTACTTAAACAGGGTTATGGTAGGTTACTGAGTAAATTGGTAACATACTTACATTGCTGTTTTTACATTTCGAAGCTCAGCAGCATAAAAATCTGAGTTATTTTTAAAGAAAACGCCGACCATAATCGCATCAACTTTAGGCAGGTTTCCGCTGTCTGCCTTCACAAAGTTGCTCTCCATGATGAGATAGATCACGAAACCGAAACCGCCGAAACGTAACGTAACGGCACCAATCATGGACGGTTTAAGAACCAAGCCTACTTTGTCAAGCTATTGCTCGTCTACTTTTTAAGTTTGAATGTTAGGAATTGAAATAACATGTAGGTAAGTAAGCACTATTTATAAGGCACATATAAAAACTAAACATAAACTAAGGGTTTTGAGATATTTGCTGGAAATCTGATAAAAAATCGAATACCTTCAAAATTCCTATAATGGACAGTAAAATTTCAGTTATGGACACCCAGTTATGGACACCTTTTTGGTTCGGTTATTTTTCCCAAAAAATACCTGCAGTTTCAAAATAAGTACTTATGTAGGATATACAACCGCAAAAGTATGTGATTAAAGTTTTATATTATTCTCTTTGTGCATATTATAAAATTTAGGGGTATTTTTGAAATTTTACCCTTGAAATTTTATAATATGTGAATTTGGACCTCAATTAATATGCTAAATATGTACTTAAGGCGTTCTATATGCTTTACGTACTTGTATTTTATAACCGCGGAATATTTTTATTTAATATTTACTTAACTTGGATTGAATGTACGAAAATAAATAAAGTAAATAATGTAAATAATTGGATGTAACTGATGGCATAGTTTTATTTAAGTTTATAAAAATGACTTAATAGTTCCGTCAAACGTAGTCACTCAAACTTGTTAAAATGGTATTTGGCCCCATATTGCATTGCATAGGACTTTTTCCTGTTAATTTATTGTGTAGAGTTATTCTAGGCACATTCCATTCCTTCGCCGCAGATGATATTGTCTTGCCATTTTGAACAGCTGCTATGGCATTTGCCATTTGCTGAGGCGTGTAGTCCTTTTTTGGTGCCATCTAAAAAAAGGTAAGTCCAATTATCGCGAAGCCCTATAATTCCTATAAGTAATATTGGTCATAATCAAACCTCGAAGTCGCGGTGGCAATAACGTCAATTAACTAGGGACTTCCTTCCGATATAAAATGTATCGATAACTGAATGCTTATTTGGAAGTGACACTTCATATTAGCTGTAAAGTTTACCTACAGAATAATTGAAAATTAACTAAAATGTGATGATTACTACCCGTTAATGTTACCTATATAGGACTTTTTAGGACATTTTTAGGAATTTTAAAAAATCAACCTTTACAACTAAATTTTTTATTTCATCAATTTCCATGCAAAGTAAACTAAAACCTAGAAGTACATCCATAAAGTATGAAAACCGTTATCTTCCTTAATCGACCTTTACGGACTTCAATCTTCTTTCTGTATAAATGATACAGTTAAATAGGTACAGATGTAGTGCAAAATGATTTTCCTTCGGGAAAACTCGGATCTCAATCGGAATACGATGGCACCCGAACTGTCAATCAAAAACTTAACCTTAACTTAACTTAACTTTATTGTTTAGTGTCAAATGACAAATGCTGTCATTTGTCACTTTGTCATTTGACACTAAACAATAAAGTTCCATTTTAATGGACATGAAAACGTCACTTATTTAATACAATCATTGATTGACAGTTCGGGTGCCATCGTATTCCGATTGAGATCCGAGTTTTCCCGAAGGAAAATCATTTTGCACTACATCTGTATTGCAAGTTGCATATTAATAACATACGTCATCTCATAGTCATAACACAACTATTGTCATAAGAAAGTCCAATTTATCGATGAAATAATATCGCGTGGAAGTCCCTAGCAAAATTTTATTCGTGCCACCGCGACTTCGAGGTTTGGTCATAATTTATGTAAGTTATACAATTTTAAGTTATAAACCTTTTCAAGCTGAAATTACAGGATTTAATAAGCACCTATCGTATAGGTTAGGTTAGTTTTAATTACTGTAAAAATAACGGTGTCGTGAACAAATGCATTATATTATTCGAAAATTATAACTTACAACACATTATCATTATAAATAATTATGGCCATCAATATAGGCTCCAATAATGGACGCCCAATTATGAACACTTTGTCCATTACTGTAGTCCTTAACATTATTAGGTAGGACCAGTTATGGACACCTGTGTCCATGACTGGAGACTTACAAAAAAATGAACCAGTAATAAACACAACCTATTTATTGCTTAAATTAAGTTTTAGTGCATAACCTCTTGCAAAAACGAATATTAGGATTCTTAAGCTTCACACGAAATCAAAGCAAATTCATATCATTATGATGAACATAGAATGTATAATCAAAAACATGTACCAACCTCCTTAGTGATTTGACTAATAAAAGTCGATTAATCCTTAATTTCGAGTTCACACACTTTAGTACACTTCGCCATCTTTAAACAAAATGGTCGAGAAGCATGTCATGTGTCAACATGGCAGTCAGAAGTCTATTCCATAAGCTACAAGTGTAGACGTTTCAACAATGTTATCGGTTTTCTTATTATTAGGCTTAGAACTTGTTAGCGTCCATAATTGGATCCGTGTCCATTACTGGTGCCACTACGTTACAAATTATAAAACAACTGTCGACTCGATATAATATTAGCAGTAGTAACCGCAAGAACCAATGAACGTAAGAACAGAACGACAACGACATGAACGACAGATGCAATATTTACAGACATCACATCACAGATTACAGGATATACAGACATCCTATAATCTGTGATATTTACCGACCCATGACGTCATCATGTTTTTTTTTTTTTTTTTTGTTTATGGCATCGAGTAGACAAACGAGCACACAGGCCACCTGATGGTAAGTGGAAACTGTGACCCATAGACATTCGCAATCACAAGACTGCAATGCAATCCTAAGACTGCAAATGCGTTGCCAACCCTGAGGCTAAGATGGAATGCCTCTATGCTAGTCATTTCACCGGCTGTCTTATCCCCAAACCGGAACACAACAATGCGAACACTGCTGTTTGGCGGTAGGTTAATGGATAAGATGGTGGTAGCGATCCGGCCGGACCCTGCACAAGGTCCTACCACCCGCATTCGGCGCCGTTTTCGATAAAATGGCTACAGATAAAAAAATATCAAGATTTATAATGGTTTTTTGGATAAAAGATCCATTTTTTTTAAGTAAGAATACCTTAAATCGATTTTAAAACTCATAATTTATATGAATATACATAATTATTACGTTTTTTTTCACCTTGTCAAATAGCCTATTATGGTAAATCAACGAAATGAAATGAAATGAAATGAAATGAAATGTTTTATTAATAACAATTGTTACATGTCAGAGATAAGATTAGGTGTACATATCACGGTGTACAATAATTTATAATTAACATTTCGTTCTATTAATAGTACTAGTAATTAGTTGTATATAATTAATTAATAATATTATTATCACTATGATTGTTGTTTAACATTTTATAGCGCTAGTGGAACACTAAGAAATTCGTCATAGTTGTAAAAAACGTTTTCCAAAAGCCACTTTTTCAGTTTACTTTTAAACGTCGCGGTGGAAGGTGCATTCCTGATTGCGTCAGGTAAACGGTTGTAAACTGAAGGTCCGAAGCAATAACTAGATTTCCCGGATTTCGCTAGTTTGAATGGCTCCGGCACTAGCCTGTTCTCATGCTTATTGCTGCGGAGGTGGTATTTGGAGTTTGTACCCCTGCGCTTGAATACATCGAGGTTTTCGTGGGTAAACACGGCTACTTGGTATATTAGTATGCAAGGCAGGGGTAGGACACGGAACTCCAAAAACAGCTGCTGTGCCGGAGCGTCCCTCGGCTTACCCGCCATAGCGCGAATTGCTCTTTTTTGCATTGAGAACACACGGTGCCAGTCCGCAGCCCGGGCCCACAGCTCCACGCCATACGTCAGCACCGAGTGCACCGTTGCGAAGTAACACTGCCGCACCGCGGACCGCCCGGCGGTGCGCGCCAGCCGGCGGAGGGCGAAGCACGCGCGCCCGAGGCGTCCGCACACTGAGTCTATGTGAGTCTCCCATGTCAATGCACTGTCTAGGTGAAAACCGAGCAGGCGTGCGCAGGTTACATGCTGTATAGGGGCATCGCCCGCGCACACGCGCAGGGTCTCACTTGCATGGCCGTTTAGTTTAATTGTCATAAAGCAGGTCTTGTTTATGTTCAGCGCTAGTCCGTTTGACTGGAACCACTCGTTCAGTTGCTGGATCACGTTGCTAAGGGCCTCTCCCAGTTCCCGCCTCGTCGCCGTGCTAACGACCGCAGTGACATCGTCTGCGTACATAAATATGTTAGCCCCTTGTATCGCGTTCGGTAGGTCGTTAAGCAGGATGCTGAAGAGGGTATTGGAGAGGCATGATCCTTGCGGTACGCCCATGAGGTTCTTTCGCGCGGAGGACACGACGTTCCCCTCATCGCCGACGACGACCTGGGCCCGGTCGGACATAAAGGAGAGCAAGAGCCTCGAGGCGACAACAAGAACGTCGTCGTCAAACAGTATGTAATTTCTACAGTACACATCTCCTATGGCCGAAATCAAAGGTGGTGGAACATTTTGTGCAAATGGGTGAGAGTCGGAGCACCATTTACAATATTTTGGCGTCCTTTGCCTTGAAGAAAACCACTGCTAGAAAGCCTGGTTCTGGAAACTATTCCAGCTTGAGCAAGTTTTCTGAGAGAGCTCGATTAAAGAAAAGTACGGCCGGCCGTGTCGCGTAATCTTATAGAGAGCTAGGAAGAAAATTTAAGTGTGACGGCAAAACTGTTAAAAAATATCTTAAAGACATGGGCATCGATAAGCGGTGTAGAAAAGTTAAGCCCACCGTCTCTGAAAACCAAGAAATCACTCAGAAAGTACGGCTGCGTAAATTGGTCAAAGAAATATTTTACGCTAAAAGCAATGTCACTTGCGTTATGGATGACGAGTCATATTTCACGTTAGATGGAAACGAGTGGCAAGGCAATTACTATTTTGAGAATACCAATGGTCCAACCGATGAGAACGTGAAATATGTTGAGCATACAAAATTTCCTAAAAAGGTTTTGCTATGGCTTGCCATAAGTCGACGCGGAATGTCTAAGCCCGTATTCTTTGAGTCAGGTTTAGCTGTGAATACCGATCGCTACATAGAGCGTTGTTTGCCATTAGTGCGGGATTTCATAAATACGAGTCATAGAGAAGAAAATTTAGTGTTTTGACCAGACTTAGCCTCAAGCCATTATTCCAAAAAAACCCTTAGCAAAATGGCGAAGTTAAACATCCCATATGTACCGAAGACATCAAATCCACCTAATGTTCCGCAACTTCGCCCTATTGAAGATTTTTGGGCAAATCTAAAGAGGCGAGTACGAGGGCTGGCTGATAAGTTTCCGAAATGAAAGATTGACTTTTACGTAAATACATAGGTGATATTAAGTAATTAACATAAAAATAATAATTTATAATAGTGATCCAAAGAAAAGCTGTTTTCATTTTTGTGAAAATGGAAAAATCTGAGGTGCGTGCTGTGATTAAGTTTTATGTTTTGAAAGGCAAAACCGCAACTCAGATAAAAACCAAACTTGACCGCGTATTGGGGTCTTCTTCACCATCTTTAAGCACAGTTCACACTTGGGTTACCGACTTCAGACGCGGTCGGCAGAGCTATGCTCCCCGCAGCGGACGGCCCAATGAGGTATCGACTCCAGAAATCACTACATATTATAAAACAAAGTCGCTTCCCGCTGTCTGTCCCTATGTATGCTTAAATCTTTAAAACTACGCAACGGATTTTGATGCGGTTTTTTTTAATAGATAGAGTGATTCTTAAGGAAGGTTTATATGTATAATACATGCATAATATAGTAGCGAAACACTGATAAATTTAGAGGTTTCTAATGTGGGGTCGTAATTAAGCATTTTTTTTGCGCTTATATTGCAAACGCTGGCTGAACCCTACGAGATAGACCAAAATAATGTACTACAGTATTGTCCACCTTAAAAAGTTCAACAAAAAAGTCCGCGATGGTATATGTCTATCTCTTAGGGATAACCCACCATAACCATTTTTTATCCTTTACTAAAAAGTGATTATTTACGAAGTGATTTTAAACAATACAATATTAATCCTTATCCAATTAAGTACCTCTAATAAATTGTACATTTATTATAGATCAATATGCTTTTTACAGCATGTTATTTAAGTGAATATTTCCGAAGATATTACAAATTTAAAATGCAGGGACGTAGTTGTTCGGCGCGCATCGGGCGGCGCGTGCCTATAAATTAGGGATGTTACGGAGCTTCGCCTCCGCATCCGTTAAGTCGGAACTTCCGTTTGGTTTTACACCTCCGGATCCGCCTCCGCCTTCGCTATTTTTTATTTCACACCTCCGCCTCCGCCTCCGCCTCCGTTATTTTTTTACCGAAGTTATACCGGAGCTGAAGTTATTGCATTTGCCGCGGCATCGCGGCGCACGTACAAGTTTTAACTTGTCCGGGAATTACTAAATAACAACAATTTTATTGTAATACTACAATACAATCGTATCTACAATTCAAAGTTAAAAACTAAACTTATTTTAATTAAAATAAAACTAAGCTACTGAAAAATTAAAGATTAAAATAAAAATCACCACTACAAAAAGAATACCCCCTCTAGCAGGTCCGCGCGCGGCATAGTCCCTATAACACTGGCTGCATTACCTCTCTGGATAGCTAGCCCATTACTTACCTATATTTAACTCACGATCGCCCGCATTTTATCTAATAAATAAATCAGTTAGTTCCGTCACTTACTTCCGTAATGGTGTTGCGTTGCGTCATATTAGTGCGTGCTATTAATTTTAAATACGTTAAAAATGAAGCCATTTACTAGTACCATATGGAATTACTTTGTTAATATAACGACAGACTCCGCAAAGTGTAAATTATGTGAGAAAGTGTATTCTAGGAAAGGAGGAACAACAACTTCTTTAAAGGGCCACCTAAAATCGTTGCACCCTAAAGAGTACGAAGACTTTGCAAAAGCAGACACAGAAAAAAAGGTAGCTCCGTGTTCCTCATCCTCAGGTTCGAATACTACGCCTATTCAAGAGGTAAAAAAACAAATTAGAATACAAGATGCGATGACAAAAAATCAAAAATGGCCAGCGTCGCATCAAAAATCTAAGGAGATAGACAAACTAATCGCGGAAATGATCGCCCTGCAGGACCTTCCTTTTAACTTCGTAGAAGGTGGATTTAAACGTCTGATAAATTACGTTGTGCCGAATTACCAGTTGAGGGGACGACAATATTTCACGACATATATTTGTGATGAGATGTATCCGAAATTAGCAGGAAAAATCGGGGAATTGCTTGGAACGTTCGATAAGCTATGTTTCACTACAGACATATGGAGCGAACCGAGTTCTAATGTATCGTTATTAAGTCTCACTGCGCATGGGATAGACGAAGAGTTTAAAAGAAAAAAAATAATTTTGAAGTGCCATACATTTGAAGGCCGACACACAGGTGACCTGATAGAAGAAAAATTTAACAACATGCTAACAGAATGGGGCATTGTTTATGAGAAAATTCACTGTTTTGTTCGCGATTGTGGTTCAAATATGATACGAGCACTGAGGTTAGCCGATATTCCAAACGTGAACTGCACAGTCCATCAGTTACAACTTTGCGCGCGAAATACGTTGGAGTCTAATGAATGCATCAAAAATATAATAGCGAAATGCAGAAGGATTTCTACACATTTCAATCACTCTCAGATTGCTCAGTCAGAACTGCATAAAGTACAAAGGGAACAGCTCAATCAAGATGCTTTAAGCGTGGTCCAGGAGTGCAGTACGAGGTAAATCATTTATTTAAAATTCACTTTTCAGTAATTATATTATTTTATTTTATTATATTATTTATATTATAAAGACACACAAACATACATACATACAAATATACTTATATACATAGAAGACATCAAATAATCAAGAAGAAATATTATGATAAAAACACTTCAAAATGTATATAAACATTATAAATATTATTATTATTATTATATATACATTTTACTTGATTTAATTAACAGCATTGTATTGCAATATTCATTTGGTTGATAGCACTTAAATATACAGTTGTTTTATTTATTTACAGATGGAATAGCACTTTTTACATGGTAGAACGAATGATTAAAATAAAAGATTCGTTAGCCCTGTACGCGAGCAATCATAATATTCCACAAATATCACCCGAGGAATGGGTGCAGCTTAAAAAACTCATAAGCATTTTACAACCTTTTGAAGAGATCACTAGAATTATGAGTGACAGTACAACCAGTATCTCATCAGTGATTCCATTAGTGCACACACTGAAGCAATCACTACAGACAGAAAATAGCAATCTATTAGATACAGACGAAACATTTAAAACTATAATATATTGTGCCATGGAACAATTAAATTTAAGATTTGGTGAGATTAATTCTGACAATTTCTTTGCCATTGCTACGTACTTGGATCCTAGATATAAAACGAAATTTTTTAACGATGTTGTCAAGGAAAGAGTTAAATCTGATTTGTTGGTTTTGCTCGATAATAGTGAGAGTCAACGTAAGTCTCCAGCTCCACCTCGAGATAGGCATGAAAATACTGACGCTCCTACAGAAAAACGGGCTAGGTTGGAAGCTGGCGGCTCAACTGTCCAGTACATGTTATCGAATATATTAATGAGTGATGAAGATGAGGATGTCACTACAACCGAAGACAATGTCGTCAGCAAATTTATCGTGCTTAAAGGATTACTTAATGAATACAATAGAGAGAAGCGTATTCCAATAAATGAAAACCCCTTATCATGGTGGAAAGCAAATCAAAAATTTCAACCACTATACTCAATTGTCCGACAATACTTGTCTTGTCCACCTGGCTCGGTGGCCAGCGAACAGCTGTTCAGCGGCGCTGGCTTGATATATGATCCATTAAGGAATAGGCTTGATGGCGACAAAGCCGCCAAGCTTTTATTTATTAAGTACAATTTAGTACTTTTAGAAACCCATAATTTGGGTTAAATTAACTTTGTTTCCGTGGTGAAATGACAATTTGTTTTCATTTTGATTGATTTATATTCGTTATAAACGGACGGAAATTAGTTTATCTAAAATAGTTTATTAAAAATTTAATAATTAAAGAAAAAAGTTTAATTGTTTTGTGTTGTTTAATTAAACTTGCCCTTCAATACATCAATCTTCCACTTAAATAAAAGGTACTCGGTTAAGGCTCCGGATCCGGTAAACCTCCGGATCCGGATCCGGCTCCAACTTCGCCTCCGGCTCCGGATCCGACTCCGTTAAATAAAAAAATTTTACTCCGGATCCGGCTCCGGCTCCGGTAAAACCACCTCCGTAACATCCCTACTATAAATAGCGCGTCGATGGCCGCGCTTCGCCCTTTGGTCACATCCGGCGGGCAAGAGCCCATCAGTGCGGCTAACGATGCCGCACTGCCAAACAACTAGGTTCGGTGTGCCACCAAAGCCCGAACAAAGTAGTGACGGTGTTCCGCCCACCAACTACGTAGTCAATCAAAAAAAAAAAAAAAAAAAAAGCGCTTCGCCCTATAGCACTTCATGATTTGCAGCGATCGCACGCGTTTATCGGAGCTCTCTAGCGAGGAAAATATCAATCATCACTACATAGTATAAAACAAAGTCGCTTCCCGCTGTCTGTCCCTATGTATGCTTAGATCTTTAAAACTACGCAACGGATTTTGATGCGGGTTTTTTTGATAGATAGAGCGGTTCAAGAGGAAGGTTTCTTTTTTTATGTACGGGTGTTACAAAAAACTCACATAAACCGAAGCGAAGCGAGGGCGGTTCGCTAGTGATCAATAAAATAAAAAAAAATGTATTAGATGATCGCCGTGTGAAGTTGGTGGAAATAGCAGAGATAGTAAACATTTCAAAAGAACGTGTTTTCAACATTTTGCACCAACATTTGAAAATGAACAAGGTTTGTGCTCGTTGGGTGCCGCGTCTGTTGACAGACGAGCAAAAACAACAACGCAAGGATGTTTTGGAGGAATGTTTGGAGAAGTACAGGCGTAATTCTAACGAGTTTTTACGTCGATACATAACAGTTGACGAGACGTGGATCTACCACTACACGCCGGAGACAAAAGAACAATCTAGGCAGTGGACGAATCGGGGTGAGCCCGCCCCAAAGAAGGCAAACACGATTTTGTCAGCCGGTAAAGTAATGGCGACCGTATTCTGGGATTCCAAAGGAGTGATTTTTGTAGATTACCTCCAAAAAGGATGAACGATAAATGCCCAATATTATGCTGATCTGCTACAAAATCTTAGTGACGCAATAAAAGAAAAAAGGCCTCACTTGCACAAGAAGAAAATTTTACTGCACCAAGACAATGCCCCTGTTCACACGGCTAAAGTCGCAATGGCCAAAATCGAGGAGTTGCACTTCGAATTGTTAACCCATCCCCCATATTCGCCGGATTTGGCCCCTTGCGACTTCCACCTGTTTCCAAATCTTAAAAAGTGGCTAGGTGGACAAAAATATTCCTCGAACACTGAAGTCATAGAAGCTGTAAATGGGTATTTTGAGGGACTTGATGAATCATTCTTTCGAAATGGGATAATGGCCTTGGAGAAACGTTGGGCTAAGTGCGTGGACTTAGAAGGTACCTACGTTGAAAAATAAAACATTATATTTATATATATTGTATTATTTCTATGCCGTTTCGAAACTTATCAACCCGCCCTCGTATATTGCAATAATTTTCGTTCCAAAAATGTACAGAGTTTGATTCGGAAAATAAAATTGGAGTTGAATAAAATGCCGACATTTGTGTTTTCGACAGCGATGGGCAACGTACCACAGAACTGCCGTAAAGCATCTCGCATGGGAGTAAACTATTTTTTACATTAAGCATTGATACATAAATAATTATAAAAACATAATTATTTTAAAAAAGAATGGTGTTTTTTTTATTTAAAACAATATTGAACTTCGTCCAAATTTCACTCCGCATACGTTAACCGTTAGAACGTTTACTCAATTTCTCGATCTTCCTTTTTAATCTTCTTATGCCCGCTCTACACTCGCGCCGCGAAGTCACTCCGTGAATCCGCGGCGTAAATTTACGCAGCGGTTCGCCCACAACTGTGTCCCTCCAGACTCACGAAGCTTCGCAATGTTGTTCGCAACTTCAATGAAAATGGGTGACGACGTGATTTCTGCTGCTGCTGGGGCTCTGCTTGCCATTGTAACACTCGATTTTCGGCCGCGGCATGAGATTGGGGTCGTGTGGTCACTTGGCTCGAGGACCAATCGCTAAAGGGTTGGGCGCCGTAAAGTGAGAGAGAGAGCGACTGGCCACAAACAGGATCGTTTTATCAATTATACAACTTGTTTCAATTAAGTGTATTTTAATTTATCACTTCGTAAAAAAAAGAACGTACAGACCCAGATTATTCGCATCATACTATGTTCTGAATGAACAACACAGAGTAATAAAATAAGATAGCGTCCTCCCTTTTGTATTTAAATTCTAATTAACCACGCCTTTAGGCACACATAAGAAATAGTTGCAAATATTTATTATACCAAAGGGTAAGTAAGGAAAGGTCCGGGTTACCTACGAGATTAGCATCAGTAAACCCGTACAGTACTTTTCCATTACTAGGTTTGGTAACCTTTACAAAAGAGGCGCTTGCTACCTACGCGGTCTAAGGATGGACGACGTAGTGTAATAGGTTAGAGTTAACGCGGAATAAAATATCGCAAGTAAAAGAAAATAAGGTCAACGTCACGCGACATCAGTGAACGCAGGCGTCAGGATCCCACGCGAAGTGTACTCGTCATCGCACGGTTACTTCCTCGTGCACAGCCACGTCGAAGCAATCTCGGCACACCGCATGCACGAAGATAACCTCCGCCTTGAGGTTACAGGTTTGACCGAACGTCTCCGGGGTAGCCTTGAAATTTCCGGGGTAGCCTTGAAACCCTAAAACGTACAATATAACGTCTCAGTAAAGGAACAAACAAGGACATATCACTTTTAACAAATAAAGTTTACCTTTCGGGTCAGACAACACATCACTTTTAACAAATAAAGTTTACCTTTCGGGCAGTAAATTAGAGGCAATTTTGGCTTTTATACTCAGAGACCGCGGAGTTGGTGTTATCAATAACACCGTAAGGAACATCTGAAATAGACCGATACACTTTTAGAAATAGAACATGGCGATTACGTAACACAATTGCGACGCGCCCCTTCCAAATGAAATACTCACCCTTCAGACGCGTGACAACGCACGTTAAGACTTGATTATGATCACAACAGTTATTCTTGGTGAAAATAAGACATCTTGACTGTAAGACACAGCGTCAAGAACAAGGAAACCACCTAGGCCTGTTCTAAATTAAGTCTCCATCTTTGATCGGCAAACACCAAGTGACCTCTCTGGCGTTACCGGTGTTGCCACCTACCATACTCACATTGGCGTTAAAACTTCAATAAGTACCTCTGATTCCTCTCAATAAAGAAAAACTTTTTGCTTAGCTGAAATTAAGTGGAAAAAAATATCTAGAACGAATAAATAAGAATTCAAAATAAAAAGATACTACACCCAAAATAAGTCTCACAGCCGATGAGCGAACGCCTTAACCTCCTGTCAAAAGTCAAAGTGACATTTCATACTATGACAACAACGGCTAACAAACGATAACAGTGTCTGGGTTTTCAAATGAAAATAAAAGGAATAGATAGTGCAAACTGGTTAAATACGACTTCCAAATAAGGCACAGGAACCTAGCTCTAGGATACTAACGCTCCGTGTTGAACTATGTGAGACAAAACGAGTATCCAAGCGTAAAAACAACGTTGTGATCAACGTTGATATACTAAGACACCGGTTACCAGGTGTATGTGGCTTGAAGCTCGTTCGCTCGTCAAACAGCAGACGCTAAACAGCCTCACTCAGGAATCAGCGCGGAGGCTTTCAGACAAAAGAAAGGATGACTGTAAGTATGTCAAAGAAAAAATGACAACCCGATTTTGGGGTGTTACAGTAGGGTTCCAGTTGGGAAAAATAATTTTATTTCAGAATTGCTAAGATTCTGAAATAAAATTATTGTACACATTCTCATGTGTAAGAACAGACAGCCATAACGGCAAAGAACGGAGAGTCCATCCAGTGTCCCGGCTTAAGACACGAAGGCACTGCAGCACCTTAGCATCATTCCAATCCGTGGCTGTTGCCTGACAGGGATGCATCTCGGCCTACGGCACTGCAGGTCCCGGCGCCTCATTTACCATAAAAAAAAAAAACTAGTCAGGTTGGAAAACATAACATCGTGCAATGGTCTTCGCCATAAAGGGGAAGCCAGTTAAATCATAGGCCTGATCCGGGTCCACTAACGGCAAACGTGGTTGCCCGTCTCAGACCTACTACGCATAAACACACCCTCTTCTACCGAAAAGAAGATAAAAGAACAAGTCTTATCTCTAATGGTCTTCGCCATAAAGGGGAAGCCAGATAAATCATAGGCCCGATCCGGGTCCACTAACGGCAAACGTGGTTGCCCGTCTCAGACCTACTACGCATAAACACACCCTCTTCTACCGAAGAGAAGATAAAAGAACAAGTCTTATCTCTAATGGTCTTCGCCATAAAGGGGAAGCCCGATAAATAATAGGCCCGATCCGGGTCCACTAACGGCAAACGTGGTTGCCCGTCTCAGACCTACTACGCATAAACACACTACGTGCTACAGTAAACTTATGAACTACTTTCCTAGTGTTTGTTGGCTCTGCCTCCAACTAAACGCTCTAAACCTAAATCAGAGTTTGTTGGTTCAATTCCCAAACAAACGCTCTTGATCCTAAACTAAATCAAGTATGTACTAAAGTTAGGGTCTCTTTAAGTACACATCAGCCTCAACTGAGAGAAACATCCGCGAGAATACAGCTCTACACAAAGAACTGAAACTACAATGAGGGGTGTGACACACTACCAACCTCTTAAACGGCTTAATTGTATTGATTAAACTACCACTTATAAGACCTGTGGCAGAAACCCTATTAATTAAGTAAACACTCAAGCGAGACTATTTAAAATTAAGTTTGAAACTATAACACACGAATTTCAACCTAAACTGGTAAAAGAAAATCTCAACTCAAACCAGTATAAAGAGATTAGAACAATGGAAAAGAGGACGCACTCTGTACCACACCAGAATGTCCTTTTCACAACAACTCTACTAAGAACAGATTAAACCTTTAAAACAGTTTTATCTCGAACAGATTGCGCCCATGACGTAATCGGAAGAAATCCTAAAACTAATCAAATATTATGGTAAGAGAAAAAAAAAAATTACCAATACCTACACGCCCTACTACGGACAAAACATGACAGCACAACTAAAATTAAATGGATGCGCATCCTTGCTTACTTAAAATTAAAACTTTCCCTACCTCACTCTACTTCAATATGCTTTCATTCCAGTAATCCAATCCTTTAAAAGAGCCAACAGTCAGGACAAGTCTTTTCCCTTCAATAAAACACCTGCAGTCCGGACGAAATATACGAAACAAACCAGTAAATCATACCTTAAAGAGCCAACGGTCGGGACAAATATTCTACCAACGCCAAAAAATCTCAGCAAGTCCAGACATCTCTTAAAATGTAACACAGAACTACGGCTAACAACTTATGGGTAAGGCGTGCAAAGGACAGAAAATAAACCTATGACATGTGATTGGGGTTTACTTTTCGTTCAAGTAGCATTTTTTTTGCTAGGAACTAGATTTAAAAAAAAAAAACGTGCTACCTATTAATACTTAATCTATTGGGGAGGCACCGGCCTCCAGTCGATCCTCGCCTCGCTCGAGTAAGTCCTTGATATGAAACTTCCCCAAGGGTTTACCTACCATAGACTTTAAGGAATAAACCAAAGGGCCGTGTTTTGCGCTGATCACGCACTTCTCATACTTAGGGGAGAGTTTTGCGCTGAAGTATTTATCTGCGTTAGACAAAGGAAAGCATCTCTTGTAAATGATCTGACCCTCCTCATATTGGATGGGGCGCTTCCGCAAATTGTAGTACTTTACGTTCCGAGTGTAGGCCTTTCGCATATGACCTTGTACGGTGGAAAAAATACCTCTCAGCTGAGACAGGTTCGAAGAAAATGGCTCGCGCTCCAAAACTACCGACACTGGGTCGACAGGAACATCGAGATTGAGCAAGGCTCCATCCAACACCATTTCCCTACCATGATTCAAGTAAAACGGAGTGAACTTGGTACTTTCATGAACCACCGTGTTAAGGGCACATTGGATCTCGGGTATGTTCTGATCCCACTTACGATGATCAGAACGCACGTAAGATGCTATGGCACGCACGATATCGCGGTTCAAGCGTTCCGTTTGATTAGTCTGGGGGTGGTAACGGGGATTGTAGAAAATATTCGGCACATTGTATTTAGTCATCAAGTCCCGGAAATCTCGGGAAATGAACTGTGGGCCGTTATCGACATAGATATACTTGCAAACCCCGTCACGCAAGAACACCCCCTTCTCCAAACACTTAACGATCGACTTAGCCGTGACGTTACGCAGCGGAAACAAGTGTGAAAACTTACTAAAATAGTCAACACAGACGAAGAGGTATTGGTTCCGAGCGTAGGATGGTGGGAAAGGGCCAAGGATGTCACAGGAGATCGCCTCCCAAGGCTTAGTAACGACGCGAGGATTGCCCATAAGACCAGCACGAGCCGTATTGGCAGGCTTGTAGCATTTGCACACTTCGCAGGAGGCGACATACTTCTCCACATCACGATACAAGTTCGGCCAGAAGTAATCTGCACTTATTCGCTTATGGGTCTTGGCGACGCCAAAGTGACCCGAAGTTGGCTCATCGTGATACTGCCGTAAGATTTCCTACCGATGTTCACTGGGCACCACCAGTTTCCACTCGAACCTAGAGGTGAAACTATATTTATTTTTTGAAAGGCGGAAAAGTTTGCCATCAGTAACCGTAAAGTTAGGGTATATCCTGGGAGTGTCGCTACAGCCTTTGAGCACCTTAGAATACCAGGGATCTTGTACAGTCACAGGGTTAAAAGTTATGGAGTCTACCTTAATTCGCGAGAGAGTGTCTGGAATCACGTGTTCCTTGCCCTTGCGGTGAATGATCTCGAAGTCGAACTGACTCAAGCGACAGGCCCACCTATTGAGTCTACCCGAAGGATTCTTCAATTTGTAAAACCACTTGAGAGAGGCGTGGTCCGTAACGATGTAGCATTTGGAACCCTCGACATATGGGCGATACTGCTCCAAAGCATAGGCCAGAAGTTCGCGCTCAGTAGCCGTGTAGTTAACCTCCTGCGCATTCAAGGTACGGCTGCAGTAGGCAACCGGGTGGTCCACGTCATCTATCCTTTGAGCCAGCATCCCGCCAATGGCAAAAGAGCTACCATCCGTATGGATATAGAAAGGAACGCTAAAGTCGGGGCATTTCAGAATAGGACCAGTAATGAGAGCAGACTTTAGAGTGTTGAACGCCTCGTTAGCCTCTGGTGTCCATTCGAACTTATATTTCTTACTCGTCAACCGAGTCAGAGGACGAGCGACCTGAGAGAAGTTTTTAATGAACCTACGATACCACCCTGCCATGCCTAAGAAACGCTTAAGTTCTTTTACCTCGCGAGGGATAGGGAAATTCATTATCACCTCCACCTTGGATGGATCTGTACGTAAACCAAAGCGGTCCACCATGTAACCTAAATATTTCAGCTCGCTGCGGCAGAATTGCGATTTCTGCATGTTTATGGTTAAGTTAGCGTCATTTAATTTTTTGTGGACGCGACGACACAGAGTTCTGATATCTTCCAGTTTAAAGTGATTTGTTCTGACAAATTTGTTAAGACATTTTAAATTAAGAATAAATCTGTGAGTGCAATCATTTTTTGGAATAGTAAAAATACTAGAAACAAACTGTTCTTTAGATTCCTGTCATTGTGTAACCGTCCCCATTTGTATAAGATTATGAATTTCGGGGTGGCTTGTATGACTGATGTACTGAAGCTGGTTTGTAACTGGTGTTGTTGAACGCTGGTCTCTCCTGATAGTTTTGGCGCCTTGGTGCTTGATAGTTTTTTTGGCTGATTTTTTGGTTTAAGAATGTTTATTGTGCGTTTCATAGCTGTGGAAGTCTTTACTGATTCTTCTAATTTTGAGTACAAAAACTCAGACCTCTTATTTTCATTCAAATTCAGCGTCAAGGATTTGTGTAGGCCTGGTGCTATCAGTTTTCTACAAATCTGTGTGTATTGGTGGTGCAAGTTAGCTTGTAATCTTAAGCTATCACCTAGATTTTTTATGACAAACATCTTATAAATTCGTTTTTGGACAATTCGTTTATTGCTTGGCAGGTCAAACCAGTTCCTTGTCCAAGCTGTTGCTGTCAATCTTTTAGTAAATTGTCTCTACTGAGAGTAGAGTTATTAAGCAAACCCATAAACTCAGAGTTGAGTTTTGGAGCATCTAACAGCTTGGCATTACTTGGAGTTTTTAATAAGTTGTCAAGGTTATCTTTGTTCATACCATCTGTTAAAATATTTTGAATGATTTTAACAATACCTTGTTTTATCTCTTCCCCATAATTAGCGTCTTTGTCTTGATCAATCTCTCCTAAGGCTTGAAGGATTTCCTGCGGTAAATCTTCCTGTTTAGATGCCTCAGTTTGGATATCACATCCATCCTCTAATTGTTGTTCCATGTCTTCATCCTCAGTGTCCTCTTCCTGTTGAGTTTTATCTTTCTCAAGCTGAACATGAACATTGTCCGCCAAATTTTGTTGTGGTGTAATGTCTTCAGGACTTTCCCCAAAAACTGATGCAGCTTCTGGATCAGAAGCTGAAATAGACATCATATGATCAATCAGCATGGATCATAATCTTAGGCTGTCCGGCCTGACCAAGCCAAACACGGTAGGTATATCTGCGAATACCATACATTCACCCATAATGTTTAGAATTACCCTTTCCAACGGAAAGAGTACAGTAATTAAGGATGATTTATCCCCTCTATCATTTAAATACATTGTATCTCATCTTTCACCAACGGAGAGAGCGCATTTTCGACACTCGATATAACATATTTTGTCAAGATTATTCATGCCCATATTGGCATAAAGTGTAAAAACCTAAGTTCTATGGATAAAACTTACCCGCCATATCCTCCTTGTATTTTTTGATTTCCTTTTCTAATTTTCGTATTTTTCGCCACTTTTTTTCTTCTTCCTTGTTTTCTTTAATCCTTTAAGGCATGATTAGGGTTTTAAAACCGAAAATCTTCACTTAAAACAACTTCTAAAAGCTACTTCGATGACGTCCCGAGAGCGCGAAAAGAACGAATGACATTGGTGAATAGTATTGCTAGCTACTATTTTTTATTTTTGTATCTAGACTATAAAAATCGCGACGTTATGAGCAAGATAAGGCGAGTACTACACAGTGAACTACCTCGGACTAAGTATGAATATAATTGAAGTGTTGTTGAGAATTCTCAAGTGAGGAGGAACATCAACAATGGGTTTGTTCGTAGCAACCATCTGCCTCTGAATAGTAACTGGTCCCCAACTTACTGAAGACCTGCCCCAAGCCTGCCCTGCCCCTAATGGCAGAACACACGTAAGGTCCATCACTAAAGTATGTTTGTTACCGGTACAATAACTTACCTCATATGTGTTATTATCTTATTATATACCTACGTGTTAATTTTAAGTCTGGCACCTATTATTGTTGAAAATTATTATTTTGAATGTGTACTTACCTGATGTAATTCTTAGTAAAAACTGCAACAAATACTTACCTGTTGTGTTGTATAACTTTTCAGTAAAGCTTGTACTGAACACTTACCGTCTGCGTAGTAGACTCCTTCGGTTAACTTGAAAAACAAAAATGTGTAATACAGTTAGTGAATAATATTAAACCATTCATAAAATGTACAAATTTAGAGTTACTTACCTTATGATATTGTATGACATTTTCTTGAGGCCGCAACATGTTGCAGGCAACATTTAGTTTGTTTTATATGTAGTTTTAGTAATAAAAAACTGGCAACACTCTCTCTCAATCTCTGTCGTAGGTACAAGAAGTGCTGTGATAATATTAAATACTATTATAATTAAAACTGAGGTGTTTCTTCTCCTAACCAAACTACAGTCCACCAAGCACAACATTCTACAGTAGGGGCATAGGTAAAATAATATTGTGTGCGCTACCATACTCACACAGTATGCCATAGTCATAATAATAAAATAGCTCACTTTAATTCTATGATGTAAAATGCTATATGCTGCAATAAAAAATATCATTTCTTTGATTTTAACAAATTTATTAAACGCCTCACACTAACGTCAGGGAAAATTCATTTGCCAAGGAAATCTCTCTTGAACTTGGTTGACCTATTAGCTTTTAATATTGAACCAAATAGATATAGTAGTAGGTACCCAGCCCCAGCAAGCCAATATTGGCAATAACGCCTTGCCACATGATTTAAACTGAATTATAGGACAGCGGAAACACCCTTGAGTATAAATTTAATTCATCAAAATATTCAAGGTTTTTCCAGCAAAGAACTAGAAATAGGGTTATTCTTAGACAATGAAAATGTACAAATTATGTGTATTACTGAACATTGGCTTCGACAAGAACAATTAATTTTTGATTTTATAAATTTTGAATTAGTTAGGTATTTTGCTAGAAAATGTGCCATTCATGGTGGCTCTTTAATAATAGTTAAAAGTACTCAAATCCAAAGAAAGAAAGGATATTGTTAAGCTATCAATAGAAAGGATTGTAGAAATTTCTTGCGTTGAACTAGACATTTATATAATAATATGTGTTTACAGGCCACCATTGGCTGATTTTAGCAGATTTGAATCTACTATGGAACATGTGTTAAAGTTAGCATGTAGTGGCCTGAAGCATGTTATAATTTGTGGAGATTTTATTATTAACTTACTCGAAAAGTCAAATAGTACCCTACCCTTCCTACTAGGTTACTTAGTTTATTTAAATCTTTTAATTTAGGTAATCTGTTCTTCGAACCCACACGGATAGGTATTAGTAGTGCAACCTGCTTAGATAATATTTTTTGTAATTGCGAATGTTTGGATAAAGAAATATTTAATTGTTTTAATTCGGACCATAGTGGTCAGAAGGCATCTTTTGTCAATGATTTTTATCAAAAACCTCAGACAATAACATACCGACCTTTAACTAGTAATCGTTTGGAATTATTCAAAAATAAAGTTCAGAGTAATCTCTCAGTGTTACCTTTGTTACATAATGAGTACCCAACCTTACCCAACCCAACCCAACTGTGATTCTTTCTTTTGGACTTCGTTTCCACCACAAAATGAGTGAATTCACGCGGGCAGATTCTAGAAACCTGCCAAACATGGATATTATCACTATTCTAGAATATTTTCACGCTACCGACAAACACAATGTTGTTGAAATTAGAGGTGTGAAAACAGTCCTGTAAGTCCTACCAATGATAATTATTACATACTTTACATTACTTTATTTATCCATTGTTTTTAGGGCATCGAGAGGTGGTTATGTTGAGAATGCAGTAGGCTATGTGGAGCTTAAACGAGGAAACACTGAATGCATTATCAGGGCCAAAGTTGTTCCAGAGCACAAAGTAACCAAAAAGATCTTGTCACTATCCACTTGGATGAAGAAAATAATAATGTTATTGATGCAATATGTGACAGTTGTCCATCGTGTCGGCAGGTAAATACTTTTATAATAATAGGGTATTATGGCAAAACAATGTTCATCAACTACATATTAGGCATATGGACGAGTGTGTTATAAAAGTTTCCTTCTAATTAATCCAAAATATCAAACACTTCATTTAATGCGTCTTGTGATTCGCTCTTTTGTTTATAAAGAACGTCGTCGGTCTGATAAAGCCTAAACATTTTCTGTACTAAGTTCAAAAGTTTTCTTACAAACAAAATTCTTTCAGTTGTTCGTAACAGTAGGCGATTTCGAAGTTTTCTTTTAACTACATTCATTTCAGAAAATAGCCTCTCATCAGAAGCATTAGACAAAGGACACGTCAATAGGGTTAAACATAATTTTGCGATATATAAAAACTTTTTTTCACCAGCTGAATTCTCAATGGCAAGAACTTTAAACCAAAAACCAATTGACTGTTATTGATTAGTTTAAATAATAAAGTTTAAATACAAACTTCATCCGCATGATTTATTAGAGCCCTGCTTATAAGGCCTAGCACGCACTGCGATTTTTCGCAAGCAGTTTCAGAACCGGAAAAAATCGTACGGCATGGTTTATAAGCGCACGCACTACTTGTTACAATTCAATTTGCGGTTTGCAAACGCGCGTTTTTATGTATCCCATACTTTATGTATAGTGGCGCCCCCACTGCGGTTCGCAAACGCGGTTTTTTCGTCAGTTCGGCTCCGAGAGCGGATCGGTGAGTTGTAGGGTTGCCAATTTGTGGGGAATTCCCCAAACTGCGGGGAATCTCAAGTTGATTGGGGATTTATTATATGATTAAACGAACTTACCTAAGTGAAGTTCTATCATAATTATACGTAGCTCCTTGTCCGAGACGGTTTACATGTAGTAACGCTGTATGTACCAGCGCCATAGTCACTCATTCAAAGCTAAAAAAAAAAAGAAAACTTTCGCTTGACAACTATCTGACAGGATGTCATTACGTTTGAAGGTGTATGAACAACCCTATCTTATATCTGGGATAATAAAGGGTGGTCCAGATATAGAGGCCGCCTGTGAAAATGTCGATTGCGTTTAAACAAAAAGAATGAGACAAAATATGAATACCGGGTATTTTTCTAGTTTTATTTTCAGGAAATACGTAAATAATATTATAGCCCAACGGGTCCTTGTTTGGCACATTTCAGCAATTTGGAGCGAAAGCGTTTAAACAGTGATTTTCCAGATTTTTCCGCGATTTGCTTAGAAATCCGTTTCCAGATACTCTTCATTGCTGGTATGGTGGTAGCTGGTTTACTTAAGTCACAATATCTCTGCTTACAAAGAGCCCAAAACTTATCGATCGGCCGAAGCTGTGGCACATTTGGCAAGTTGTCTCGTTTTGGCACAATAGGATTCTTGCCATTTTGAGTTCCTTAAGAACAGGTTCAACATAATGTGACGTAGCGAGATCTGGCCAAAACAAAACAGGCCTTTGGACATTTAGCTTTCGAATTAAAGGCAATAATCGCTTCTCGAGACACACTTCTAAGTATATTTCGCCGTTTACAGTTCGGTTAGTCATAAAGGGCCAGAAATGTGCCCTTCTTCAGAGATGGCCTGCCAAATCATGAAACGGCTTTCAAATTTCCCAGTTGCGAGTAATGTCTCTTCGATAGGAGTCTCTTGTTCATCATCCGACATGTAACATTTATCTCCTGATACTTGCGACGGATCTAAAGGCACGTAGGTTTCGTCATCTAAAACGAAGAAGTAATTTCGCCCGCTCGGAATACTGTCCTTGTAAAGCTTAGCTGCACCTTTAATACACCGATCAATTTGATTTTGATCGTATTTCGGGCTGCGTCTCTTCTTCCTGCTCCGAATTCCAGCAGCTTTCTTCGCTCGCCGGTACGTAGATAGACTCAGTCCCAGCTTCCGTGACGCGACGCGGTCAGATTTGCTACGATTCTGTCTCGCTTTCCTCAATATTTTTTTTTCAATCTAGGAGTATTTACAGTCGGTTTTTGACCCGGAAACCGCTTGAATCCCACTTGTTGATCGTCTACGTACCGATTGATCACATTTCGGATACTCCGGTCAGGTATATTTTGCTTACGAAAGTGATGCAAAGTTGGTAAACGATTTTCAGAGTGATGTTTGTAAAACTCTACTTTCAACTTAGTTCGGTATTCGGGCTCAGCACGTTTCATTATTATATAATTTGTCGAATAATGCTACTGAATTGCAAACGAGGATAAATGGTTATTAAAATGCATTTGACATTTATTTCAATTGTTTATTCACGTAGTCATAGTAACTGCGAGAAAAAGCGGCCTCTATATCTGGACCACCCTTTACTTAAGTATTAGAGGGTGGGATTTTTGGGAATGCCGTCTGGGACAAGGAGCTACGTATAATTATGATAGAACTTCACTTAGGTAAGTTCGTTTAGTCATATAATTATACTTCTCTCCTTGTCCGAGACGGTTTACATGTAGCTGTTAAAAGCTAGTAGGGTTATGAAGAAAAAATTAAAAATTTGCATTTGCATAATGAAAAAAAAAGTTATATTTAAAAAACAAGATAAATGATCTTGCTAGGTTTTTATAACAAAAAGAAACAAAAAAACAATAATCTTATATTAATTAAACAAATAATCACAAAGCCACGTTAATGGGCGCTAATGGTCCAAGGTGGTATCACAAACCACTTCACTAAACCTGCAGAAGTTATATGTAATTGGTCTATTATAATGTCTTGCGAATGTAGCAGAACTTTCCGACCAGCCCACGGTTCTTTGAATCTGCTCTATAGTAATACCGGACCTGAGCGCGGCGCACGTGGAAGCATGTCTAGTGCTGTGGGCCGTGAATGTATTGATGTCAATACCAGCTTTTTCTAGAGTAAGCTTGAACCACGGACTTATGGTCTGCGTGGATGCAAATCTATTAGGTTTTTTCTGGAAATTCGAGGGTGTGAGGTATTTTTTGACAATAGTCTCCTTTCCTTCCTTTCCCAAGCCTTCATTCATAAGCCTGGTCCAACGGAAACAGTTCAGGATTAATAGCCTCTCCAACCTCTATGATTTCTTCGCCTTCTTTTCCAAGAGCTTGTAAGTACTCCTCTGGTATAGCATCTTCATCTGCAAAGTGATATATAAGTCTCTTTTGATGTCTATCCACTATGTGATAGCGCTAAAGAAATAAATAAGAATAATAATGTTCGAGACAAAAAAAAAGTCTCTTATGTGTCTATCCACTATGTGATAGCGCTAAGGATAAAAAGAAGAAGAAGAAGAAGAAGAAATACATTTATTCACTAACCATAAGACACACTAATATACAAATATAAAAACTAATATAAAAACATACAACATCTTGATATTATTTCCATTAAAACTATCCGCTAATGTGATAGCAGTAGGAAACAGGAAGGTTTCAACTTAGCATGTCCGCTCCAAATTAATCCAAGCGTTCAAAGTAGGTACTAAGTATTAGAAAGGCATCAGCCTATCGCCACATACCTATGTCCAAGTCGTGTGGTGTTACATTAGTATCAAGATTAAGATCTTCTGATGTCCCTGGTGCTTCCAGGGCCGAGGTCGACGTTTGAGCTGGAGGCAGCGGCTGCGGCAACTCGTCCTGCTGTGGCTCCGGTTGTACCGAGCGAGTAGAGTCTTCCCGAGACTTCCGTTCTTCTTCTAACTTCTTCTCCAGCTTTCGAATTTTCTTTTTAATGTAGTCTTCGCCTTTTTTCCTGTTTCTTTTGCCCATTTTTTTAAAAACTTTAAATATCCACTCACTAAACACAGCCGCAATTCGGTATCGCAAAAATAAATATGGCCGGCACAGGGCAGGGGCGGAAGTTTAATTTTTGAAAGTGAAGAAAAAATAAAACGGTTTCGTTTTTAACAAACTTTACACCAGAATAAAATACCAGCATGACAAAAATGGGTTATAAGCGGTTAATTTTAAAGTATTTAATCTGTGCAAAAAAAAAAAAAAATAATAAAAAAAATATGCTAACAAACCGGAAGTAGGCTATAACGACATAACCTGGTAAAACGGTTATGCTAATATACAGTAATCATTGAAATCATCTACAGAGAAAAAACTTAGCCATTCCTTGTATAAGGAATCCGTATAAATCTCTACATACCTTTAATAAACCTCGAGGTAACTTTGTTTACCAACTAACCTGTCCGCATCACAACGAAACATGCCACACAAAACTTACAACTTGCACGACCATCAAGAAAAAACACTAGATCTGTGAAGTAATAAATAAACTATATATGCAAAGACAACGTTACAACGATTAGCAATGAAAAAAAAACCCATGTTTTTATGCAATTCAACGAGAGTATTTATTTAGTGACCGGCGCTTGCACTCGAAGCGTAATGACGTCCTGTCAGATAGTTGTCAAGCGAGAGCTGTCTTTTGTTTTTTTTTTAGCTTTGAATGAGTGACTATGGCGCTGGTACATACAGAGTTACTACATGTAAACCGTCTCGGACAAGGAGAGAAGTATAATTGGGGATTGGCATTATGTCGGGAAAATGCGAGGATTTTAACATCTTATTCTCATCGGTAAAAATATTTCATCATTCACTATCGATATTGACATTTTTAGAATCATTATGTATGGCACATCCCTAGTTTGTCAGTTGTCTATGATCCGGGGATTCCCTTTTTCGTCTTTATTTAACTTTTTGTGAATGATGCCAAGCCTACATGTAATGCGAGGTGGTTGATAAGTTGATTTTGTTTCTGTCGCGAAGTAACGATACGAGTTCGTGCAAAATGTTTTGTTTTAACTGGGGAATTGTTATCGGTTTATTAAGGTACACTCGACTCTTTAAATATCCCCACAGAAAAAAATCGCAGGGTGTTAGGTCCGGGCTTCTTGGCGGCCATGGGATGTCACCTCTGCGCGAAATCAACTTTTTCGGAAACATTTCTTTTACTACCGCTAAACTCACGTTTGACGTATGTCATGTTGCTCCATGGCATCTTGTTGCATCCATGTTCTGCTGTTGTAACCTTCAAATTCATGCAACTTTGGTGCCAGAAATTCTCGCAACATCTTCACGTATTCCACTGAATCCACCGTTACGTAATTTCCTCGATCATTTTCAAAGAAATACGGACCAATTATGCCCTTTGCTGATATGGCAGCCCAAACTGTGGTTTTAGGTGAATGAAGTGGCTTTTGGTGTTTAAAGCGAGGGTTTTCTCTGCTCCAAAATCGACAATTGTGTTTATTAAAGTTCCCGTTGATAAAGAATCACTCCAGTATAGTGTCAGCCAATAACGTACGATGAATGCAATCGTATGGTTTCATTTCCTGCACAATTTGAAGCTTGTATGGGTGCAGTTTCAGATCCAGATCAGTCCAGATGTAAAATTCGCCGTAGACTAGTTCTTGGTATTGCTAGAGCTGCTGAACGTTTACGCGTAGACGTTTCTGGATCGTTCTCTACAGAAACTTCAACGTGCCGTATGTTCTCATCATTTCTTATTGAACGTGGCCGCCCTGTTTGTTTAATATTCAGTGTCGAACCAGTTTGCTCGAACTTTTCGACCCAAGATTTAATTATACTAACACTTGGACACTAACTTACTCGGCGTAATCCGTATTCAATTCTAAAAAGGCGTCGTACAGAAACGTACGAATCGTTGTTTTTATAAAACTGTATAACACAAAAAGCCCGTTGTTTTCCCGTGAAATGCTCCATTATAAATAAAATTGCACGAAGTGACCTATACTTTCCCGCCGCTCACTTTGACAGTTTCCGAAAAATTCAATGTTGCTATTTGCAAAAGTTTATGGCCCAACCTGTATAATAATACAAAAGAATGATGGGCAAAAATGTATGGAACCCAGCCCAATCACCAATAGAATTATTAAGTATGCAGGCATGTAGATCCCACTATTTGCTGTAATTGTTATTATGGTGCCTTGACTGTGAAGGCTGGGAGAATCGAGATATTTTAAGATGAAATGTTTAAGTTCGTACAGACCCGGAATTAAAGCGAGGGTAACATTCAACTCTAAGCAGCCCTTTATCACGATACGACTGTTAACTATAATGGTTTTTGATAAATAGCACTTAATCTATAGATATGTATACTCAAAATGTGGTTACAGAATTATCAAAAAGTTTTTAGAGTTTTTGGTAATTCTGTAGCTCTGCCTACCCCACTCTGGGAATAAAGGCGTGAGTTTATGTATGTATGTATGTACAGGGCGAACGATATGAAGTGTTACCAAATTCAAAGCTACGATTTTTTTTTTGTTGTTACAAAATTATTTATTATTAAGAATAAATGAGAAAAATACATCAAAATTTTAAAATTAATTTATTTTAACTCGACATGGCCACCTTTTGCCTTGACTATGTCCTTCAGACGGTAGATAAATGAGTTGCACGCTGCACGAATGTGCTCCTGCGGTATTTTATGCCAATTACGTACGATCGCTTTCCTCAGCGCCTCCATACTGGCATGTTTTCTTCTCCTCACCTTGCTCTCCAAAATGGACCAGATAGAAAAGTCCATCGGATTCGCGTTTGGGGAATTCGAAAGCCATTGTGTGGACGAAATGAAATGTGGAACGCGGTTTTTCAGCCATTCTTGGTTCACACGAGCTTTATGAGCCGGGGCCGAGTCTTGTTGAAATGTCCACGGTCTACTACCGAAATGTTTACGTGCCCAAGGCTCCAATGCAGCTTCCAAAACATTTTCCCGATAGTAAGTCGCATTTACTTTGACACCAGGCTCGATAAAAACGACTGGAGAGCGTCCGTCAGCGGTCACTGCTGCCCACACCATTACTTGTGATGGGAAATTACTTCGGGTGGCTACTCGAAGGTGTAAATTCTCGTGTGTGCGTTCGGTCAAGTAAACACGATCGTTTTGGGAGTTTACGAATTGCTCAATTGGAAATTTTTTCTCATCAGAGAAGACAATGTTAGGAAATTGACCATTCTCGTGCAAACGCAACAACTGTTTTGCTCTTTCGAGGCGAACCTTTTTCTGCTTTGCTGTCAGATCGTGTGCTTTCTGGAACTTGTAAGGCTTGACTTTAAGTTCATTTTTTAGTATGCGGCGAATGCTGTCTTGGGATATTTTCAACTCTTTAGCCATTTGCCGTCCACTACGACGTGGATTTCGTTCGAGCCGCATCTTCACTTTCCGAATCATTCCATGTGACGTTGCTGTCTTTTTCGGTCCACCGCCATAGCGTTTGGCAATGCTGCCCGTATCATTGTACCGTTTTATGGTGCGATACACGAACATTTTATTCACTTTAAGGTGACTGAGCTCTCGAACGATAGCTGGCTGTGATTTTCCAGTCAAATGTAACGCAATCACACTACTACGTTTGAATTCCATATCGGATATATTTTTTTTTACGAATATAACACGCTAATGCTTTCGGAAGCTTGTTAACACGACAATGAACTGTCAAAAAAAACAAATGCAATTTTTTTTTACTGAGAATTTTGTCAGATATGGCCAGTATGAATTTGGTAACACTTCATATCGTTCGCCCTGTAGTAACACCGAGCCTAACTTCGTCTAAAAAAGCTCGAAATAATGTCATCAATTCAACTATTGGAGTTGCGACCATAAAGTCTAACGTTATTCTGGCTCTTTTATTTTGTCAACAACAGTTTTAACCGTTATCTTCGTCCCTCGGATAGTTGTTTCATGAGCGAGATATTTATCATGCCCTGGTTTGTCATTAGCCTCGTTTCTGAGACAAGTGAAAACCGTCATGAGGAATCCAGATATCTCGTTGGATAGGTCCAAATCAATCTTATATTCCGTTACGTATTTTTTAAGTTTTGCAATGTCCTCGGTACCTAGTTCATTAATAATTATTTCTACTATTGA
This sequence comes from Acleris laterana, assembly GCA_963966035.1. NCBI lineage: Eukaryota > Metazoa > Arthropoda > Insecta > Lepidoptera > Tortricidae > Acleris > Acleris laterana. Next base: position 7,099,055 of record OZ014458.1, on the reverse strand, counting down.
CAGTAACTTTTCAATTTCTGCATCCCTCTCCAAATTTGAATTTTCCACTACGTCCATTGGTGTTTGTGATGTGGATGCCATTTTTGATTGTGGGCCTCCTATCTATGTTTTAATTGTCAATATCTGTTCTTGCCGGCGGAGGTGACCTTGTTTGCGAAGGGTAAGATTAACCAACAAGTTCTTTTAGCTACTGCTCTAGTGAGAGCCGAGTCAAAAACAGGAAGTTTTCTCACCACCCAAACCTGATTTTACACCGTTGACGGGAACCTTCTTCAGACCCAAACTTTGGGCTGTAGCCTCTGTGACAAACGAGGCTTGAGAGCCCTGATCTAATAGGGCTCTGCACACTTGGAAATTTCCTGTTTTTATTTGATCTAACTCGCGTCGTTACACACGGTCCAAACGAGAGAGGGAGAAAGCGGGAGGAGGCGAAACAACCGATAAATGTTTCGTTCCTCACACTCTTCCCCACATAGACTAAATTAACTACTACATACACAATTACTATTTTCTAATTCCTGTGAGCATGGTACCATTTGGTTAATATGTCTTTTACATTGCACACCATCCACATCTTTAATATAAGTTGTTTAGCATCTGAAATTGAGTTTAATATGTTAATACCTAAAGAAAGGTTATTTTTAATCAAGGAAGCTGACTTCTTCACTGACAGCCTTACCCACAGTTGACAGTATTTTCGAGACTTTGTTCCCTCTTCTCAAAGCCATGTTAATCATGAAGTTGATGTCTGATATTGTCACTGCCCCTCGAATCTTGGCCCTCATTTTCACGGCATCAAACCCAACATAGTTGATGGCGCAATCAGCCCAGCGTTCAACGTCTGCAACTGCAATGGTGGATGCCATGGTCATGATTAGAGAGAAATAACTCTTACCCGTAAATTTGGGGGTCAGGTTGTTGAAAGCTTCCTCCACTTTGTCATAGGAGTCCATGGTGTCCTTGTCAAATTGAGGGAACTCCTTCACAATGTTTTTGTCAACAGAGTCCTCAATCTCCACTGCTGCAGCTGCCTTGTCCTTTTTATCTCCTGATGTAGACGCCATCTTTGTTAAGTTCTCTTCAGAATCGTCAATAGATTCTCTGGCGCAGAACTGAGATAGAACTTTGTCCCTGCTCTTTGAGCTTGTTGGACTAACTCCGAAGAATTCCTTAACTCTTTTCGAGAATGTTCTTTTTGAAGATCTAGACGACCTCGAACTGTCAAACATAAACTAAAAGTTTAATAGTAGTGATCTTTTAATGTTTGATTCTTGATAAAAAAAAAAATAACTCCTTGTAGGTACTATCAGCCCAATGGAACCCTGACCCACCATAGAACGGTGTCACAATGACATTATAAAACAATTTGTTTGACACTTCTTATGACTTGAATCATAACGTCTCTGTGACACAGTTCTATGGTGGGTCAAGGTTCCAATGGTCTGATAGTATAATGTAATAAACTACAAAATCCAGTAACTGGAAATACTGAGGTCCTTAATGTATACAATAATTTACAGAGCTAAAGAGTTATTGGCTGATTTTAAAAACTTTAACGTGTTAATTAGAATTTACGAGAACCAAAACGCGTGAATTAGATACTTACATTTGTAGTCTGCGATCCACACAACACTAATACGTCTTTCTCTCAAGAGGGTCTCGACGCGACTGGCGGCTCACGCAAAATGCGTTAGCGATGTCTGTCTCTTTCTTCAATGGCCTTGCACGGACAATAATGAAAGCGGCGCGTGGATTAGTACACATCTCGGGACAAAGTTACTTTATTGTATATCTTAGTGATATATTACTTAATACATTTGGTTATTTTTTTGTAATGTGGAAATCTTATCTTTAATTCTCGTCTTCTGTGTTCACTTCCATTGGCTGTGGCCACTGACTCCCTTGACCTGAAACATCATACTTAAAACTTTTCAAATGGTACTTTGAATTCAAAAAGACAAAATGTTATCAAAAGAAGTTCTACTTTTTTATTAAAGTAGAAAAAAATACCAGTATATTCAGGCTCTGGAACTTTAAACTGAAGTGCAATATTGTATAACACACAACAAGCTTGAATGATTTTTGCACACTTTTCAGGCTTGTAGTGTACACGGTACTTGCTCAAACAGCGCCACCGGTTTTTTAGTCTGCCAAAAGTGTTTTCTATAACCACTCTTGCAGTCATGTGTTTTTGGTTATAGGCTGCTTCAGGTGATCCCGAAGTTAATTTACCCATATAGTGATCCGCAAAATATTGAAAGTATCGATACTTACTCGATACCAAGTGTTTGCGCATAGAAGAGATTGTTTAATGAAACAATAAATGTTTACAATAATTTATTTTACCATTGCAATAGGTCGGTATCTAGATGCCTTTAGGTATTAGGTAGGACACGCGACGTGTGTGCTTGGTGGTGGTCAGAGAAGAAGAGAAAGATGGCGGTGGTCGCCCGCAGCAGCCAGCTTCCCGAAGGCCCTCGCTATTGGTCCGCGGCGCGGCGCATGTGATTGGTTAGAACCTCGCGCATGCGCGAATCAACATATGGGTAAATCCGCGAGCCGGCGAGGCGTCTTGTGGGAGCGCCGTCAGATGGCGCGAACATACTCGGGGCCGCTGAAAGCTAGCTTTCAGGCATTTTCTTTAACCGGAAGGGGGCATATTCGGTTGAGTGCCCGTCTTATGAGTCCTCTGGATGTGGTGACATCTGCCACGCGAGGTACGCCGTCCTTGCCGGGATATAATTTGGTGACGCGGCCCATACGCCAGTTCAGTGGCTGCAAGCCTTCATCCTTGATCAGCACGAGCTCTCCTAGTTGTAGGTCACGCTGCCGCGTGCGCCATTTGCCGTGTTGCTGTAGCTCGGAGACGTACTCTGAAGACCAGCGCTTCCAAAAATGTTGCCGCAGCTGTTCCAGTTTCTGGTATCGGTCTAAGCGGCTCGAGTTGTCTTCTAGTAGCGACGCGGTTGGCGGCGACGTCAGCGACCTGCCAACCAGAAAGTGCCCTGGCGTGAGCGGGGAAAAATCGTTGGGGGAGGGGGAGAGAGGACATAGTGGTCTGCTATTTAAAATAGCTTCGACCTGGCTGAACAGGGAGGCCAGCTCCTCGAACGTGAGGTGCGTATTACCGAGAATCCGTTTAAGATGAAATTTGGAACTTTTAATGCCAGCCTCCACGTAGCCATTGAAATTTGGGGCGTAAGCCGGTGCGAATACAAATTTAATCATTTGATCAGCTGCAAACTCAGAAATGTCATCCTTGTTAAGCTTAATGAAGTCATTCATTTCCCTTGCAGCAGCGGTGAAGTTACGACCGTTATCACAAAGGAGCTCCGCAGGCTTGCCGCGGCGAGCGATGAACCTTCGGAGAGCCAAAATGAATGCATCTTTAGATAATTCGCTTACGGCTTCCAAATGAACACACTTATACCTTAGGCAAATAAATAGACACAAGTAGCATTTTGTGATTTTACATCCGCGGCCACGGCGATCGGTAATTAAAAAAGGACCAGCCATGTCTACTGCTGTAGCTGCGAATGGAAAATCAGCTGTTAAGCGCTGCGCTGGCAAATTTCCCATTATATTTTTTAAAGTTTGACCAGCGGCGCGCCTACAAGTGACGCAGGTGCGAGCCGTGCCCCTCGCGAGGTTCCTGCCCCCGACCGGCCATACGGTGTCTCGGACTGAGGACAAAAGGAGCTGCGGTCCCGCATGTAAGAGACGAGTGTGTTCGTGTTTAAATATGAGTTTGGTGAGTGGGTGCTTCGCACTTAATAACATGGGATGCTTCTTATCATAGCTATAATCAGAAGCGTCCAGCCTCCCCCCGACTCTCAAGATGCCTTGAGAGTCTATAAAAGGTGTCAAAGACGCAATGTGCGACTTAGGAGTTAAGTTTTTATTTTTATTTAAAATCTCGAGTTCAACAGGAAATGATTGCTGTTGTGCAAGCTTCACCAATGAACAAAACGAGTCAGTAAGTTCTTGCGTCGTTAATGTGCCTTTCAATTTAGGCTGACTGCGTTTACAGTAGTTATTAATGAAACGACGCACATAGACCATAGTACGTTGTAACGTTTTAAGTCTAGAAAATCTATCAAAATCTATAATACATTGAGATGACTCTACATTAGCCACCATAGTGGTAAGCTTTACTTCAGGCAAGGTGTCAGGTGTGTCAGAGTTCAAGGTCGGCCAATTACTTTCATGCTCCAGAAGATACTCAGGGCCGTGCCACCAGAGGTAGGCGCTGGAGACGTGCTGAGGATCCACGCCGCGCGTGGCGAGATCCGCGGGATTCTCTGCAGTAGGCACGTGTCTCCAGGCCGCCAATGGGGCAAGCTCTGCTATAGCAGCGACTCTGTTAGCCACAAAGACCTTCAACTTTGACACATCCGTTTTTAACCACGCTAGAACTACAGCGGAGTCTGTCCAGAACACAGTACGTGATATAGGCTTTCTTAGAGCTTTCACTACAGCGCTATACGTTTTAACAGCTAACAGGGCTCCGGCGAGTTCCAGACGCGGTATTGTGGTGGGCTTAATAGGCGCCACTCTGTCCTTTGCACACAGTAGTTTGACACATTGCTCACCTGAGCTTGAAAAAGTTTTTATATAAATACATGCAGCTATAGCATGTTAGGATGCATCCGAAAAGCAATGAAGTTCAATCCTAGATAGTGCGTCACTAAGCACATACCTAGGTATTTTTAATAATTTAAGATGATGTAGGTTTTTAATAAATCGTGACCAACAACGATGGATTTCTGGGGGTACAGGATCGTCCCACCCAGCCTTTGCTATCCATAGTCTTTGTATTAAAATTTTTGGTTTGACTGTACATAAACTTAAAAGCCCCAATGGGTCAAATATTTTAAATGTTGTAGATAAAATAGTTCTTTTGGTCACATTTTTACTAGCATCATCAACATCAATAGAAAAACTTAACATGTCTTGACTAGGATCCCATCCTAGACCAAGCGTTTGGCAAGATTGACTTAAGGTGTCACGTCCCACCGGGTGGCAAGTAAAAACACGAAGTAGTTTAATTGGTTTATTGAAAAGTACGCCGGTAGTGTGAACAGAAGAGGTAGGGTAGGTTCGTAGGGGTGGTCTGGTTCTGCGAAGCGAGCTAGCACTTCCCTCGCAGTTTGGTGACGTGGAGCGGCAGAGATGAAGCCGTCGGCAGCCCGACGGCGTGCGATGACAGGACCCTGGCGTCGGGGGTAGCACCCGGTGTGTAGCACCGGAACCCACACGACGATCCTGGTCACCAGCGGTAGAGGCCGCTCCGGCCAAGTAGTCGACAGAAGATAGTCAGGGCGTAGAACCCGACTCGGCAATGGTAGGCTCCTAGCGGAGCTGTACTTCTAGCGTTGCAGTAGCGTAGCTCCTAGCGTAGCTATACCCCTAGCGTTGCTATACCCCTAGCGTTGCTATACCCCTAGCGTTGCTCCTAGCGTAGTTATACCCCTAGCGTTGCTCCTAGCGTAGTTATACCCCTAGCGTTGCTCCCTGGAAAACCCAAGCATTGGCTGTGTGAGCCTGGTGTCCAGCATTGGGATAGTCCATGCCAGCCGCCGTTGAGGGGTGAAGCCCCGAGGGAATAGCGCGTAGTTTAATTATTGGCGGTGGCAAGAACTATCGGAACGGAGTTACAATATAGAAAATGAAGCGAAGCCGAAAGAACAATTTAGTAGATACTAATGACCGTTATGAAGTAACGGTCAGATATTTAGACAAAAAGGTTATAAGAACAATTTGGAAGAATTTAGAAAACACAGTTAGTTATAATAAAATGTAAAAACACAAATACAGTACACAGCAAAATAGAAATAAGATAGATAGGTAATTAGTTCGTTGCACTCACTTACCCGATTTGGGGAATTGCACCGATTCTAAGGTATAGGTAAAAGTAATAACGTAACAATGATGTGTATCACCAATTGTTTCACGGTAAGAGTTGAGGCGGCAAAGAGCCCGAATGAAGTGAACGTGGCCTGTTTATAACCTTTCGCCCTTTTCGGTTAATTTTGAATGTTAGAAGGGCGAACAAAGGAATCGTAGCAAGTTACTGCGCGTCATGAGTGGAAAATAACTGGTCATGTATGAAAGACACCAACTTACCCTCAATTATTTTCTCATGCGCTGAATAAAAATAATTTACCTACATAAAAAGAACGATGATCAATATTTAATTGTAATTATGTTGATTATATTATTAAATGATTATTAACATTTAGGTACGTTGACTGGTAATTTAATAAAAGAATTGAAGATTACAAGAGGTAAAGCTAGTGCCGCCATCTGTTGGCTAAGCGTCGCTAACATTTGACAATGTCAATATAGGAATGTCACATCACCGCTAATCTATGGTAATGTGCAGTCTGTTTGACAGTTACAGATGTTGATAAACAAATTCAAGATGTGGAAGTGATTTTACGTGATATTTAAGTGATATTAAGGCTAGTTTGTCTATAAAATGCACACAGGTAAGGAGCGTAACAACTGCATTGTTACAGTACCCCCCCTTCTCCAGTAAGGATTTTGATCCTAAGATAAAAATCCGCCTAAGAAAAACTTTTACGTCTACACATTCAAACTTCTTTCATTCATCACACATATACATAACTAGCAGAAAATCCTTTCAAAGTGAGTAAACTATTTAGGCAATTTAGTTGACTCTGACGCAAAAATAAAATGGCTAGATGGAACTGGATGAAAATCTGTTAAACCTTCCTCTAAACATCGTCATAGGATCACCACCCGTCCTATATATAGATCACCTAACGATACATGCAGGGCAAGGGCTTATTTAACGAGTCACTATCCGCTCGGGGCACGTATGTTAGATGAAGAAAGCATAGCTGCAATCTTAAGTAGTGGTCAAGGTAGGGCTTATTTTTCAAGTTACCAACCGCTTGAGTGAAAGGCTTTGTAGTTCGACTAGTAAAGAGATTTTAAAGTTTAACAACTGGGTGGTGTAATGCAAATAAAAAAAAACAAAAAGAAAATCATGATTAAAAAATATATAAAGAATCTACAAGTCAGAAATAATTCTGCCAGCACAGAAATAATTTTAGAATGTAGTAACAGTATAGTAGAAATAGATTATTTAGAATTAACAAGTTTTAGGTCCTTGATATGCCACGTGCCTAAGTCCTTGCCGGACAAATCCTGCAATACATAGACTAACGGTGATGTTTTAGAAATCACACGGCATTTTACAAATTTTGGTGCTATTTTTTTTACTAAAGTGTTGTGACTTGTCACTTAAGAAATAGGTTCTCTTCCAGACTATATCACCCACATTAAAATCAGCCGGTGTAGAACCGCGGATGATCACCTCATAGGTAAGCTCATCCTTTTGTAAAGAGAGAAATTTAACCTCAGCCATGATTTAACTCTACGGATAAATGTGGGTAGATAGTCACAAAACAAAAATGTAGGTAGATAGTAAAAAAAAATATGTAGGTATATAGTGCAACGAACCAACTAGAATAACTGCTCTCCGTTCCGTTACAAAGTATGAAGAATAAGCAGAGGAATATAATTATTGTAACCCGCAGCAAGCAAAATGAAAAAAAAACCAGAAGGGAAAAAAAAACGTTAGGTAGGTAGGTAGTAGTGCGCAGAAGGCGACACCCAAAGTAAAAGGTTCCGCAGAAGGCGGCGCGTCAGCTCACACCGGGTGTAATGATGTGAGCTTAGCATGGACCGTTTAGAAGAAACGGCCCCGGAAATTCCTTAGTCGACTTTTACGACACCTCGGATAGAAAGAGGGTGGCACTACTCTAGGGCCGGACACCACACGGGCATTAAAAGCTTGCTGCGAATTGCAAATCAAAAAACATGAAAATACAAAAAAACAAAAATTACACAAAAACACACACACCAACAATTAATCACTACACAGAACCAGACTTAGACCACGTAAAGGGCGCCACTGTCTCGTCCCACCGGGTGGCAAGTAAAAAAAACACGAAGTAGTTTAATTGGTTTATTGAAAAGTACGCCGGTAGTGTGAACAGAAGAGGTAGGGTAGGTTCGTAGGGGTGGTCTGGTTCTGCGAAGCGAGCTAGCACTTCCCTCGCAGTTTGGTGACGTGGAGCGGCAGAGATGAAGCCGTCGGCAGCCCGACGGCGTGCGATGACAGGACCCTGGCGTCGGGGGTAGCACCCGGTGTGTAGCACCGGAACCCACACGACGATCCTGGTCACCAGCGGTAGAGGCCGCTCCGGCCAAGTAGTCGACAGAAGATAGTCAGGGCGTAGAACCCGACTCGGCAATGGTAGGCTCCTAGCGGAGCTGTACTTCTAGCGTTGCAGTAGCGTAGCTCCTAGCGTAGCTATACCCCTAGCGTTGCTATACCCCTAGCGTTGCTATACCCCTAGCGTTGCTCCTAGCGTAGTTATACCCCTAGCGTTGCTCCCTGGAAAACCCAAGCATTGGCTGTGTGAGCCTGGTGTCCAGCATTGGGATAGTCCATGCCAGCCGCCGTTGAGGGGTGAAGCCCGAGGGAATAGCGCGTAGTTTAATTGGGTGAGTATAGTTTTTTGAAATGGTGTATTTTATATTTTATTTCGATAGAAATAATTATATAGATCTGAGAATAAAAATCCTTTTGTTTTTATCTTTTATAGTTTTTCCGAAATCATTTTTTAAAACACTGAGGTTACAGTTCATAACTTTCTATGCCTGTTTCCCTCTTACGCCTTGGTCTCCAATGAAAAAAAAGTAATCGTTGACAGATCTCGTTTGTCAAACAATTACACCTGTATTTGATTGTTTTGATTTCGTTTGCAAGTTTGTTTCGACTGTATTTTAACGACAACTATTGCTTACACCTGGATTCTGTCTTTTCTACTTCTCTCCAAGACCCTGGCACCGATTTCGGACACCGATCGATTCTTATCTCGACGATTTGCGGCACTTTGATAACGATTTTCTTTTTGGACTAAACAAACACAAATTGATTTGTTCAAACCTCTTGGACGATTCAGCGACTATTGTAGCGATGGAAGAACAAGAATAATATAATCGTGCATATAACCCGGACATAGGACAGTCGAAATAAACTTGCAAACGAAATCAAAATAATCATTACAGGTGTAAGTGTAACGGATTGTGTGACAAATGAGAACTGTCAACGATTACTTTTTCTTATTTCTTTTATTTTCATTAGAGACCAAGGCGTAAGAGGGAAACAGGCATAGGAAGTTATGAACTGTCCCCTCAGTGTTTTAGAAAAATATTTCGGGAAAACTACAGAAGATAAAAATAAAAGGATTTTTATTCTCAGATCTATATAATAATTCCTATCGAAATGAAATATAAAATACACCACTTCAAAAAACTATACTCACCCAATTATTGGCGGTGGCAAGAACTATCGGAACGGAGTTACAATATAGAAAATGAAGCGAAGCCGAAAGAACAATTTAGTAGATACTAATGACCGTTATGAAGTAACGGTCAGATATTTAGACAAAAAGGTTATAAGAACAATTTGGAAGAATTTAGAAAACACAGTTAGTTATAATAAAATGTAAAAACACAAATACAGTACACAGCAAAATAGAAATAAGATAGATAGGTAATTAGTTCGTTGCACTCACTTACCCGATTTGGGGAATTGCACCGATTCTAAGGTATAGGTAAAAGTAATAACGTAACAATGATGTGTATCACCAATTGTTTCACGGTAAGAGTTGAGGCGGCAAAGAGCCCGAATGAAGTGAACGTGGCCTGTTTATAACCTTTCGCCCTTTTCGGTTAATTTTGAATGTTAGAAGGGCGAACAAAGGAATCGTAGCAAGTTACTGCGCGTCATGAGTGGAAAATAACTGGTCATGTATGAAAGACACCAACTTACCCTCAATTATTTTCTCATGCGCTGAATAAAAATAATTTACCTACATAAAAAGAACGATGATCAATATTTAATTGTAATTATGTTGATTATATTATTAAATGATTATTAACATTTAGGTACGTTGACTGGTAATTTAATAAAAGAATTGAAGATTACAAGAGGTAAAGCTAGTGCCGCCATCTGTTGGCTAAGCGTCGCTAACATTTGACAATGTCAATATAGGAATGTCACATCACCGCTAATCTATGGTAATGTGCAGTCTGTTTGACAGTTACAGATGTTGATAAACAAATTCAAGATGTGGAAGTGATTTTACGTGATATTTAAGTGATATTAAGGCTAGTTTGTCTATAAAATGCACACAGGTAAGGAGCGTAACAACTGCATTGTTACAAAGGTCAAGTTACCTTGTGACGTGATGGACTCTAAGTTCAACAATTGAGTCGAGTTTGAACGGTATTTACGTAGATTAAAACAACCAGAAGCTAAAGCTTGGGAAACCTTGGTTTGTAGAAACAGTAAGTCTGATTCGGAATCTGCACCCGTTAATAAATCGTCACAGTAAAAATCATTATGTATGACAGTCTTAACTGAAAGGTCATTGCACTCAGCCCCTAATTGCCACAAACACCTAGCCGCTAGAAAACTTGCAGAAGCAAAGCCGTACGTTACGGTGTTTAAAGTGAGCGAGCGAACAGGTAAATGTTCGTCCTCGCGCCACAAAATGACCTGCAAGTCCCTGTCAGACTCATCAACTAAAATCTGCCTGTACTGTTTTTCGATGTCTCCTGACAGTACATATCTGTAATGACGAAATCTAAGCAGTATGTTAAATAAAGAGTCTTGGATGTTAGGGCCTACCATCTGAATATCATTAATAGAATATCCCGACGAGGTGGGGCAGGAGGCATCAAAAACTGTTCTAAGGCTTAGCACGCACTGCGGTTTTTTTCTTGCGGTTGCGGTCTGGCCGAAAACGCCCAACCGCGGAGGAACTCGCACTGCGGTGGCGTTTCCGCGGTTTTCACGTTCAGTATGACAATGGATTTCCTCAGAGCAGTATGTGTTGTGGCCTTAGTTTTAAGAAATAAAAAAAATAGAAAACGTCTTCGCCAACATAAGTACTGGGTGCATCCTCTAACAGATCAAAGATATTTGAAGGGATATTTTTGTAAAATGTACAGTGATGTACGAAACAACAAAGACAAATTTTTTAACTACTACAGGATGTCAATTAGTAGTTTTGATAAATTATTGCGAATGGTTGGCCCACATCTACAATTTCAAAATACAAGCTTTCGTAAAGCTATATCACCAGAGGAGCGTTTGTCTGTAACCCTGAGGTAAGAAAAAATACAATTTAAATGTTTATTAAATGTTTAATTTGAATTACATAAATTATTTATCTGAGAACTGTGGTGTGAATTGTGAGAAATAAGTAGCGGCTCCTGGTACAATAATTTCGTCCCTGATAATCTGCACGTTAGAAATAGTTGCCTCTTGTTGTGGTGATGGGGATGGTTGCGGCGTAGTCTGTGGAGCTGGCGAGTGAATCAAATCCAGAGATGAATGTGGAGAGGGGCTCTGAATATAGTGAAATCTTTGAGGCTGTGAAAAGGTTTGATCATACAATGGCGAATCGCACGTTGTGTCTTGTTGTGGTGATGGGGATGGTTGCGGCATGGTCTGTGGAGCTGGCGAGCGAATCAAATCCAGAGATGATGAATGTGGAGAGGGGCTCTGAATATAGTGAAATCTTTGAGGCTGTGAAAAGTTTTGAACATACGATGGCGAATCGCACGTAAATCCTCTTGGGTCCCGAAAAAATGATTGATTATTCATACTGTATTGAGGAGACTGCATCGTAGACAGTGTTTTGGCTTTCTTTAAAACATTAAGGATTTCCACTTTTGCATAATGCTTTTGGTCATCATTCAGTTTACGTAACATAGGTACTAACATTAAGGCAAAATTTTTTTCTTCATCATCATCATCATTTTTTCCGCGTAGTATATCAAGTAATTGTTGCTCGTAATCAGTGGAGTTATTAGCCTCTCGAAAACAGTTTTTGTTTTTTCGTTTAGTGCTAGTGTTATGTGCAGACTGTAAATGTTCCTCGCTGTTGTTTGCCGGTGTCGATGCTGTCGACAGGATCGCTTCACTATGCTGAGTAGGAGTTGGCGAAGATACATTGCTAGTTGTCTCTCTTTTTTTCATAGATGGAATGAGAAATAGCATGGAATCAAAATGTACATATTTCTTTTTTTTTGCTGGCGCTGCTTGTCCTGATTTGCCTTCTTGGGAGGCCAATTCTTTTGCGAAAGAGTCCTTCATATTCTTCCATTTTTTTTGTATAGTGTTTCCTGTAAAAAATAATAATAATAAATCTTGTTTTTAGGTACCTTGCTACAGGAAATAGCTTCAAATCGCTGTACTTTGAATACTTGATCGGTGCCACAACAATAAGTGAAATTGGTCAACATAAATGCAAACTATTGTGGTCCTGTTTGCAACCAATCTTCATGGCAGAGAAAACTAAAGAGGACTGGTTAAACATAGCAAAGCAGTTTTTTGAACAAACACATTTTCCCAATTGTCTTGGGGCACTTGATGGCAAACACGTCAGAACGGAAAGACCTGATAACACTGGATCGGAATCCTTCAATTATAAGAAGTTTTATTCAATAATACTGCTTGCTGTTACTGATGCAAACTATTGCTTTATCGCTGTTGACGTGGGTGCATTCGGGTCTAACAGTGATGCTAGTGTATTCAGAAACTCAAATTTTGGTAAAAACCTTTGTCACACCAATTAGATTTACCCGAACCATCTATGATACCCAACTATGATGAAGGAACCGAAATGCCTTTCGTATTCGTGGCTGATGAAGCGTTTCCACTCATGACACATCTGATGAAACCTTACCCTAGCAGAAATTTGTCCATAAAACAAAAGGTATATAATTATAGACTTTCATATGCCAGGCGAACAGTTGAATGTACATTCGGAATAATGTCAAATAAATGGCGTATTTTACACAGGCCGCTAGATACGAAACTTGAAACCTGGGATGATATAGTAAAAGCGTGCTGTATATTGCACAATTTCGTTAGGGTACATGATGGAAAAGAATTGCAAGAGAAATTGTACCCGTCGGAATTGGGGTCCTTGAACCCCACCAGAATTCGTCCAAATAATCGCGACATGCAAATACGGGATTTATTTGCTGATTATTTTACCTCTCCGTCGGGCGCTTTGAGTTGGCAATACAACGCTATTTGAATGCTGTTTTTATAGCCATAATATATTTATATAATTATGTAAGATAACTCGTAATAACATGCTTATCCGCGTGTTTTTATGTTACATAAATACTTAGGTGATGAATAGGTACAAAGGTTCCTTTTCGAAATGAGTACTTCTCAAAGACACGCTGAGAAACATTTTATTACAAGCAGTTAGGTATTACGATAAACCTGTTACTTACCTATCTTTATAGTTAAATGCCTCCCCAAATTCGATACATAGGTATTAAAGTAAATATAATACATGAACATGTTGCATATTTTTGACCGAAACTGTGTAATAATAGTAACAAGATAGAATGAAACTTAACTACTTTTTATGAAAAAAGTAAGAGCTTAATGTTTTAAAACTTATGATTAAATGTCTTATAACACACATACCTCTATATTTTCTCTCTGTGTCCGTCAAAATATGCCAATCACGGCACACATTTTGATACACCTCTAGCCAAAGTTTGGCTTTCACATTTCTGTCACTGTATTGTTTTATAGTTTTATCGTACAGAGCTGGTCTTTTTGCCACTTCATTAATTATGTGTTTTTTGTCTACCGGCAACGCTTCACTTTCGACCGGCAATGAACTTTCGGACTCCGACGACATAATGCAGCGCACAACACACACCTCACTGCTCCGCTCTCTGAGCTGAACTGACGAAAAAACCGCTTTTTACGAACCGCAGTGGGGGCGCTGCCGTACATGAAGTATGGGATACATAAAAACGTGTCAAGAGCCAGCCAAGTCTTGACTGAATCAACATGGTTTGTTTGTTTGATAATGTTTTTTGTTCACCGCCCACTATTTGCCAAAAAATATCTGCTCCTAACATAATATCTATGTGGGACGGGACATTAAATGTTGGATCTGCAAGCCTTATAGAGGCAGGTATATTTAGTTGCCTTACATCAAAGTATCTCTTAGGTAAGTTATCAGTTATTTGGTTTAAGACCAGGAAATTAACGTTGGCACTAAAATTATCAACCTTTGACTTTATCTTTGCCGCACAACGACCTGGAATGCACTTAAGTGGAGTATTACCTATACCTAAAATGGTTGTGGCAATTACGAGCCGAGATGCAAGCTGTAAGCGTTCTCTCAGTCCTTCACTCATGTAGGATGACTGGCTTCCACAGTCCAGAAGACACTTGACGGTTTCTATCCTATTGTTGCAAGGATTAATTACTTCTATAAGAGTTGTGGATAGCAGCACCTCACTGCTAGACAGTGAGGAGTTAGCAGTGGAAGTCTGTGGCACCTCTGCACTGTTAGAAGCCGTCATAGTAGAGGAGGACGCAGGCTCCACCATACCACTACTGGTAGGCTGGACGCTCTGATCCATGCTAGCACCACTAGACGGACAGTTTTGTGTTTGTGTTGTGTGTAGGTATGTGTTATGTCGTCTCTTACATACGCGACAGCCTCTCAGTTTACACCGACGCGACTCATGGTCTGGTCTTAGACAGACATGGCACAGCTGGAGGCTGGAAACCCGCGACCAGCGCTCGTCGACAGGCAGCTGCCTGAAGACGGGACAGTCGTAGACACGGTGGTCGCCGCGGCACACGACGCACGGCCGACCCCTGCTGTCACTTTGTTTTGCTGAAATTACAAATGTTTTTATGTTTTTATCTTGCTTAAATGAAGTTTTATTATTTGCAATTTCTGGCTTGTTATTTCATTGTTTATCCCTTTTTGCCCTATATAAGTTTTCTAAAATGTCTGCGCGATTTTTCAAAAAATCTTTAAAATCAATTAGAGTAGGCCACTCCTTAAGAGTGCTCCTGTACTCTTCCCACTTTATATTTGTACTTGGATCTAATTTTGCAGATAACAAATGCACTAAGATTGTGTCCCAATGTTCAGTAGGCTGACCAAGAGTTTTCAGCGCTCTGAGATTCTTTGTAACATGGTCACTTAGAAAACGTAAGGATCGGTCAGACTCCCACTGCAAAGAATCAATGTTAAACAAAGAGTTTAAGTGGTTAGTGATCAACTGTCTTTTATTACTATATCTTTCACACAAAAGTTCCCAGGCTTCAGTATAATTAATAGACGAGACTTCCAGATTGGAAACTACTCGAGCAGGCTCACCTTCCAAGTATGAAATCAAATAACGAAACTTGTGAATTGACTGAATTTTATCATTATTATGAATTAAAGATTCAAATAAATCCCTGAACTCCATCCATTTGTGACACGAGCCATCAAAGCGATTGATTTTAATTTGTGGTAACTTGAAACCGAGTTCATCAGCATTGTAGGCGACACGACTTATTTTATACCTTTTTATTATCTTTTATAGTTTCTTTAGCTTTAGTAAGTAAATCACGAATCCTTTTCATTTATTGAAGGCATTGTGAGAAAACCTGCACATTAAGTAAGAAATAACTTAGTATGTTTCTATAAATAAATAATTGTTTAATGTTAGTTTTAAGTAAAGAAGTGCATAGCAACGCCATCTCTTAATTCCTTTGTCTATTATCTCGTTAATAAATCTAAGAGGGCGCTCGTGGACGAAATCTCTTCCTAACTATAACCTAAAAAAATACCAGTTTCTCAAGTTCCATTTTGTTCGATGACACGCGGACGCGAGCGCTTTGTATTTAAGTGTTTAAATTTATGTTGGTGTTTCATTTTCGGCGTCCATACGTTACAATAAGCTGGTCTTCGAAACGGATTACAATAATAAGTGACACAATTAATGTTTAACACGCCTCCGAAGATGGTATTAACTCGGCAACGGTACCGCGAATTAGCTGGCCAAGTAGTTACCAAGTCCGAGCCAGAGCTAACCAGCATGAAGTTTGAGGTATTACCGCCAGCAGCTGTCCAGCCCTTAAATATTAAACCGCAAAGTGAGTCACAGTGTCAAGCATTGCCTCCGCCTTCCTCCGTCGGCACGAATAAATCTAAAAGGTCGACGGCATCCTCGTTGGCAAAGCGCAAACAATTGGAACTCAAAGCAGCCGAGGCTAAGGCCCGGATACAGATGGAACTAATAGACAAGCGTCTCGAAGCAGACCTGGCTGTCGTTGACGCTGAAGATGAAGAATCTGAAGTCGCGAGCCAAAGTGATGTCCCACCAGATCGAGTTTCCGACTGGCTAAACACCGGACAAGGCCAGGATGTTGATGAGCACGGCCCGCCTGTGCAACCCGAGCCGGTCGCGCCCCGCGCTGACCGCGCAGCCCCTGCGCAGCTCTCGGACCCCGCCGACAGCATCCTGCAGTTAGCTAGCACGCTAAAGAACATGATGGACCGGACGTCATCTCAACGCGAACAGCGGTTACTAAGCCGCCTAGCTACCCCGCGCGACCTGCCTGTATTTAGTGGAGATTGCATTGAATGGCTACATTTTAAAAGTGCTTACGATGAAGCATCGACTGCATGCAATTTTACTGATCACGAGAACCTTTCTAGACTTCGACGTGCACTGAGAGGTGAAGCCAAAGAAGCAGTGACCGACCTTTTGATTGGTAACACTCCGCCTGCAGCTGTTATGGAAGCACTGCAACTGAAATTTGGACGGTCTGAGACAATAATATTTAATATTACTTCGCAACTACGTAAGTTACCACCACTGCCTATTTATTATCAACAAGAATTGGTTAACTTTGCCATGAAAGTGAATAATTGTATAGCCACTATCCGTTGTGGGTAGATCATATTGTTAAAGCATGAGGGTAGCAATAACATTAGTTGAATAAATCAGTCTGCATCTTGCCCTGGAGTTTGTCTTACGTATCCTCGCCCTTCAACATGGCGCAGCCGGTAGTTCATATTAAGCCAGAGTGATTATTAAAATGCATTATATTTTTTATACTTTTGAGTAGACAATACAAGTGAACTCTTGTAGTGAAATCGTTAGTGTGTCGATTTAATGCGCGAGTGTTTCCATCACAATGGAGTCCGTTTTACCACCGCCGCCGCCATTTACATTTTTAAATAATGTAGAAAATTTTACATTAGGAAATGTGTCAAAGGACTGGGAAAAATGGAGAAGCTCGTTGCAAATCTATTTCGATGCGTGTGAACTAACACAGAAGGATGCAAAAGTGCAAATTAGTATACTTTTACACGTTATCGGCGAGCAAGGGCGTGAAGTGTATGAACAGTTTGACAGCAAACCTACAGATTTAAAGGGTGCACTAAGCAAGTTTGATTCTTATTTTCTACTGAAGAAAAATATAACCGTGCAGCGACATAGTTTCTTTACACGTGAGCAAAAGGAGGGAGAATCAATAGAGCAATACTCTTTTGAATTAAGGAAGTTAGCAGTCAAGTGTGAATTTAAAGACTTGTGTGATGACTTGGTGCGAGATAGGCTAATATGTGGCATAATAGACAGTGCCATGAGAGAACGACTTTTACGAGAACCAAATTTGACCCTGCAGAAGTCCATTGATATATGTAATATTGCGCAGATGTCGAAAGCGCAAGCTGGGACAATAAAGAAGGAGTCCGGAGAGAAGTACATGTATAGTGTCGATAAGAATAATTGTGAGATTGGTGGAGAAGGAAGCAACGCATATTTTTTATATCGACGTGGTGGGTCAGCTGTGAGCCGAGGTCGCGGCCGTGGCGGCTGGCGCGGCGCGCGCGCCCCCCGTGCACATCTTCCCGCGCGGCCGCAGCCGCCGGCTCCGTTCCCCGGATCAGCTGTTCGTCGGCCTTATGATCAGCGATATTACGAAAAAGCCACGAACCATTGTGAAATGTGTGGTATGAACCATGCCAACCAAAGATGTCCCGCGTATGGAAAAAGATGCTTGAGATGTAATAATTTAAATCATTTTTCACGAGTATGTCGTATTTATGAAATGTACGCAGAGGAGAACCCCGATCAGGTAATTTACTTTTTTAATCAAAATAGTAGTGATTGGTCGGTAACGCTTAAGATTAATTGTGTTGATATATCTTTCAAAATCGATACAGGCGCGGATGCAAATGTTTTGCCTCGTCGATACTTGCATGAAATCGGTATTACTGAACGTGATCTAGTTTTTACGTCAATTAAATTGCGAGGATATTCTGGAACTGATATCGTAGTATTAGGAAAGTGCAACTTGAAAATTAAGCACAAAAATATAGATTATATACTAGAATTTTTAATAGCCGATGTTAACTCGCCCCCGATATTAGGTCGTCAGTCGAGTCAGGAGTTAAATCTAGTTAGTTTAGTGAGCGCAGTAGTCAAAGAGGGCCAGAGTGACATACAAACATTAATTTTAAACGAATATGCCGATGTGTTTGAGGGGATTGGTTGCATGCCGGGTGAATACAGGATATGTGTGGATGACAGTGTGCGTCCTGTAGTACATGCTCCTAGGAAATTACCTGTAGCACTAAAAGACAACATAAAAATAAAATTAGATGAGATGGAAAAACAAGAAATTATTGCTAGAGTAGAGGGACCCACAGACTGGGTTAACAGCATGACAGTTGTTAGAAAACCTAACGGGGACTTACGCATTTGTTTGGATCCAAAAGACCTAAACAAAGCGATCAAGCGCGAACATTATCGGTTGCCAACCATTGATGAGATAACTGCTAATTTATCAGGAGCCAAATATTTTAGTACATTGGACGCAAAAAATGGGTTTTGGCAATTACGATTAAGTCCAGGTAGTACAAATTTGTGTACATTCAACACCGCTTTCGGTAGGTATAAGTTCCTCAGGCTACCTTACGGCATCACGTCTGCGTCCGAGGTATTCCATAAAAAGTTATTCGAGTGTTTTGATGACCTTGGGGACGGCATCAGTTTATTTGTCGATGACTTATTAATATACGGACGTACTCGTCAGGAACATGACTTTCGACTTAAGAAAGTACTAGAACGGTGTCGAGAAATTAATTTGAAATTAAACAAGAATAAATGCAAATTCGGTTTAAAGGAAATTAAATATCTGGGCCATAAAATAACGCAACAAGGAATATTTCCTGATGAATCCCATACATCCGCAATAAAAAACATGCCTAAACCAGAGAACATTAAAGACCTAGAACGATTTTTAGGATTAGTAAATTATGTGGGTAAGTTTGTCAAAAATGTATCCGATAAGACTCATCATCTCAGGCAACTACTTAAAAAAGATATTGAGTGGCATTGGGAAAGTACTCACCAGCAGGCATTTGATAGTTTAAAGAAATGCCTTTCTGAGGTACCGGTATTACAGTATTATAATGTAAGCAAACCTGTAGTTATATCGGTAGACTCGAGCAAAAATGGCCTTGGGGTTTGTCTACTTCAAGATGACCATCCTGTAAGCTATGCATCTAGGTCATTAACAAAAGCGGAGCAAAATTATGCTCAAATAGAGAAGGAATTATTAGCGTGTGTTTACGCTTGTGAGAAATTCTATTCCTATATTTATGGTAAAAGCGACATCACTATCGAAACAGACCATAAGCCGTTGGTCAACATAATCGATAAGCCTATTGCCGACGCGCCGGCAAGGCTACAAAGAATGTTGTTGCGTTTACAACTTTACACGTTTAGATTAGTGTATAAACCAGGAAAGTATCTGTATGTGGCTGATACGTTGTCTCGCGCCGTAGATCCAACTGTGTGCGCTGTGTTCGTGTATTCGCTCGCGAGTGGTGTTTCAACCACGTGACGTCATCGCCCCGGTATCCACAGTCCAACGGCCAGGCTGAAAGGGCAGTTCAGACTGTAAAAAATATGCTGAAGAAAACTCATTCGGGTAGGACTGATTTTAGACTTGCATTGCTGGAATATTCAAACACGCCGCTAAGTGATTCCTTGGCATCTCCGTCCGAGTTGTTGAACAACCGGAAGTTAAGGAGCATTGTACCTTGTGATCCACGCCTACTTAAACCTAAAATTCCAACAAATGTTAGGAGAGAAATCAATAAACGACAGGAAAATCAAAAGAAATTTTATGACAAAGGAGCTAAGGACATGGCCACATTATCACTTGGTCAACGAGTAAAGGTACGTGTAAACAGAAACTGGGTCAGTGCAGTCATCCAAGCGCTAGTAGGTGTTCGGTCTTATTCTGTACGATTAAATGGAGGGGGCTCACTAATACGTAACCGTCGACACTTGCTTATAGATAATACAGAAAACTCAAGTGACTATGAAAGTTGTACTTTTTCTTACGATGATATCACTATCCAGAATCCCTCAGCATCAGTACAAACCCGCTGTGTACGTCAGCCGCAAGTGAGACCTGACCCTTATGTTACTTCTTCCGGCAGAGTGGTGATTAGACCTGATCGGTGGGGCTTCGACTCGTCATGAAGTTGTCAAGCATTATTTACTTACCTATTTACTAAGTTACTTAATAAGTTATTTCTTTTCCTAGATCAGTATAAAAAAAAATATGTTAATAGTACCTAAGTGTAATTAAAAGCACTTGCATGACGTTAGTCAAAATTTAATTTAAGTCTATTATGTTTAAGTCATCAATAACTGATACTTAAAATTGAATACGCAAAAAAAAAAAAAAAAAAAAAAAAAAATATGATGAAATATTATGATTATGTTTGTTAATAAATTATATACCGGCAAAGTTATTAAATAAAAAATAAAAACTAACACCTGCTAAGGTAATATTATTAAAAACTACTTACACTTAAGATTCAATGAACTTATAATTCAACTCTTGCTTTAAGAGTTAAAGCATTGTAGTAATAATTAACTATCACAAATGTCAATAATTAAGTCCCTACATGATGAATGTCACGAAAAAATTTCTATTTCAGGGTAAACAAGAGGTTAAAAAAAAAAAAAAAAAAAAAAAAAAAAAAAAAAAAAAAAATGCATGCCTGTTTTGCGATGTAAGATGTATCTAAATGTATATTGCATTATATAATATAGGTATATTAAAAAAAAAAAGGGGGAATTGTGGGTAGATCATATTGTTAAAGCATGAGGGTAGCAATAACATTAGTTGAATAAATCAGTCTGCATCTTGCCCTGGAGTTTGTCTTACGTATCCTCGCCCTTCAACACAATGAGCACTTACGTAACCCAGAGCTCGCGTCAGCTGTTGCATCTAAACTACCGAGCACACTATTGGGAAAATGGACGGATTTCGCTTATGATAAATTACAAGCCGGTGAATCAAAGCTAGAATTGTTAGCACAATTTTTAAAGAGAGAAGCTGAAATGCTTTCTGTTGCTGGAGCTGTCCAAATCCGTGATTATAAAAAACCGTTGCCAAGCGACCCACCTGTAAAACGACCCGAAGAAAAAAATCGCTACACTCGGCCTATACTTACAACTATGCGCGCTGAGTCAAATAAGTGCAAATTCTGTCATAAAGAAGAACACATACTGCCCGAATGCCGTGTCTTTAAACGCGCGATGCGCAGAGATAGGTGGAAGTTTATTAAAACTCAAAGATTGTGTTTCGGATGCCTAGTGGCACGTCATGATAAAGATACGTGCACAGCGCCAGTGTGTGACATCGACCATTGTGGCCTCGCACACCATCGCTTACTACACTGGAAAAGGCCGCAATCAGACGAAACGTACAACGACGAGCCGCGTGCGCCGCTCCCGCCGGCCCCGCCAGCCGACCCGCCGTGCGCCGACACCGCCGAGGCTACGGTGGCCCACATCGCGGCGCCTGACGATACCGCGTCGGCGCCCGAAGGGAACGTCATGCTGAAAGTAGTTAGTGTCAAAGTGCGCGGACCCGCAGGTGAAGTACAAACTTATGCATTACTTGACGACGCAGCGTCAGTCTCAATTATAGACTGCGACTTAGCCGATGAACTTGGTTTAAACTGCGAGAGTTCCAGTGCGATTAAGTTTATAGATGCGTTCGGTCTCGAAGTGTATCAATCAGATGCTCCGAAAGTGCGTTGCGACATAGCTGGACAAAACAATAAATTTTATGACATCAGTTTACGTAAAGTTTCAAAATTAAATTTACCGGCACAAAACTTATCAGTTATTAACAAAATTTCATGTAACAGATTGTCTAAAGTAAAAGAACTTGTTTGTAAACAACGTATTGTGCCGCGCCTGCTAATCGGCGAGGATAATTATTTTGTTATAGCTCCACTTGAAGTGATTCATGGTGGAAGAAATGCACCGTATGCAACTCGCTGTCGCCTGGGATGGTCCATACACGGCTACTGTGGTCGCGCTCACTACTCCGCATCGCACGTAAGTCACCCTATTTGCCATCTCACTTACTCTAATGATGGGATCGACAGTACTACATCATACGATACCAATGCATTAAATGACCTAATTAAGCAGACATTTAATCTAGAGTCCATAGGAATATTCACGTGCTTTGCAAATTCTTGACGAAACCGCACGTCAAGTTGGTAATCGCTGGGAGGTGGGCATACCTTTTAAAACTGATAAGTTCACCATGCCTAGCACGTATAACTATGCACTGTCTCGGATGCAATCGTTATTATATAAGTTCGAGAAAGACAATGTTTACGCTAATAGGTACCAACAAGAAATTAATAAGTTAATAACTGAGGGATATGCGCGTGAGTTGCAGGATAATGAACCCTCAGCCGACCACATATGGTACATCCCGCACTTTGGGGTGCAAAACCCAAACAAACCTGGTAAGTTGCGACTAGTGTTCGACGCTGCGGCTCGGGTCAATAACAAGTGCCTGAACGACTTCGTGCTCACGGGGCCCGACCTGTACAACTCGCTGATGGGCATCATGTTGCGGTTTCGCGAGAACGAATTCGTTATTATAGGCGACATAAAAGATATGTTTTTGCGTATTCAAATTCGCCCCGAGGATCAGCATGTTTTCAGATTTTTATGGCAAGCATCTGCCGATGCTCCACTTCAAACGTACGTCATGCAAAGTTTAATTTTTGGCGCGACATGTTCTCCATTCATAGCGCAACATATAAAAAACAAAAATGCAATGAAATATGAGGACCAGTATCCCGAAGCTGTTCACGTTATAACTAATTCTCATTATATGGATGACTGTTATTATTCCACAAAAAGTGAACAGAATGCCATAAAATTAGTTCACGAAATAACTTATATACATAGTCGAGGCGGCTTCGAGATACGTGGTTGGTCTAGCAACAGTAAACATGTACTGCAGGCCATCCCCGACGAGGCGCTCGCGCAGTCAGCTGTTCGTTTTAAAGACGGAGCTATGAACACGACTGAGCGCACACTAGGATTGATGTGGCATCCCGCTGATGACACATTTAGTATAAAAGTATCTTTTAATCGAATTCCGGTTGAGATATTAAACGGTAGCATAGCACCAACGAAAGCGCAAATGCTGAGTATAATTATGTCTGTTTATGACATTCACGGATTCTTATCCCCATTTACTATAAAAAGTAAAATTTTATTTCAAGATGTACATCGAAGTGGTGTCGATTGGAAATGCCGCATCCGCCCAGAAGAACATACTCGGTGGAGTGAGTGGCTCGCCGAGCTGAGTCAGCTGGAGTCGCTGCGCATCCCGCGCTGGTGCCTGCGCGCCGGCGCCTGGGCGCCGTGCTACGCGCCGCCGGCCGGCCTATCGTCCGGCAGCGAGGTTGTAGACACTCAACTACATATATTTAACGATGCCTCGATCAAGGCGTACTCCACGGTTTTGTATTGGCGGTTTACCCGTGCAGACGGCTGCGTTCTTGTTTGCATGATAGCCAGTAAAAGTCGTGTGACTCCTTTGCGCCCGGTATCGATTCCGAGGCTTGAACTACAAGGAGCCCTGCTCGGTGCCCGTCTGGCTCAAACAATAGGCATCGAGCAAAAAGACGTAAAAATAAGTAAACGCTTTTTCTGGACTGACTCCAGTACCGTCCTTCAATGGATACGAAGTGACCCACGAAGTTACAAAACATTTGTCGCACATAGACTAGGCGAGATCGACGAGCTCACTAATGTTCACGAGTGGCGATACGTTCCATCTGCTCTGAACATAGCCGACGTAGCCACGAAAACTGATTCTCCGCCATTAAAGTACAGCGATACATGGTTTCAGGGCCCTGCGTTCTTACGAAAGCCCGAGGACTGCTGGCCCAAGGACCTGAAGAACGCGAAGGTGGTCGATGAGGCAACCTGCGAAGTAAGAAACGTTAATTTAGTAACTACAGTAAATAAGTTCTTACCTGTGCCCGATGAAGAACGTTTTTCCTCGTGGATCAGACTTATACGGACCGCTGCAAGAGTTTGTTATTTCATTAAAAAATGTAAACAACTCCGTAAACATAGAATGAATAAATCAGAGCCTAAAACAGTTTACTTGGATAAAGAATTAATGATGATTGCTGAAAAACACATTATTAAAAAATCACATACTGATTCGTTCGCTGCGGAAATATCGTGTTTAACTCACGGAAAACCGTTACCGTCAAACAGTCGTCTCATAAAGCTAACACCGTACCTCGATTGTGATTCAATTCTTCGTGTAGGTGGTCGCGTAGATAAAGTCGCTGGTGTTAACCTGACTGCGACACGACCTGCCATACTGGATGGTAGACATAAAACCACACGTCTGTTAGTCGAGTACTATCATAGACGCGCCATGCACGTAGCCAATGAGCATGTTGTCAACGAGCTGAGGCAATTGTACTGGATTGTCAAGCTGCGCCCGACCGTGCGCGGTGTCGCGGCGCGCTGCCTGTTCTGTCGCTATCGCCGCGCGGCGCCGCAGCCGCAGCGCATGGGCGATCTTCCTTCGGCGCGTTTGCAGTATAATCGACGTCCATTCTCTTATTGCGGAGTCGATTTCTTTGGCCCGATGGAAACTACAATAGGGCGAGGCAGACAAAAGAGATATGGCATGCTATTTACATGCCTAACTGTCCGTGCAATCCATATCGAATTAACAGAAACGCTTAGTACAGATTCAACAATAATGGCCCTTAAACGCATGTCAGCCCGTCGAGGTACACCTAGTGTTATATACTCCGATAATGGCACTAACCTACGAGGAGCAGACACTGAACTGAAAAAGAGCCTAGAGGACTTGAATTTAAATAAATTACGTGATGACGGGTCAGTTGAGAGGGAGGAGGGAGAGGGGAATTGAGTGGCGTTTTATTCCACCCGGCGCCCCGGAGATGGGAGGCGCCTGGGAAAGGATGATTCGCACAGTAAAAGCGGCTTTAAAAATCATTTTAAAAGAACGCGCTCCGCACCCGGAAACACTATCTACGCTTCTGGCTGAAGTCGAAGCATTAGTTAACAGCCGCCCCATAACGCACGTTTCAACGGACCCTAGTTACCCAGAGGCTCTGACGCCAAACCATTTTTTAATTGGTAGTTCATCGACCGGAGCTTCCTTTGGTAAGTACGAAGACATCGACCTTTGTCTTAGAAAAAGGTGGCGTGTCGCCCAGCGGCTTGCTGACATGTTCTGGGCTCGGTGGACAAAAGAATACTTACCGACACTCTTACCTAGGCAAAAATGGACCAAAGAGGCTAGGTCTTTAAAAATAGGGGACTACGTAGTACTGGTCGATCCCAATTTAGAGCGCGGTTCCTGGCGACACGGGGTGGTGAGCGCGGCGCACCCTGGCCGCGACGGCCGCGTCCGTGTGGTGGATGTGCGCACGCGTCTGGGGCCGCTGCGTCGGCCGGTCACACGCGTCGCCTTACTGTCCCCAGTAGACGGTTAATAGTGCTGTCTCAGCACTAGGGGGCGGGATTGTAGGCGACACGACTTATTTTATACCTTTTTATTATCTTTTATAGTTTCTTTAGCTTTAGTAAGTAAATCACGAATCCTTTTCATTTATTGAAGGCATTGTGAGAAAACCTGCACATTAAGTAAGAAATAACTTAGTATGTTTCTATAAATAAATAATTGTTTAATGTTAGTTTTAAGTAAAGAAGTGCATAGCAACGCCATCTCTTAATTCCTTTGTCTATTATCTCGTTAATAAATCTAAGAGGGCGCTCGTGGACGAAATCTCTTCCTAACTATAACCTAAAAAAATACCAGTTTCTCAAGTTCCATTTTGTTCGATGACACGCGGACGCGAGCGCTTTGTATTTAAGTGTTTAAATTTATGTTGGTGTTTCATTTTCGGCGTCCATACGTTACAAGCATGATGACAGCTCGAAGCACAATTTTGTAGGGACTGAGCACGGGCCTTTTCTTTAGATGCAGGAGCCCTGTCGAATATACTCTGTGCAATTGCAATAGCTAAGTTAATATTATCCTCGAACAACTCTCGGTGTTCGAGTTCACTGTCCAGTTCATCACTATTTATTTTAAGTAAATAAAATGCAGAGTTTCGTGGAGTGC
This sequence comes from Acleris laterana, assembly GCA_963966035.1. Classification (NCBI taxonomy): domain Eukaryota; kingdom Metazoa; phylum Arthropoda; class Insecta; order Lepidoptera; family Tortricidae; genus Acleris; species Acleris laterana. Next base: position 7,072,636 of record OZ014458.1, on the reverse strand, counting down.
AAGAAGATATAATCATTGATAGCAAAAAAGGTAAAAGATCAGACAGACATTCAGATGACAATAAGACAATTTTAAAAATAGAATATAAATTGCCAGGGTGTGCATTATTGTAAAAGAAGGTTTAACACCCCCTCGTAATAAAAGCACCCTGTACATACGTACATACAAGTATAACATAATATCCAAGTAAACTGTACACACTAAATACTATCACAAAAAAAAAACATCCTATATTTACATCATTAAATTACACACCCTATACCTGCCTATTTACAATGAAAAACCTTAATCTACCGTAAACCTAAAGAATTTACACATTTAAAATGTTTAATCTTCGGTAAAGCTTTGGTAAGAATATCGGCGATCATGTCATAAGTAGGTATGAACTGAAGGGAAAGTTGATGGTGTGTTAGAGACTCGCGTATGAAATGATGTTTGATATCGATGTGCTTTGTGCGGGCGTGATAAGTGCTGTTGTGTGCTAATTTAATGGAACTTTGATTATCTGTGTGGATAACCATGGGATGAGTGACAGCGAAGATTTCCATTATGAGGGTTTTTAGGTATATAGCTTCTTTACACGCTTCGGCCAGGGCCATATACTCTGCTTCGGTAGTCGAAAGGGCGACCGTGCGCTGCTTTCGAGACTCCCACGAGACAGGTGCACCGCTCATAATGAAAACATATCCTGTAAATGATCGCCTGTCCATTATGTTATTACCATAGTCAGCGTCTGCGTAACCAATGGGTTGAATTTCACTCTTGTGAAATTGAAGTTTGAGGTCCTTGGTACCTTTAAGATACCGAAGGACCCTTTTTGCGGCCTTCCAGTGTACCTCCCCGTAATGTGCATTGAATTGAGAGAGATACGACACGGTGTGAGAAATATCTGGCCTAGTTCCAATAGCAATGTACATTAACGAGCCGATAAGTTCACGATACGGTACTTCAACTTCGTTTTCTTTTTCAGGTAGAGTTAATTTAAGTCCAGGTTCCATTGGTGTAGTGACAGATTTTCTTTCGGTATGAGAACATGCGCTTCACAACCAAAGACTTTCAGATGAGAAAGGTTCACTTTTCTCCCTGTCCAAATTTCTTCAGGAATCTTATTATTTAAAGCTTGCGTAGGTGTACGGTTCTTCAAATAAATAGCCGTATTGACCGCTTCTCCCCAGTATGCTTTTGGTAGTTTAGAGTCTTGAAGCATAGATCTCGCCTTCTCAATAATAGTTCGGTTGGCACGCTCAGAGACTCCGTTTTGCTGAGGAGTATAAGGAATGGTAGTTTGATGAACAATACCGTTTTCCTTCAAGAAGGTAGACAGCCCGTGGTTAACGTACTCACGACCGTTATCAGAGCGTAGAACTTTGATTTGGCGACCCGTTTGGTTTTCGACTAAGTGCTTAAACTCTACGAATTTAGTGAAAACCTCATCCTTTGATTTTAGGAGATATCCAAAAGATTTTCGACTAAAGTCATCTGTAAAAGTAAGTAAATATAGGGCTCCGCCCCACGAGTGCGTGCTCATTGGACCACATAGATCCGAATGAATTAGTTGAAGAACGCAACTCGATTTACTTGTAGAGCTCAGAAAAGGTTTCTTTGCAAGTTTTCCCTGTAAACATGGAATACATTTAACATTCAAACCTCTATAAGCATAATCTATGCCAACGTTATTATTTTTTAAAATATTCAAAGTCTTATGGTTTAAATGACCAAGGCGTCTATGCCATAGCATAGCAGACTCTTTACTGACAGAGCACATGGCCTGTGAACTAGTCGAACAAACGTCTAGTTTATACATACCTTTATGTACAGAACCTGTGGCAATGACAGAGCCCGTCAAGTGACATCCTCCACTTGGGACGATGCTTGCGCCTTTTGACGTAAACAACACATCGAAGCCATTTTCATTTAATTTGCTTACTGACAAAAGATTAGTTGCTAAGCCAGGAATATACAAGACGTTACTTATTTTATTTACACTGTCGGAAATTTCAATATTTACAGTACCTTTTCCATGGCTCAGTAATTGTTCCTTGTTAGCAACAGTAATAGGGGTGATGTGGGATGAAATGTTTGTAAACCAATCTCTCCTATTACTCATATGGGATGTTGCGCCGGAATCGATGTACCAATGATGTTGACCTGAGGGAGATATATTAGAGAAACAAGACGACAGGGTGAATTCGGATGTATTGTATGACTTGATCGCCGAATCATTCTTAGTGGTTTTGTTTTTTAAACTCCTACACTTCGAAACTACATGACCTGACTTTTTACAATAAGTACAGAACAATTTCTTCGGTGCACTGCCGACATGTAGCACGGTGTTCGTAATCCCCCGGGTACTGGAAGTGGCCGGTACAGCTCGCGATTCTTCCTTTAAAAGAGCTGTCACTACGTTTTCCGATGTGATCTTCATAGTGGAGTGCTCCAGCGTCATAACGAGTGGCTTGAATCTATCGGGTAGACCAGCAAGCATTATTATTGCCAGGAACTCGTCATCAACTCCTGCTCCGATTCCCTGCAGTTCTTGCTGCGTAGCCAGTGAGTTATTGACATACTCGTGAAGGTTTCCCTTAAACTCATTATTTAGGAGTTTTTTAATAAGGCCTAGCCTTCTTATCAGACCACTGTCAGCATAGGCTTTCTTGAGACTGCTTAATGTTTGATGGGCCGTAGTAGCTGACCTAATGACTGGATAAACTGATTCTTCACAGGTCAAGCAAATTTTAGCCCGTGCCTTTTGATCTTTTCTGGCTTCCATAGGGTCTGCGATGTTAACAGGGTTGATGCAGACACTCCATAAGTCAAAATCAGTTAGGTAACATTCTAGGCTAAAAATCCATGTGTTGAAATTCTTGCCTGTTAGTTTACTGAAGCTAGCGCCTGTTGACGTCGTAGACTGATTCAGGCTTAGTGCCGACGTTGATGTCGATGGACAGTTATCCATAGCACAAATTTTTCACTCTAATTATTCTTCACATATATAAACCATTTATTATATTATATATATAGCACTGCTGCAAATAGGACCATAACCTTTTAAGTAAATAAAATGCAGAGTTTCGTGGAGTGCAAGAAGATATAATCATTGATAGCAAAAAAGGTAAAAGATCAGACAGACATTCAGATGACAATAAGACCTGGAACCAGAAACTTACAAGGAGGTTACAGATCATCCTCAAAAGGGTCAGTGGCTGGAAGCCATGCAGGCTGAATATAATTCGTTGATGAAACATGGAACTTGGACTCTAGTCGACAGACCTAAAGATCGCAAAACAACCAAATGTAAATGGGTCTTTAGAATAAAAATAGACACGAGTGGAAATGTAGTCAAGTATAAAGCTAGACTTGTAGCTAAAGGATTCACTCAAATACCAGGAGTGGACTACGGTGAAACTTTTTCACCTGTTGCGAGGCTATCATCAGTTCGACTTTTGATGGCATTTGCCGTCAATCTTAACTGCCAAATTGATCATCTCGATGTGGAAACAGCCTTCTTAAATGGTGATTTAGAAGAAGAAATCTTCATGGAACAACCAGAAGGTTTTTCAACTGATCCAAAACACAAAGTGTGCTTACTTAAGAAGTCACTCTATGGTTTGAAGCAAGCTCCACGCCAGTGGAATAAAAAGGTGTGCGAAGCAATGGCTGCCTTATCATTGAAACAAGCTTCAACGGAGCACTGTCTCTATCACAAAAGGAACGGCAACGACATACTAGTCGTAGCAGTTTTCGTCGATGACTTTTTTATAATGTCCAATAGTGACGATTTAAAAACACAGTTCAAAAAAGAACTTAAAAAGATCTTTATAATTAAAGATCTGGGTCCTGTCAAGGACTGTCTCGGTATGAGAGTAATACAAAGTCTGAATGTCTGTCTGCATAGTCAGCGTCTGCGTAACCAATGGGTTGAATTTCACTCTTGTGAAATTGAAGTTTGAGGTCCTTGGTACCTTTAAGATACCGAAGGACCCTTTTTGCGGCCTTCCAGTGTACCTCCCCGTAATGTGCATTGAATTGAGAGAGAGTGTCTTGCGGGGCCCGGTGGTCCAGGTTTGTCTCCGCCGCCACCGCTGAAGCCCCGGGCTTCGTGGTGGGTGCCTGGGGCGGGACGCCCACACTCGGTGGCGCCGTAGTAGCAGCTATCACAACGTCCGAGGAGGTGGAGGGCTCTTGCTGAAAATCCCCCCCCGGTGCTGGTTCGTCACCTGCCGACTTAGACGCCTTGCCGCGCGAGAGCATCTCATCCAGGCCCAGTCTTGCGTACAGATACGTCTCCCCAGATCCTATCGCCGGGATACCCCTTACCTCGGCGTGACGCGCCGTCCATTGGCTCGGGGTGGCCGCCTCGATGGCATTGACCATATCGATCGTCAAGACCGCCGTACGATACGCATCCGCCCCAAATGCCCGGACACAGCCCGCCGCTCCCCAACCAAAAGCCGCAGCGGTCATCTGGGGGTTGTCTATCCGTGCGAAGGTGTCGCTCCAGCCCATCTGCCTCCCCACGATAGAAAAGACGGCTGTGTTGATTCGGCAAGCCATTCCCAGCGAGCGCACCATCGTGGGACGTGCCGCGTACTCCAGCCAGTCGACACCTGCCGTTATGAGGTTGACTCTCTTCAAACCCCTCTCGATCATGGCCGGATCTGTAGGCTCGACACCCTCCTGGGTCAGACGACCGTCGTACCAGGCTCCTCCCACCGCCGTTGCCAGGCCGTAGCCACACCCCTTGCTGACTTCGAATTTGCCACCTACCATGCAATCATCAAGGTGCATACATAGCGACGTCCTGATACCACTGTGAGTTTGGAGTGTGTGGTGACCACTCTGACAGACCTCCCAAGAGAGGATAGACCCCTCCACGTTACACAGATATGACCCTATCCGTGCAATACAGTCCGTTCTACCCTCGTCCCTTCCCTTCACGAGCACGCCCCAGAACTCGCGGGCCTCTCCCATCTCCGCGGGACACGGCACTTCGTCCCGTACCCCCAGCTTCTGCTTGAATTCATCGAAGGCTCGACGGAGGTACATTGCCTTCGGGACTTGTGATATCGCCAGGCAAACTCCAGCCCCCGTGGCTCGTGAGGTGCCGTCGTCCGTGTGCTCAACCTTAAACTTCGCCAGCCCGCACCCCGTGGCCAGCTCTGCTGGGTTGTTCCATGAGCCCAAGAATATAGCGGGAAACCTGTCTGCCACGGGACGTGCCACAAAGGGATGGTCCAAGTACGACACTGCATCGTCGTGGTAATAGAATATAAATTGCCAGGGTGTGCATTATTGTAAAAGAAGGTTTAACACCCCCTCGTAATAAAAGCACCCTGTACATACGTACATACAAGTATAACATAATATCCAAGTCTCTAACACACCATCAACTTTCCCTTCAGTTCATACCTACTTATGACATGATCGCCGATATTCTTACCAAAGCTTTACCGAAGATTAAACATTTTAAATGTGTAAATTCTTTAGGTTTACGGTAGATTAAGGTTTTTCATTGTAAATAGGCAGGTATAGGGTGTGTAATTTAATGATGTAAATATAGGATGTTTTTTTTTTGTGATAGTATTTAGTGTGTACAGTTTTTCTTCAGGAATCTTATTATTTAAAGCTTGCGTAGGTGTACGGTTCTTCAAATAAATAGCCGTATTGACCGCTTCTCCCCAGTATGCTTTTGGTAGTTTAGAGTCTTGAAGCATAGATCTCGCCTTCTCAATAATAGTTCGGTTGGCACGCTCAGAGACTCCGTTTTGCTGAGGAGTATAAGGAATGGTAGTTTGATGAACAATACCGTTTTCCTTCAAGAAGGTAGACAGCCCGTGGTTAACGTACTCACGACCGTTATCAGAGCGTAGAACTTTGATTTGGCGACCCGTTTGGTTTTCGACTAAGTGCTTAAACTCTACGAATTTAGTGAAAACCTCATCCTTTGATTTTAGGAGATATCCAAAAGATTTTCGACTAAAGTCATCTGTAAAAGTAAGTAAATATAGGGCTCCGCCCCACGAGTGCGTGCTCATTGGACCACATAGATCCGAATGAATTAGTTGAAGAACGCAACTCGATTTACTTGTAGAGCTCAGAAAAGGTTTCTTTGCAAGTTTTCCCTGTAAACATGGAATACATTTAACATTCAAACCTCTATAAGCATAATCTATGCCAACGTTATTATTTTTTAAAATATTCAAAGTCTTATGGTTTAAATGACCAAGGCGTCTATGCCATAGCATAGCAGACTCTTTACTGACAGAGCACATGGCCTGTGAACTAGTCGAACAAACGTCTAGTTTATACATACCTTTATGTACAGAACCTGTGGCAATGACAGAGCCCGTCAAGTGACATCCTCCACTTGGGACGATGCTTGCGCCTTTTGACGTAAACAACACATCGAAGCCATTTTCATTTAATTTGCTTACTGACAAAAGATTAGTTGCTAAGCCAGGAATATACAAGACGTTACTTATTTTATTTACACTGTCGGAAATTTCAATATTTACAGTACCTTTTCCATGGCTCAGTAATTGTTCCTTGTTAGCAACAGTAATAGGGGTGATGTGGGATGAAATGTTTGTAAACCAATCTCTCCTATTACTCATATGGGATGTTGCGCCGGAATCGATGTACCAATGATGTTGACCTGAGGGAGATATATTAGAGAAACAAGACGACAGGGTGAATTCGGATGTATTGTATGACTTGATCGCCGAATCATTCTTAGTGGTTTTGTTTTTTAAACTCCTACACTTCGAAACTACATGACCTGACTTTTTACAATAAGTACAGAACAATTTCTTCGGTGCACTGCCGACATGTAGCACGGTGTTCGTAATCCCCCGGGTACTGGAAGTGGCCGGTACAGCTCGCGATTCTTCCTTTAAAAGAGCTGTCACTACGTTTTCCGATGTGATCTTCATAGTGGAGTGCTCCAGCGTCATAACGAGTGGCTTGAATCTATCGGGTAGACCAGCAAGCATTATTATTGCCAGGAACTCGTCATCAACTCCTGCTCCGATTCCCTGCAGTTCTTGCTGCGTAGCCAGTGAGTTATTGACATACTCGTGAAGGTTTCCCTTAAACTCATTATTTAGGAGTTTTTTAATAAGGCCTAGCCTTCTTATCAGACCACTGTCAGCATAGGCTTTCTTGAGACTGCTTAATGTTTGATGGGCCGTAGTAGCTGACCTAATGACTGGATAAACTGATTCTTCACAGGTCAAGCAAATTTTAGCCCGTGCCTTTTGATCTTTTCTGGCTTCCATAGGGTCTGCGATGTTAACAGGGTTGATGCAGACACTCCATAAGTCTAAATCAGTTAGGTAACATTCTAGGCTAAAAATCCATGTGTTGAAATTCTTGCCTGTTAGTTTACTGAAGCTAGCGCCTGTTGACGTCGTAGACTGATTCAGGCTTAGTGCCGACGTTGATGTCGATGGACAGTTATCCATAGCACAAATTTTTCACTCTAATTATTCTTCACATATATAAACCATTTATTATATTATATATATAGCACTGCTGCAAATAGGACCATAACCTTTTAAGTAAATAAAATGCAGAGTTTCGTGGAGTGCAAGAAGATATAATCATTGATAGCAAAAAAGGTAAAAGATCAGACAGACATTCAGATGACAATAAGACAATTTTAAAAATAGAATATAAATTGCCAGGGTGTGCATTATTGTAAAAGAAGGTTTAACAATTTATGACCTCAATTGAAGTTTGCAGCTCATCAAAGCGCGCAGATAGCTCAATGATTTTATTTAATCTTAAAGTTAAATCGTTGGATTTCACAGTATCTAATATTTCATTATCATCAATTGCATCTAAGTATCTTGTGAATCTAGTTACTTGTCCTTTCATAGAACTACGTTTAGCTTTTAACTCAGCAAGCTGAGCAACAACATCCTTTGTATCAACCATATTGAATAATTATTGTTAGTTGTACAAGAATGATAAATAAAACACTGAAGCTATCCACTTGCAAACAAAAATAAAGCTATAATTCGCAAACAGCTCACGCCCCTCGGTTCCTTGGCCACGCGGAAGCGCCCGTTGCACGACAGAGGCAGGCACGGGAGCACCCAGCAGGGCACGAAGTAGGTGGAGAGACACGTGTTAGCACGCCGCGCTTGACACGTTGACACGTCGACGCATTAATGCGTGGCTGAAATAGCGTAAGCAACAAGGTGCATATGCGGCAAAACAAAAGAAATCAAGGGAAAACAAAGTGCAAAATAAAGAAAGATTTCGCAAATACCTAAGTCACAAGTTTAAGAAATGTGCTGTTACACGAATAAAACTCTATATTATTATAGCGAAGTCGCAGATATGTGCAAAACAATTGAAATGTGGGGTTAATTACGTAAAACGATGCATTTAAACGTTACATGCGCAGGCATTCAAAGTTAGGTTATAAAATTTTAAACTTTAAAATTTATAGTAAATTAGTAAAACACGAGGTGCATGACGCAGTGCAAAGATGTGATAAGTTAAATAAAGTCGAGTTAAATAAAACACGCGGTGAAAAAACCATACGTAATGAAGTTAAGTTAGCAAAAACACGAGGCGAATGAAGTTAAGTTAGCAAAAAACACGAGGCGCGTGGCACACGGTAAGAAAAAAAACACAAGGTCTGCGGAAGCAGGTTAGTTAAAGCGGCGTCCCTTAAGTGTAGGGGGCCGCGACGCACCACGCACGTGGGAGACCGGCAGGCACCTGCAAATTAAGCAGCCAGGCCGGCACTCGACCACCGGTTAGGGTTATTGTGGGCAAAAGGGTAAGTTGGGCTGGGCTCACGGCACTTTCCTGGGGCCCGTTTCACAAAAAGTATTAGTCTAATAATATTAGTGTTTTATCTCATAAATACAACTAAAAAATGAGACAAAACACTAATATTATTAGACTAATACTTTTTGTGAAACGGGCCCCTGATGGTTTATGGCGATAGCGCGAGTCGCCGACGAGGCGCGCAGCGGCGGGCGTCCCTGGCCGGGCTTCTTACGCGGCTCGCACGGTGGCTTCGAGGCGCGCCTACGGCGTGCTGGACCCCGAAGTTGCGGCTCGGCGTTTTTATCGCGTCGGCGGTGCCAACGCGGCGCCAACACAAGATGGCTTCCTTCTTTATTCTGGAAAGCGAAGTGAGCACGGTCGCGTGTCCTGTCACGGTCGCCACTTTTTATGTTTGCGCATAGAAGAGATTGTTTAATGAAACAATAAATGTTTACAATAATTTATTTTACCATTGCAATAGGTCGGTATCTAGATGCCTTTAGGTATTAGGTAGGACACGCGACATGTGTGCTTGGTGGTGGTCAGAGAAGAAGAGAAAGATGGCGGTGGTCGCCCGCAGCAGCCAGCTTCCCGAAGGCCCTCGCTATTGGTCCGCGGCGCGGCGCATGTGATTGGTTAGAACCTCGCGCATGCGCGAATCAACATATGGGTAAATCCGCGTACTGGAAGTGGCCGGTACAGCTCGCGATTCTTCCTTTAAAAGAGCTGTCACTACGTTTTCCGATGTGATCTTCATAGTGGAGTGCTCCAGCGTCATAACGAGTGGCTTGAATCTATCGGGTAGACCAGCAAGCATTATTATTGCCAGGAACTCGTCATCAACTCCTGCTCCGATTCCCTGCAGTTCTTGCTGCGTAGCCAGTGAGTTATTGACATACTCGTGAAGGTTTCCCTTAAACTCATTATTTAGGAGTTTTTTAATAAGGCCTAGCCTTCTTATCAGACCACTGTCAGCATAGGCTTTCTTGAGACTGCTTAATGTTTGATGGGCCGTAGTAGCTGACCTAATGACTGGATAAACTGATTCTTCACAGGTCAAGCAAATTTTAGCCCGTGCCTTTTGATCTTTTCTGGCTTCCATAGGGTCTGCGATGTTAACAGGGTTGATGCAGACACTCCATAAGTCTAAATCAGTTAGGTAACATTCTAGGCTAAAAATCCATGTGTTGAAATTCTTGCCTGTTAGTTTACTGAAGCTAGCGCCTGTTGACGTCGTAGACTGATTCAGGCTTAGTGCCGACGTTGATGTCGATGGACAGTTATCCATAGCACAAATTTTTCACTCTAATTATTCTTCACATATATAAACCATTTATTATATTATATATATAGCACTGCTGCAAATAGGACCATAACCTTTTAAGTAAATAAAATGCAGAGTTTCGTGGAGTGCAAGAAGATATAATCATTGATAGCAAAAAAGGTAAAAGATCAGACAGACATTCAGATGACAATAAGACAATTTTAAAAATAGAATATAAATTGCCAGGGTGTGCATTATTGTAAAAGAAGGTTTAACAATTTATGACCTCAATTGAAGTTTGCAGCTCATCAAAGCGCGCAGATAGCTCAATGATTTTATTTAATCTTAAAGTTAAATCGTTGGATTTCACAGTATCTAATATTTCATTATCATCAATTGCATCTAAGTATCTTGTGAATCTAGTTACTTGTCCTTTCATAGAACTACGTTTAGCTTTTAACTCAGCAAGCTGAGCAACAACATCCTTTGTATCAACCATATTGAATAATTATTGTTAGTTGTACAAGAATGATAAATAAAACACTGAAGCTATCCACTTGCAAACAAAAATAAAGCTATAATTCGCAAACAGCTCACGCCCCTCGGTTCCTTGGCCACGCGGAAGCGCCCGTTGCACGACAGAGGCAGGCACGGGAGCACCCAGCAGGGCACGAAGTAGGTGGAGAGACACGTGTTAGCACGCCGCGCTTGACACGTTGACACGTCGACGCATTAATGCGTGGCTGAAATAGCGTAAGCAACAAGGTGCATATGCGGCAAAACAAAAGAAATCAAGGGAAAACAAAGTGCAAAATAAAGAAAGATTTCGCAAATACCTAAGTCACAAGTTTAAGAAATGTGCTGTTACACGAATAAAACTCTATATTATTATAGCGAAGTCGCAGATATGTGCAAAACAATTGAAATGTGGGGTTAATTACGTAAAACGATGCATTTAAACGTTACATGCGCAGGCATTCAAAGTTAGGTTATAAAATTTTAAACTTTAAAATTTATAGTAAATTAGTAAAACACGAGGTGCATGACGCAGTGCAAAGATGTGATAAGTTAAATAAAGTCGAGTTAAATAAAACACGCGGTGAAAAAACCATACGTAATGAAGTTAAGTTAGCAAAAACACGAGGCGAATGAAGTTAAGTTAGCAAAAAACACGAGGCGCGTGGCACACGGTAAGAAAAAAAACACAAGGTCTGCGGAAGCAGGTTAGTTAAAGCGGCGTCCCTTAAGTGTAGGGGGCCGCGACGCACCACGCACGTGGGAGACCGGCAGGCACCTGCAAATTAAGCAGCCAGGCCGGCACTCGACCACCGGTTAGGGTTATTGTGGGCAAAAGGGTAAGTTGGGCTGGGCTCACGGCACTTTCCTGGGGCCCGTTTCACAAAAAGTATTAGTCTAATAATATTAGTGTTTTATCTCATAAATACAACTAAAAAATGAGACAAAACACTAATATTATTAGACTAATACTTTTTGTGAAACGGGCCCCTGATGGTTTATGGCGATAGCGCGAGTCGCCGACGAGGCGCGCAGCGGCGGGCGTCCCTGGCCGGGCTTCTTACGCGGCTCGCACGGTGGCTTCGAGGCGCGCCTACGGCGTGCTGGACCCCGAAGTTGCGGCTCGGCGTTTTTATCGCGTCGGCGGTGCCAACGCGGCGCCAACACAAGATGGCTTCCTTCTTTATTCTGGAAAGCGAAGTGAGCACGGTCGCGTGTCCTGTCACGGTCGCCACTTTTTATGTTTGCGCATAGAAGAGATTGTTTAATGAAACAATAAATGTTTACAATAATTTATTTTACCATTGCAATAGGTCGGTATCTAGATGCCTTTAGGTATTAGGTAGGACACGCGACATGTGTGCTTGGTGGTGGTCAGAGAAGAAGAGAAAGATGGCGGTGGTCGCCCGCAGCAGCCAGCTTCCCGAAGGCCCTCGCTATTGGTCCGCGGCGCGGCGCATGTGATTGGTTAGAACCTCGCGCATGCGCGAATCAACATATGGGTAAATCCGCGTGTCGGCGAGGCGTCTTGTGGGAGCGCCGTCAGATGGCGCCAACACCAAGTATCGCATCAAAAGTATCGATACCAGTATAAGTATCGTGTCAAAAGTATCGACACTACTTGGTATCGAGTACTTTAAAAAAAAATTAACGTATTGAATAAAACATGACAAATAATTAGTTAAAAGTGGTTTATTACAAATCAACAGAAATTACAGAAAATATTAAATAAATAATTAAAACCCCCAGTCTGTTTCCGAACAGTCAGATAAAAATAACAATTTATCAAGTCTCGAACCAGCAAGACGATTGCGAGCTTCGCTCATTGTTGCGCCAGCTTTCGAGGACAGTCGCTCTGAAGGCACTGATGTGCCTGGCACAATCAGGTATTTTCTAGACGCATAGAGCTTCGGGAATACTGACTTCATGTCTTCCCACTGCTGAAAAATATCTGATTTTAAAGGGCAAACTGGGTTGGCAAGGTACAGCGCCATTTCATCCTTTTCTCCGTCGTGTTGCTGTCTAATTCTTCTTCTGTATGCTAATTTCCTATGTGGACTCCAAAAGTCAAATTTCTCCTCATTTTCTGACTCCGAAGACTGAATGGTAGGAGGGCTTCCATTATTGTCATACGCATTAACCGTTCTCCGTATAAATGAAATAGTTCGAGCGCATGCATTTGCATTAGAAAAATGAATATTTTTGAACCACTAAAACTAGTGGATCTAGAAGAGTTGCGACTGCCAAGTTGTGGTTGTTTTCAATTGGGCCGAAACGGTTGTTGATTTCCTTTAAAAATCGCTCCTTCAGTGGTTCTACGATTCTTTGTTCATCGGCACCATTATATTTAATGTCTTTTATCTGTTTCCGCAAGCAGTTAACCGTTGGTATAATTTTGCTCATGGTCGAGTACTTCTCTCCAGAAATATCTCTAGTCACGTATTCAAATGGCTGTAAGACAAGCATAATTTTTTGGATGATGTTTCCGTTGCGGTTAAAATATCTGGAGCATTTGGAGTTTCCAGTAAGATCTCGTTTTCTATACCTCTCAGTTCTATGTATCGTTCCAACTTATAAAATGTTGAATTCCAGCGTGTCTTGACATCCAGCTTTAATTTCTTTTTTTTTGCGCCTTGTTTGCTTCTCAGGAAATCGCTTTGATTGACACTATTCTTGAAAAAAATTACAATTTTACGAACTTTTTGAATCAAAGTGTCTGCATCATCTGCTTCTAACGCAATTTCCACCACCCTATTAATTGTGTGAGCAAAACACGGCAAGTGACGGGCAGGATCGAGTAATAAATTGACAGCAGCTACTACATTGTTGCCATTGTCAGTGACTACAGCTGAAATATTTTGCTTTTTCAGTCCGAATTTGCTTATGCAATTTTCCATATGCTCCTTAATATTTACAGCTGTGAGGCGTTCAGCAAGTGGTTGAGTTGTCAGAATTTTAGATTTCAGTTCACTACCTTCTAGATAATGTATTGTAACCCCTAGGAAACCTCGAGCGCTCATCATCTCCGACCATATATCAAAGGTCAATGCATAATTATCGTTGTCACTGAACGCCGCAAATTTGGAGACGAACCTTTGTAAAACAACGTCGTAAAGGTCATCCAATCTTCTCTTCAAGGTGTCCTCAGAAGGTACTTTAATATTTGGTGCTAGAATTTTCATGAGACGTTGGAACCCTTTTCCATGGACAATATGAAATGGTCTATTGTCGACACAAATAAAATAAAGAAGGTGTTTAATAAACGTTTCATATCGAATACCTCCATCTGAATATGAAGCAGCTCGTTGGAATGTCTCTTCAATGGTCAATTGAGACTTCTGAAAAGATCTAGAAGATGAGGATTTTGACAAAACTTGCACACTGTCACCTCATGAGATGCCCTTTCTGATTCTCCAGTGGCTATAGTTACATCATCTGACATACGTTCTTCTTATGCAGTGGCCTCATCCTGCGACGTGCTGGGGCTGGGGTTATTCGTTAAACTTGGTGTTTTTGTCTTTGATGAAGCTTTTTCTTTGGAACTGAAAAAAGAAAGAACTGAATTAAAAAGACCAGTCATACATAGGTAGGTACCTACTATTTTGTACTAAATTTTTCATTATAATACGCGTTCACATAGAATTTATAAAAATAGTACAATTATATATTTCTTTCTATCCATAGAGAGCAACTTACCTTTGTGAATGAGTTACTCAAATGTTTCTTTAAGTTTGATGTATTACCACTCGATTTCAAAACTTTGAAGCAAATTTTACATGATGCTGAATTTGCATCAATTTTCCTAAAGTATTTCCATACATCACTGGTTCCTCCTGGAGGTGGCATTGAAAATTAAAAGTTTTCACTGGCTCAGGGTCACTTTCTCTCACAAAAAACTTCTTCACTTCAGTCTTCAGATTACCAACGATGATGACATGAACTTTTGTGAAGTGAAACATTCATGAACGTAAATCCAATAAAAAAGTGTTGCAGTATTTTTTTAAATAATTCTTACATATTTTATATATAAATGAGTTTAAAAGTGTTAAATCATTCATAATTTTTTGAAGAATGTTTTGTAATTCTTATTAAGTAAGATTTATCTTCATATTAAAATAATCAGATTAACAAATAGAAAGGAATCAATCAAAATTGTACCTCAAAAAGTTGCGAAAACGTATCAAACCTTAAAAAATGGCAACCCAATACACAGTATGTTGACTAGTTGGGAATTCCCCGCAAATTCTTGCGAAAAACTAGTGATTTGATGTGAATGTGAATAAGTTTTACGATTTTTGTAACCGGTTTTTGGTAAATCGTTATAAAATGGGAAATGGTTTTCACTTTATCTTGCTTGCGAAAGTATCGAGTTCTTTAAAAAGTATCGATACCTACTAAGTATCGTAATAAAATGTATCGAGTACTCAAATACTTGGTATCGAAACGAAAGTATCGATACTACTCAGGTATCGATACTTTTTGCGGATCACTACACCCATAAATGGAGTCATCAACCACGGACACTGGGGGTAGCCAGAATCTCCTTAAACACAAATCTAAAAAAAAAGTTTAAATTAGTTACAACTGAATATATTTAGTATTTATATTGAAGTTATCTCTCAACATATACCTAACATCCAACACAGTTCTCCTTGTTCATGCAGTCTTTGCATGTAATCGTTCAAGTTGCTGTTTTCTCACACAAATGCATCATGATTGTGGCCTCCAAACTTAGCATTTACATTAATAATTCTATAGTTCTTCTGGGAACAAAACGTACTTATTTGTTTTAGCACAGTAAGAACACTATGCTAATATGGACATTTCGTTCATTGAGTGCTAAACGGACACATTCCAAAATGAGTCATTGTATTTTAAAATTAGAAGCTGTTCGTATAAGATTTGAAAAAAATTAACGCTGATCGTGGGCGGAACAACATCGTTTTTCAAACGCTCTGCGCTCAAAAAATCACAAAAATAGGAAAAGATCGTCGTAAAACCGCGTTTTTAGTGTTAAAACGTGCAGCTTGTGGTGGGCTAAGGTGTGGTGGGGTAGGTTTTAACCGGAAGTGTCACCTAGAGGTAGGATTTACCCTTAAACTGTAAGTTTCAAATTTTTTTAATTTTCTGGCTGCTTCGCTATCCGATTCCTATCGACAACCCCCGTTTTTTTTCACACCAAGAGTTGTCTTTTTGCACCTTCCCCCTAAATTCCCCCCTAAAGTCTTTACCCTAAATTTCAGTTTTTTCCGTTTTTAATTTAAAAGTTATAACCAAAAAAACTCTTCACTCGAGCCACGACACATAGGTAGGGACGTCCCAGGAACCTGGCTTTTATATTAAAACATCCGGCTTAACTTGCCGATCCTCGTGACGTTTGGCTTTTTCTGAAATTCGTCTTACTTTAGAAGTTATGTCCAAAAATGTAAAAAAAAAAAAATCCCCCGCCCCCTCTCCCAAAATAAACCGATAAACCCCGTTTTTTTTTATATTTTCTCTCTAAATCTAAATAAGACTACATGTTCCAAATTTAAGACTATATGTTCCAAATTTCAGACTTTTTCGCTCGATAGTTGTTGTTTTATTGATTTACTTATTACTGTCTCGAGGTCGCACTTCGCAGCTTCGTCGTCAGTTTACGTAAGTTCAAACATCATTTCCACTTTTTTACTGGACTCCTTTTTTAAATTTTTCTTATTCCATAGGTTTCTTATTATCTCAAAATCTCATTTTTTGGTGGGTAAGTAAAACTTTCTAATCAAATTTACTAATTAATTACAGCGCGTTTAACTGTTCCAATTTTTCGGTTCACTATTTCAGTTTTATTTCGGCGCATCCAAATGCAAGCATTACTCGTACCTATCTTTTCATAAATAGACATTCCTCATCTCTCTAAATACTTATTCCATATACATTTAATTACACGCCGACTAGTAGGTAGTTTATTTGTATCGCATTTTTAGTACCGAGGCTTCGGATAAAGTGAAAAATATACTAAATTGTGCGGAAAAGTGTGTGGCGTAATGGTAGGTATCGGCTATAACCGGCCGCAATATCCGGAGGTAGGACTGACCGACAACCTGGTAAGTACCTACAAAGTTTACATGTCGAAGACAACGCCACCAGAATATGATCGTTGACCTACACTTTTTTTTTGTGTCACCAAAAGTTGCGTATTTTGAGTCCCCTTATGGGCCAACATTTTTGTAATTCTACTTCTTTAATTCCCTTAGTTTCTAGGTAAATACATAAAACCGCTCGAGCCACGCGTCCATTAACACCTAAGACGGTATGAGAGACACGTTCTAACTGAAATGCTGTCAGTCGCAAAGGGCACTCCAAAACAAAAGATCTGGCAAATTTTGGAAGGCAAATATAATAATTAAAGTTCGTCGGCTCTCGTATTACGGGCATGTGCTTAGACGCCGTAACCCTCACCTATTGTACGCGGCCCTCGTGTATAAGGAACGCAGAAGGAAAATAGGCCGGCCTATATTTACTTGGGAGGACTCTCTTGACCAGGACATACGAGAATACACTAACAAGAGTCGTGCCTACTGGCGAACCATCGCGGATAATAGAAATCGGCTCAAAAAAAAAGCCGAAAAGGTGTATAAAAGACCTGAAACCGACACAGAGACAGAGCCCGAGGATACTGAGGGAGCAGAGCAATGATATATATATATAATGTATTAAATTGTATTTTCGATATTAGATTTAATTTTAAGCAGTCCATACCTTTAGTATAATATTACACACCAAGTATTTTATCTATCTCCCTAATGCTGACTTAACGATGCCTGAATTCGGGTTGGCTCCACCTTCCGTCTCTCCCATCATATCGACTGCAAACTCTACACTCCTATCCTATCTACTTGACTCTCCGGTGTCTCGGGCAGGTGCGCTGCTGCCTGCGGCGGGCGGAGATGGTTGGTGCAGCAAAGGCGACGAGGCTCGCATGCCCTGATCGGTTTAGTATTAGTGGCTGGTCGGTGTGGGTTAAGGTTCTCGTGCTCTGCCGGCTCTTCGCTACTCTTACTGGACCGGTCGGGCGGGCGTGCTTCTCCCTGCTAGCCTAATCTAACATCTCCTCTCCGTCGCAGTCAGCGCGTACGGGTCCTTGCAGCAGAACTGCTGGCTGGAGGTGTCAAAAGAACAGAACAGAACAGAACAGAACAGTAAGAACACTATGCTAATATGGATTTTGACATTAAGGTTCAAACCATTTGAACATTAATTGAGTGGTAGTGCTTTCGACAATAATAAAGATGTTCTTCTTCATGATGTGGGTTAAATATTTTAAAATGACTGCCATCAATACTGTCAATCACGCCCGGCAAGCCATACTTAACGTAGAATCTGTAAACGATAATTTTAACCGGTAAATTTATCATTGGTTAATTTATCGACTGTTAAGGAATATAACAAATATTACTTGTGACTGACAGCTTGTCTAGCAGAACGGGTGCTAGGAAAACGTATGTACTTATTAAGCACTGCAGGGCATGTAACAGCCTCGGTTATTTCCTAAATATAAACACTACACATCTTTTGAGACACATTTTTTGCTACCCCTACAGGACGCTGGTAAGGCAACAAGTACCTGAAAACAATAATATACCTATTTATACAAATTTGAGTAATCATTTAGAAAGGAGTGGATTTTTTTTATTAGTTTTGCTTACCTTTTTCTGCAGGCTAATTTGTTGAGTACCTTTCAAATTAGAGTTATGTTCCATTATTTGACATATATATTCAAAAGCTACTTTTGTTAGTCTATATCTTTTGCTAAATTCAACGTCACTTAAATCCTCTACTAGATTAAACCGCCTTCGAAATTTCGTTCGTGTCTTTCGAAGCCGGTTGTGCTCGCCTTGAGATTGCGCAGCTGCTAACAATCTCCAGGCAAAGAAACTACGAGCAAGCATTATAATTTACTTATACGTTAAACCGACTAGTTTCACCTCTCACTTGACGATCTCACTGCGTAAATACGAAGTGAGAACTTAACCATCGCGTTCAAATTTAATACACACAAAGAACTGTCAAAGTTGTAACTTACACTCGCAAAAACACTCAAAACTGCTGTCAGACCACTTAACGCGCTCGATACGTTTAAAACGTACCGGTATTCGTACGTGACAGTTAAATACACTCGCTGTTATAGTTCAGTGTTGCCACCTCAGTTTTTCCATTTTACCCTAACGCTCGGCGAAATTTTTTATTTATTTTTTACCCTAAATGTTTTTTTAAATAACAACTAATTAATTTACGTATAAATCTTTATTAATTCACCGTTCCAAACATTCTTGGAATGCACCCATCGTCTGAGCCTCTACGTCATCTGCAGTTATTTTCTTTTTAAAATCGTACATTTCATTCGAAAACTTTTTCAACATTGCATCTGTTGGAGTAAATGTAACGCAAGACTCATAATTTTTTTTTTAAGCTGTACCTCACCAGCATCAAATCTTGTAACATCTCAACAGATAATCGGTTCCGAAGCTTGTTTTTGATAATCGAATAAATGGAGAATGCTCTTTCCACTGTAGCATTTGATAGCGGCATTGACAATACAGCCAAAGCAAATTTAGAGATGGCAGCGAACCTCTTATTTCCTCTTATCTAAATCATTATCAACTTCGGCCCAAAATGATACGCTGGACGACGTATTCTTTTATTCTTTGTGATGCAATTTGTGCCATTCAGATTCTGCTTCAGTTTTATTACCATAAACCTCCTCTCTTTGGAACATTTGCAGAAAAAGTGTCAGAGTAGGTTTCACTTGCGAGGTGGCAATTTGTGGGGTCAGTAGTGATACTGACTTCAACATATGAATATGCTCAGGAGTTCTGCTTTGTACCTCTGAGCACAAAGTGACCATAAAGCTTTTGCAGCGGTCACGAAGTTCGCGTGCTTCATTGTCATTTATTTCACGCAATATGACCTCAGTTTTATGTCCAAGGTTAATAATACTTGTTTGCATTAAATATTGTTTGAAGTCATATGTGATCAAATCTTTGTCACTTACTTTCTCAAGTTGTGCAGGTACTACCAGTTTTAGTAGCAACCCTCTCAATAGCAAATAAACATCTTCCAGTAATTTAACAGATTCCACATTCTCACTTTGAAACAACATGTTGAGATTGGTAACGGGTTTCAGTCGTTCTTTCAAAAAAATAAGATAGCATTTGAATACAGGACATTTCATTATATCATGTAACTTTTCTGCCATGTAACATTTATCTTCCCTCTTTGACAGTAAG
The DNA here is from genome assembly GCA_963966035.1 of Acleris laterana. Classification (NCBI taxonomy): domain Eukaryota; kingdom Metazoa; phylum Arthropoda; class Insecta; order Lepidoptera; family Tortricidae; genus Acleris; species Acleris laterana. Next base: position 7,052,803 of record OZ014458.1, on the reverse strand, counting down.
AATAAAAGTTTCAACTCTTCCCATTGATCGAGGATTGTAGTGAGGGCGTCGTATCGCGCTAACCAACGGGTTCCACAGAAACCTGCAATTTTCTTTGGATTCTTACTATTATTCATTGTTTCGTAAAGATCCCTATATGCATCCAGACGGTTGGAACTGTAAGCGAACCAGTTATGTGTTTCACGTATTAGAAACTCAAGTTGACGTGGCAGCGTTTCCGCCGCTTTTTCTGCACATAAATGCAAAGAGTGACTTGAACATTTTATTACGATCAGATCAGGTAACTTTTGCTTCAAAAGAGCGGCAACGGAATGATTTCTGCCTATCATTACATTAGTTTCATCTAAACCAATCCCAACTAACATCTCGATACGAAGTCCATCTTCTTGCAGAGTGGAGCAAACTAAATTGTATAGAGATGTAGCGTCGCAATCTGTAACTTTGACTATTCTATAAAAGGTTGTAACCAAATCATTTTTCTTCTTGGAAATAAAGCGAATCATCATACACAACACCTTTGTGGTAGTTATGTCGGTAGTCTCGTCTACAATTATGGAATAAGGAGAGTTTCCAATTTCTTCCAGCAGGTCTTGAAACATACATGGACCCAGAACATTTTTTATTAACATGGTGCATTTAGTTCTATGCAGTTTAATATTATTTAAGATTTCAGACTTGGGGTCAAGTTTGGGAAGCATTTCACCCAAATGGTCAACATTCGTTGTTGAAGAATGTTCCACAATGTATGCAGCTATCTTCAATTCAGCAATTTTCCTTTCATCTGGTATTAGCTTTTTAAATGTGATTTGTTTACAAGATTTTGCTGTTTTATTAAAAGAAACAGTTTTTAGATGTTTTTTGCTTTGAGCATGAAATAGTAAGCTCTTTTTATGCGGGACTAAGGATACATGGCAGTATTTGCAGAACGCATTATTTTCTCCAGCAGGATACGGAGCAATCCAATCTAAAAAAAAAAACAGACTTTAACTTCAACTAGCAAATTTTCTCCATATTCGGGTAAATGTCGTGTATATGATAACACTGAATTGAAACCGAATGTGATTCAAAGACTGTTACTTGTCAGTGAGATTAGTGATGTCGCAGATGAAAACTCGATAAGTGTTCCCCGCCGCGTCCAAGACTTAGTATCAAACCCTGTATATTTCATCCCTCTGTTTAAATTTATTTTAAATACTATAGAATAAATTTGATTCACTTTTGTTATTTTTATCTTGTTTCCGTTTTAAGTTATAAGTTTTATTGTGTATAATTTCTGTCTAATTATATAATAATTTCTCTTTGTTATTTATCTAAGATTCCGACTGAAAGACTTAGTATCAATGGTCAAGAAATAAATTAAAAAAAAAAAATGTGAGTCAAAAGGACTCGTTTCCAAATCAGAAACATTTATAAAAAAAAGCCGAATCGAATGTTATAATGAATGATGGACGCTTCGATTGCCGCTTTTGTGCGAGTCTAATTCGTAAAATAAAACCACCACATTTTTATGATACTGCCTGCACACTGTTTTGGTTCCTGTTTTAAACATGTATTTCGCCTTATTAGAATTCAAAACGACACTTATTGGAATGAAAACTTATCAGATGCTAATTGGAAAAAATACGATATTTATATTCACTTATACATAAACAGCACATACCTTTCAGTAAAGGGTCCGTTTCCCATTGCTGGCAATATTTTTGTTTGTATTTAACACTCTCAGGAGGCATATTTCCCTATAAACTTCTTTTGTTTCGGTTCAAAACAATCAACAGAAACAACAGAAAAAACGACGACGACGTCAAGAAAGATGATGACATACATGAGCATGAACAAACCGGTTTTTCTCCGCCATACGATATCTCGCTTCCGCGTACACATACCTTTGAGTGTGAAAGAGAAAAACAGATTCTTGTCTGTTGCTAGCGGAGGAGAAAGGTACATCGGCAAGTTGGGTACGTTCCGGTCCACGCATTAAAATTCAAATCAATCAAAAAAACTTGTAAAGATTTTCAAATATTCTCTAGAAAATATTTTACCCTGAAAAATATCTCAAATAATTTTCTACCCTAAAAATTACCCTGAACCCGTAAAAATGCCCTAAATTTAGGGTAAAATACCCTAAGGTGTGGACACTGTTATAGTTTCAGCTATTCGCCGCTATGGGCGCTTTTTAAGTTTAATACAAGCTAAGGTAAAAACGCAAACGCGATCGTGACGCTTTTTTATATTGAAAAGTTTTTTTAACAAATTGCCACAAACATACAGAAACCGTTTTCTTCGGTACATCGAATCGACGAAGTTAAAAAGTGATTCTTGAATTTCTCTTGAGAAAGGTTTACATAATAATAATAAATTCTGGTTAATGCGCACGGGTGTAACAAAAACTCACATAAACCGAAGCGAAGTGAGATGGGGTCGCTAGTAATGTTATAAACGACTCAATATAAATATAAAGATTAAATAACTCATTTCGGTGAGAGGCGGTGCGTGACTATTCAGTACAAGTAGTACTATAATATATTCTGTAACGAGATGTGAAATCAGTTTCTCCAAATCGGTTCAGTAGCTTTGGAAAAGTAAACGAGACGTACCTAAAAGTGGGCGAAAAAGGTCTAAAATGGATTCAGTTTTAGAAAGTAAACAGTAAAGGTGGGCGAGAAAGATCTAAAATAGGTTCAGTAGTTTATGTTGTCTTCTAAATTGGTTCAATAGGTAAATTCATCCCAATTTGTTAAGTAGGTAATAATAATGAGTCAAAATTGCCAAAAAAACACCCATAACGAAGAAGAAAACTGATGGTGAAACTAAAGTCACATACTTGTTTTGAGTAAGGTAGCTCTAGCATAGCAAGGTGTTTTCTGTTTGCATGCCCTAATCTTTGGTGCCACAGATCCAAATCAGTGCTGGTTGACAAACAGTGCTGTGTATTCAATTTAAAATTAATTGTGTAAAGCCTGCCCTGCATTTGACCATAAAGCTCTGATAATTATAATTATCAGACATGACTACAATATCTCCTCTTTGTTTAGCTGTTAAATATTGTCCATTAGCTACATATATTTTTATTTCTTTTGTTAGATTTTGTACATTTTTGAAATAAGGTAAATACTTACTGTTTATCAAGTGTTCTGTCGCTCCTGAGTCTATTACAAAGTTAATTGAACCGTCTTCATTTTCACAAAAAACATTATTTGCACTGCACGCTGTGAATGATACCTCACGCTGATCTTCTGGTTCGTGTGCCACATTGCCATGGTGATGTTGACCTCGTCCTTGACCTCTGCCTCGGCTGTAGCTGCGTCCTGGCCTCCTGAATGACTGCCTTCTATACGGTGACCATCCTCGACCTCTGTTGTCCTGACCGTAATTATGCTGCGGGCGCTGCGACTGCCATCCCCGACGACATTCAGTTGCTCGGTGTCCCGACTTTCCACAGGAGAAGCAGGTTAAAAATGAACTTTCATCTGTCGCGTTCTTTGTGCTGCCGACCTTGATTTCGGCGTCTAAAAGCCTCGCTTTAGTAAATTCTATCGTTAATGATTTTTCCGTAGAAAGCGTCTCTATTGAGGTTATGACGTTTTCGTAAGCGGGCGGCATGGCCGATATTAATTGGCATACTTGATCTTCTTCAGAGACTTTACAACCTATAGAAATTACATCGTTTACGGCTGCATCAAATCTACAGAAAAAATCTTGAAGTTTTTCTGTCTCATTACATTTTATTTATTATTTATGAGTCTCTTTTTTAGGTGTATTCTGTTAAATATACTTTTTCTTTCAAAAGTTTGTTCTAGTTGCATTATCATATCATTGGCGGTTAGGCATTTTTTCACTATTTCAAGATACTTATCGCTAAGGCATTGCACGATACAAGACCTGGCCTTCGCATCATCTTTTTTAAATTGCGTGGTTTGCTTTTCATCTATTTTATCTTTTTCATCAATGGCGGCATTGGCGGCAGTGGCGTCCTTCTTGTTGTTAATAGTATAACTCACCCCTTTTTCTTCTAAAAGTAACTTAATGCGGAATTTCCAATTGCTAAAGTTGGCATTTTCGTTTAATCTTGGCAGTATTTCTTTTTCTGCCATTTTCTTTTATATATAGCGCAGTGGAAGCGTTTTAAATATTTATCTTAATAAAAGGCATTGTTGCTTTTACTCCATGTTTATGAGCAGAGAACACAGATACACCAAAATGTCAAAGACACAAAACACACATTGTTACATTGACAATGAAGATGGGCTAATGTCTTCTGTTATGTTGGTAACAATAAGTTTTGGTATATCTTAACAAATGGAGCAATAGTACATTTCGATGCTAGAGCGGAAAGTATGTCATTAGTTCACGAGAACCGAGAGGCAAGACTCGGTACGCGTGAAGTAATGACATATCCGCACGTGTATCGAACGACGTTTTTTAATACAGTTGCGAAAAAATAAGAAAAACAACAAGTAAGGAATTCGAAACTTAATACAGTTGCGCTAAAAAAAACGAAAAACAACAAGTTAGGAATTCGAAACTTTTATATTACTAATTCTGTAACATTATTGTAATACAGTTGAAGAATAATGAAGTAGTATAAAAATCTATTGTAACATTGCTTACATACACCATCTATAGTCCAGTAGCCAAACCAAATGGTACCGACACTCAACGCTAGATGACACAAGCTACCCCCACATATTCCCACAGTGAGTTTACACAACTCCTCGATAGATGTCGCAAAAAGGTAATTAGATCGCGCTATCGATATGTCGACCCAATATCCATAAGTAATCTAAGCAATTTTGTTATTTATCTTACTTTCACTATAGCTAGGTTAGTATTGTGTACGATTGTATCCACCTTTGGATCCTTTGGACCTATACTAGTTTGTTTACCGATTATTTGTAATTCTTAGTTTTTAGCTAGGTTTAGAGCAATAAAAGTTTCTTTGTTACGCATACGGCTGTTTCTCCTTCATCTTCGTCCGCCCAACCGATCTACTCGTCACATTGGCGCCCAACTCAGTGGTTCGAAGTAGCAGCCCCGCCCTTCATCATCTTCTAGAAGAGTAGAGAAGTTGAGGGATTTAAATGAAAGAAGAGAAGACAAATTCCGGAACGGAAAGACAAAGTCCCCTTCGGCGTCGCAGCAAACCAGAAACATTTGTGATAACTAGAAAACCAAGAATACCTAAATCAAAAGCGCCTAAGGTAACGCCCAAAATGGCTATTTCTTTTACGGAAGATCAATTTCAAAGTCTGATTACTGCTATTACAACAAAGGGTCGCGGCAGTTTTGCTTCTTGCTCATCCTATTATGATGGCAGTAAGGATTCTCAGGCTGTGGAAGCTTTCCTTGCATCAGTAAGCGTATTTAAACGCATAGAAAACATAAACGATGAGGACGCTCTCGCTGGTTTACCTTTATTACTAAAGAAGGAGGCTAGTGAATGGTGGCAGGGAAATCGGGATGAAATACGCACTTGGAGTGAATTCGAAAAACGCCTTCGGTACCGTTTCGCGCCTAAAAAACCAGCATACATTATATTCCAAGAAATTATGACTGAAAAACAAGGAAAAGACGTGTCAACGGAAGCATATATTACACGCAAACGTGTGCAATTCGCGATGTTGCCGAAACCGGCACCGAGTGAAACACATCAACTGGATATGCTGTTTGGACAATTACATATAGACATTCGAGAAAAGATTACCCGTGATTCGATAACGACATACGAGGAACTTTTAAAAGAAGCACGTCATGTAGAACAGTCCCTTAGTGATAGAAGAGCAAGTCATTACGTAGACCAGAAGCCAACTACCAGTTCCCTAACGCAACTGCCTCTGAAACAAAAAATCAGATGTAAGTACTGTAGAGTAGTGGGCCATACCGTCGATCAGTGCTTCAAACGGCAAAGGTCAGAAAATGACACAAAAGAATCTAAATCATCTCTCACCTACAAACCAGTCGAAGCTATGACACAAGCCCCATCTCCATCAATACCAAAGTTTTCATGCTACGGTTGCAATACTCCTGGCGTTGTTCGTAGTAATTGCCCAAATTGTCATAAAACCAGACCCCAAACGATGCCAAACAACGAGGTAGGATTCTGTGCCGTTGGTATTAAAACTGATGCCAGACCGAGACCTGTTGTGTATATAGAAATAGAAGGTACCCAAGGGGTAGCCTTTATCGATACTTGCGCCAAATCCAGTATCGCCTCATATGGACTATATTGCAAACTGAAAGAGAAGGGTTATTTGTTCAAGAGTGAACACGTGTACATCACATTAGCTGATGGTGTTGAACGGATGCAACGTGTACTTACAGCAAAAGTTCCAGTTAGCCTCTGTAATCGGATCATAATGACTACATTCCTGGTTCTCCCGGAATCGCGTAATAACCGCACGCTTTTAGGAATTGGATTTATACAGGATGCTGGAATGGTCCTAAATCTTCCTCAATTTACCTGGCAGTTTATTGATGATACCGACATGTGCTTTGAGCTATTTAATGAAGAGTTTGCAACATTTAAAGCGGAATCTGTGCACCTGGCTACAGTAAAAACAAAAAATGATACTGCCGCTGTACCGCAAGGAAGTAGCACTGGTGTGGAAACCAACCAATTATTTGGACCTCCAACTACCAGGGAAGTGTCCACTACGTTTGGAAACAGTTATGGGCCTCTTATTGCTCTGGAAGCGTCCACCCCACCCAAAAGACTACGAAGGGTACTTTTTGATGGTTACTCGCCAGTATTTGACGCATTGTATAAAGATGCAGAAAGAGCTATGGAGGAAGAAGTCGTCAATCTTTCACCAAGGTCAGCTGCCTTATTTCCATCTACTGAACTTGCATCTATTGATATCTGTGAAGAGTCAAGAAAACGATTGGAAGAATTCCTTGATGACAATAATTCCGTTTTCGTATCAAACGGAAAACCAACAATGCAGACAGAGCACCGTATTGAAACAGGAAGCCACTTCCCTATTGCAGTACCCCCGTATCGACTCGCACCAGCAAAAACTCAAATACTAAAGGAAGAGGTGGAAAAAATGCTGTCGGAGGGTGTAATCAAGCCATGCACATCGCCTTGGGCAGCCCCAGTCGTACTTGTTCCTAAGAAGGATGGCAGTATACGTGTCTGCATAGATTATAGGCAGTTAAACTCGATCACGACTCCAGATACATACCCCCTCCCGCGTATCGATGATATACTACACAATGCCAAAAAAACTCCGTTCATGTCAACCATTGACCTCAAAGCTGGCTACTGGCAGATTAAAGTCAGAGATGAAGACCAACTGAAGACGTGTTTCGTGACCCCTTTCGGGACGTATAAATTTTTACGCATGCCGTTTGGCCTACGTAATGCGCCGGCCACGTTTCAACGTTTAATGGATGGTTTCCGTATATCATTAAGCCATTTGAAGCTTTTAGTATACTTGGATGACCTTATTGTGCTATCTTCTACTTTTGATGAGCACCTAAACGATCTAAAAGAAGTATTTGATCGTTTAAAATTGTATAACCTCACTGCCAACAAACAAAAATGCAATTTTTGTTGCCCTAAAGTGAAATACCTGGGCCACTATATAACACCTGATGGTCTCGAAATGGACCATGAGAAGGTGAGAACCATTCAAGAAATGCCTGTACCAAGAACAATAAAACACCTACAGTCGTTTCTACAGATGTGCTCTTGGTATCGTCGGTTCATCCCCAATTTCGCGAAAATCGCAGAACCAATAAGTAGACTCACGAAGAAAAATGTTACGTGGCAATGGCTCGATGAGCAAAATTCAGCGTTTGAGTATCTTAAACAACTCTTGATTTCGGCTCCTGTCCTGGTCCAGGCAGATGAAACCAAGCCCTTTATTATCAAGACTGATGCTAGCAATTACGCAATTGGAGCGGTTTTGGTGCAGGGGGAGAAAGAAAATGAACACCCAGTTGAGTACGCTAGCCGCCTGCTGAAATCTGCTGAAAGAAATTATACTACGACTGAAAGGGAAGCGCTTGCCGTAGTCTGGGCAATAAATAAGTTCAGGGGATATATAGAAGGAACAAGTGTTACGGTGTTGACAGATCACCAAGCCTTGAAATGGCTTATGACCTTAAAGTCTCCAACAGGTCGATTGGCAAGGTGGGCTCTTCAGTTACAGCCCTACGATATTAATATTAAATACATTGCTGGAAGGGCCAATGTAGTTGCTGATGCCCTATCTCGACCAAGTTGTGATCCTGAATCAGAAGGAAATTGTGGAGTTTGTAGTGTGATCGTTGACATGCCAAGGAAGAGTCCGAAGGATATAAGGGTAGAACAAATGAAAGATGATCACATTGAAAAAATAATTAATGCACTTGAGGGCACTAATCAAGAAAATGCATTTTATTGGAGTCGAAAGGGTTATGTCATGAATAATGACCTTCTTTACAGGTACCACCAAGACTCAGACTCAGAAGAAAGTCAAATAGTTGTGCCCAAGCAAGAACAGCTACAGGTCATTGCTGCTTATCATGACGACCCCACTGCTGGACATTATGGTACCGAGAAAACTATTGAGCGTATTGCCCGACGTTACAATTGGAGAGGCATGAGAGCCCAAATCGAAAATTACATCCGTAACTGCATTCAGTGCCAAAGATATAAACCCTCGAATAGGAAACCAGAAGGGTTTTTGCAAACTACAGCCATTAACCAACGATTTGAAGTCATTGCATTTGACTTGTTTGGCCCTTTACCAAAAACAGCCCTCGATGAAACCTGGATTTTCATTATAGAGGATGTGGCAACCAGATGGATTGAGCTGTTCGCCCTGAAACAAGCATCCGCTGAAGAATGCGCTAGGATACTGCTCAATGAAATAATTTTGCGATACGGCGCACCACGCCGATTTATTAGCGACAATGGTACGCAATTTGTAAGTGCAGTCATGCAACAGCTGGCATTCTGTCTTGATATAAAGCACGGGTTCACTCCAGTGTACCACCCCGAGACTAATCCTGTCGAAAGACGAAATAGAGACATGAAAACGCAACTCGCCATATTAGTTGGTGATGATCATACCACCTGGGCATTTAACTTACCTAGTATCCGATTCGCAATGAACACAGCTTCCAACGCAGCTATCGGATATACTCCGGCTTATTTGACTTTTGGTCGGAATTTGCGAACTATTGATGATGTTCAACATGATTTCAGACAAATAGTTGAAAATGAAAGATTTATCCCTGAAATAACCCCGAAGTTATTAGGGTTAGTAAATATCATGGAGAGAGCGCGAGAGATCCAAGAATGGAATGAAGAAAAACGTAAAGAATACGTGGATAAGAAACGCCAAGCTTGTCCTGAATATAAACCTGGAAACTTAGTAATGGTCGATACGCGCCTTTTAAGTAAATCCAGCCAAGGTTTTAGTGCCAAGTTGGGACCACGTAGAGATGGCCCATATGTGATTAAACAAAGGCATGGACCGAGCTCATTCGTAATTGCACATACCGGAACCCCTAACGAAACTGCAGGTATATACCATGCTTCTGCTCTGCGTTTATACCAGGGACCAGAATCCACACCTCTTCCTGTGCCTATGCAACCCATTCGAAAAAGAGGACGCCCACGGAAACAAGTGAATGCGCAACAATAAATAAACTACAGTTAGGCTGAGGGAAAACCTACCAAAACTGCTGTCTTCTTCGTCGGGTCGCCTGAAGAGACAGAGGGGGAGACTGTAATATTGCTTACATACACCATCTATAGTCCAGTAGCCAAACCAAATGGTACCGACACTCAACGCTAGATGACACAAGCTACCCCCACATATTCCCACAGTGAGTTTACACAACTCCTCGATAGATGTCGCAAAAAGGTAATTAGATCGCGCTATCGATATGTCGACCCAATATCCATAAGTAATCTAAGCAATTTTGTTATTTATCTTACTTTCACTATAGCTAGGTTAGTATTGTGTACGATTGTATCCACCTTTGGATCCTTTGGACCTATACTAGTTTGTTTACCGATTATTTGTAATTCTTAGTTTTTAGCTAGGTTTAGAGCAATAAAAGTTTCTTTGTTACGCATACGGCTGTTTCTCCTTCATCTTCGTCCGCCCAACCGATCTACTCGTCACACTATTTATTTAATACCGTTCTATCATATTTATTATTTATTGACATAATAATTAGTGGCACAATTTGTACAATTATTAAGTGTCATATTTAAAGTTTTCCCTGGTAAATTAAGTGTTTGGCTGAGTGAAATTATTAAATCACAAGATTGTGTCACTGGGTCTTTATAGTCCTTATTGAGCTGCGATAAATGTTGTTTGCCCTGTTGTGGTTCGAAACTTACAAATGGTTTTGACTGTTTAGAGGTGCCTGGAATTCAATTTACAGGCATCTGGTAGAAAGTTTACCTCCGGTTCAGGGGAGGGTTGAGGTTCAAACAAGTACTGTTTAGAGGGGCCTGGTTGGGGTTCAAAACTGTCAGGGTTCGGCTTTATGTTAATTGAATGTGCAATTTTTTGTCTAATTTTTAATTTGTTTTGTACCGAATTTTCGATGTATCCCTCTGCAACATTATTTGAACGCCAGCCACCATGTCTCTTCAGAGTTCTTATATCACCACCAGGGTCAGCGAGTAAGGTGGCTGACGTCCTTCTAAATGCATGTCCTGTATATTGATCAGCATCGGGCAAATTCAAAGATTTGGCAATTCCCTTGGGCATATTACCAAATTTATTAAGGCCTATGGCCTGTGCTGTGCATTTACCTTTCTGGTAATTTTGGGATAAACGGTTATAAACGGTCTGCAACGTTGGTGCGTTAGTGCCATGAACAGAATCAAGTTCAGTTTTTATTGTGGCAGCACTGCAACCCTTCATAAAAAAATGTTTTATAACGGCACGAAATTCAGATTTTTCCATAGTTGTTGAAAATTTACGAGTGATCACAGTTAAACAATAGTTATACTGACAAAAACTTGTTTTTTTTTTTGCTGAATTTTTGACAGTCTTCATTTGAAAGATTGTGCCTGCCAGTGTTAACCAGAAAAAAGGTTTTACAAATAGTTTTTAAAAGGACTTGTCAGCCCTCGTATATACATATTTTATTAATACTCGTAAGTTTAAAGTAAAAATCGATGTGATAAAATTTAGATTCGTAACACTACTTTGGGTAGGCTTGGCTTGCAGATGTCGACAGTATCTTCATTATCAGCGTCATCAGAATTTGTAGACCTTGATAGGACTTCATTGTAATATTGAAGTTCAATTCTTGTCCGCCATTCAGAACCAAAATGTTTTTTCAATAACGTCTCAACATCTGCAAGTTTTGCCTGGTTAATTTTTACTTTTTTCTTGGGGGTATCTTGGGGGCACAACATCTCTAAATGTTTGGCGTCTTTTCAAGATTGATTTGTAGTCTACCACTTCGGAACAGTAGTTTAATTCGCCTTTAATAGTTATTACATTAGAGCTTCTTTTTATGAAGAATCGCTTGCTGTTGGCAAAGGGGAAATGCCAGCTTCCAGGGGGCTTGATAACTGAACTTGAGCAAATTTCCAGTCCAGATCCATATCAAACTCGATTGCTGTGCCAAAATTATTAAATACCTCTAGACCTCTACGTATTCCAATGGGTTCGTAATAACCTCTTTCTGTTTGAGTGTCTTTTCAATATTTCCGAAGACTGTCAGCAGGAAGAAATGAATGTCCTGCTGACACTGGAAACACTAATTCGATGGATTTTACATGGGCTGGAACATTAAACAGCCAAATTGAGCACATCCCCATCATTATTGAATTTTTGTTTTGTGCTCCGCATCCATCAGATACGTGACGTATGTATTCCAGTCAAGTCTAAACAATTGAGTCTATGGTAGACAGCAGAGCATATTTCATTCGCTCCTTTACGAAATTCATCTTCAGTCCAATAATGTAATGAAACAGTGTCTCTGTTTAATTTTCTGTCGTGCGATTTGACAATTGAAAAATTGTAGGTGTACAGTTGTCGACTGTAGTAAGCTATTTGATGGGGTATTTTCGGCAGCACCTGATTCTTTTGGCATTCGAAAGATAATGTTACCATTCCCTCCTTTTGTTCGCGTAGTAGTTTATAAAATGCTTTTGCTTTCAGATCATGCACTCTTTTCTCAATAATTAATGTATTCTTCACATTTACGTCTTTCTTAGATTTAATTTTCTCGTCTAATTCAGTATATTTTGAACATACTTCCGTACGATGGCTGCCAAATCCAATATTATAGTTAGTATTGAATATGTTTCGGAAATAGCTTTCTTTTACTAGATCTTCCGGTGATGACTGATCACGATACATTCTCCACATTTTTTTTATGTTTAAGCTGGAGTCCAAATATTTTCTTTCTACTGAAGATCGGCAGTAATGTGACTCTAGGCATTGGAAACGTTCGATAAATCGTTTTACTGCTACTTTCTTGGTCGCATATTTGTGAGAAGTGTGGTCACCTTCTCTTGTCTCTTTTACTGCATCTCCTGTTGTTTTAAAAAAAATTGCCACTCGACGAATTCGATGCACAGATATGTTCAGAATACTTTAAAAATGTTTTCTGACATACAGGTATAAGTTTCACACGGTTACTGGATTTGACGAACAGTTTAGTACTGAATTTATTTGGTGCTCGCTGACCCACTGGCTCGTCGACGAACCGTGTCACGGACCCTACAATATTTTAAGAGAAATGCATTCTGTCGTTGTTTATCACTTGTCGCATAAAATGCTTGGATTTTTTTCGAATGTCAGTCATGCTTAATTTACGACACTGGTATGCTCCTTCGTCATGGTTACATGTCGGGTATTCAGAAAGCTTTTTGGCAGAGTACCTGCAAAAAAATGGTAACTAACTAATTTTCGATTTATTTTGTCCGATGTTTCATCTACTTACCCGAATATTCGTTTGAAAATAAAAATATTAATATAAAGCCTTTTAAATAATAACCTTTACATTATCTTTACATGGAGTAGTTTTTGTTGGTTCATTTCCCTTCGTACTTTATACAGGCTTAGGACTGTCAACCTAATTTCAATATTTTCAATGTAAAAAAATTATAAGTTGGCGTACTTACAAATCAATCAACTCATATTTACAATGATTACCATTTACATTGCGTCGCTTATCTAACAACACCGCTCAAGTCGAAAATTAGCGGTTTTTACATTTAAATGTCATTGGATAGAGCTGCTCAATGCGCGTCGATCTACCAATCACATTCTAAACGTTTCGGCCAATAAGAGATCTCAATTCAAAAAATAGTGACAGCGCGCAAGTCGGTTGGCCTTCCAACACCGCTCAAGTCATCATTCGGCCATACTAAGTTTGAAAACTACTTTGCGCTCCGTGTTTATTAATTGTTTTTCGGCGAGTTTTGGGACTTAACTAGTGTAAAAAGTGATATTTATCAAAGGATAAAAGGTAAGCTAATGAAGTTATTACCAGAAATAATAATTTGTGTATGATTATTAGCAAAAAATAGCATGAGTTTATTGCCATGTACTTAGGCGGTGTTCAGTATTGCTTGTTTTTGATTTATGCGTTGTTACAAAGGTGAATGTTTGCAGGGTATATTGGAAAGAAAAGCCATGGACGGAGAAGAATCTTCGGATCTAGGTTCTTTTAAGGATTCAAGTTCAGACGAAGAATTAATCTCTCAATTAAGAGACGCCGGGCTGTTCGTGAAACGCAAAATACGTAACAAGAGCTGCAAAGAAGATCGAACAAAAATATTGAAATTAGGTATAAAACTATTCATTAATTCATTCATTTTTACTTGACCATCGAAGGAGGGTAGGTAAAATGTTTATGTATGTATGTAGGTAGGTAGATACGTATGTCTATTTTTTAGTACGCACAGTAGCCTAAACGAACTGACGAATTTTAATGTTTCTTCAGCTCCTCGTCATTACATGCTTTTCTGAATATTGTACTAACATTTTTATTTCATTTTTCAGATCTCAATCAAAATTTTGACATAATAATTGATGATACAGGCATCAATAATCTCCAATTTTCTGAAAATGTTCGCGAATTAATATTTGATATACCAGAAGAACCAATAAATTTCACGGCAGAGACTACTGAGGTATCTCAGTCTTTTTCCTTGGAGGTAAGTAAACACGTAAATACTGAAAACATAGTTCAAGAAATTGAAGATATTGAGACAAACACCGCAACTTATCCTGTATTTACATCGCCTGATTCATACAACGATTTTGCAATACCACCAGAGCTTAATTCATTTTCTGGTAAAGTTATAAACGATACGACGACTACTCAACCCTCAGATACTATCCTAAGTAGTCAGAACAATGTCGTGGAGTCAAATGCTGCTTCTTCGAGTGCTCGCCCCACAAAAGTAGTTATTCTAGACGATGTTCCATATCACGGCGATTTATTGCAAAATAAACAAAGACACAATAAAGCCACAAAAAATCCAAGTACTTATCAACGCAATAAGAATAAAGAATTGCGAATGAAAGGTGAACATTATTTAGGTTATAGACGAGATAGGAAAGCAAAACAAAATGAAAAATTTAAGGTAAAACACGATGTTTTTAAGCCTGCCCGGTCAATGAATCCACCATGTACGTCTTCATTTTGTAAGAAATCTAAACTCAGAGCATGTGACAGTATAACCGAAGAACAACGCCACCTTCTGTTTACGTCGCTCTGGAAAAAAATGAATTGGGAACAGCGAAGATCCTTTATATGTTCGCATGTTTGCAAGTTTCCAAAGAAGACTACTAAAAATCCTGAATCATCAAATAGAACTAACAGTCAAAGTTATGTGTTTACTATTGAAAATATGCGTTACCAAGTCTGTAAAAAAATGTTCTTGGCTACTCTTGGTATCAAAGATTGGTTTGTCAGATATTGGCTGAATAAATCTGACTGTGCGATGCCTCCTGACTCGTCTCGATTATCAGGTAATTGTAGAGCTTTGAAAACAGATGGCCATGAATATTTGAAGAAGTTCCTAATTTGTCTTCCAAAGATGCCGTCTCATTATTGCCGTGCTAGTACATCACGAGAATATTTAGAACCAGTTTTTTCTAGTATGTCTCAGCTCTATAAGCAGTACAAAGAGAACTGCGAAGTTGACGGTAAAGAATATGTTGGTCGAAGGTTGTTTGACGACATATTTTTGAAACTCAATTTGAGTCTATTTCATCCAAAGAAGGATCAATGCGACATTTGTTGCAGTCATAATACTGGTAATATAACGGATGAAGAATATGCTCAACATATAATAAAGAAAGATCGTGCCAGGAAAGAAAAAGATACCGATAAAAATTACGCCCTATCAGGTTCTTGTCATGTGTTCACACAGGATGTTGAATCGGTTAAATTGGCCCCATATCTTCAAGCTAGTGCCATTTATTACAAAACTAAACTTTGCGTCCACAATTTCACTTTATATAATTTGGCGACCAAGGAAGTGATGTGTTACTGGTTCGATGAAACTAATAGTACGCTTGAAGCTTCAGCTTTTGCTTCATGTTTAGTTGATCATCTGGAAATGGTTTTGACTCGAAATCCACTGCCTGTGACCTTGTTTTCAGATGGATGCTGTGCTCAGAATCGCAATGCCACTCTGAGTAATGCCCTACTTCGTTTATCGATCGAAAAAAATATTGTGATTACTCAAAAATATCTCGAGAAAGGACATACCCACATGGAATGCGATTCCGTACACAGTGCCATTGAGTGTAAAATAAAAGGCAAAGAAATTTACCTCCCGATGCAATACGTGACCATCTGGTGGCGCGATAGCTCGTTGTTGTCCGTAGGTCGCTGCTGTCTGCCTCCCGATCCTCTGCTTCGCTATTCCCTTTTTCCTGCCTATAGTAAGGTCTGTGCAACTCGGGGAAAAATGACTAACTTCTTCTTGAAATTATAAAATATATTGTCTACAATATTACGAGTGGTCGTTACAGAGCAGGTATTTGAAGTGAGGGAGGAAATGACTCGATACATTTATCTTTAACAAAACTTAAATCTAACGTAGGGAGGCAGCACTGTCGCGGTTTCCTCTGCGGCTCAATAGAGGGCGTTACGATGGCCTTGACATGCCGGCCGCCTTGGAATGCTCCTGTTCCAACACTACGACGCTGGGCAGGATACGTGGGCTTCATCTGACTGCGATGGTAGGGGGCATATCTTCGAAAATGACCTCTGTATGGTCCCTGATGAAGTCCGGATCTCAGCTGCTCGGGATACGCCGTCCTTGCCTGGGTATGTGCGAACAATTCTGCCTAGCCGCCATTTTAGAGGTGGTAAGTTATCCTCCTTGATAAGAACAAGCATATTGTCTTTGAGATCTTGGGTATTTGCCTTCCATTTGGTGCGGGTCTGCATTTCGGCTACGTATTCCTGCGACCATCTTCTCCAAAAATGCTGGCGCATCTGCTCGACTCTGTCGTATCGAAGCAGGCGATGTGGGGCTGCCTCTGTCAGATCCTCGCAGGCTGGCGCAATCAGAGACCTTCCTATGAGGAAATGGGCTGGTGTAAGTGGGGTAGGATCGTTGGGATCTGTGGACAGAGGTGACATAGGTCGGCTGTTAAGTACAGCTTCAATTAAAGTTAAGACAGTTGTTAATTCCTCAAATGTCAATCGAGCATCCCGAACAATTCTACGGAGATGATGCTTGCACGATTTGATCCCCGATTCCCATAAACCACCAGTATGAGGACTATAAGGGTGAATAAATTTAAATTTAATATTTTGATTAGTGGCATAATCTATAATATCTTTTGAATTATTTTGAATAAATGAACAGAACTTTTTCTCTGCTCCGATGAAAGCTTTCCCGTTATCTGAATATATCTCAGTTGGTTTGCCACGACGAGAAATAAATCGTTTTAACGCTAAAATGTAATCGTTGGTTGAGAGACCGCTAACCAATTCCAAATGCACCGCGCGCGTCACAAAACAAACGAATAAACAAATGTAACCTTTAACCAAACTACTGCCACGGCCCTTACGATTAAGTATTGAAACAGGTCCTGCATAGTCTACTCCGCAATACATAAACGGATGACCCGGGTGCAGACGTTCGTCGGGTAAGTTACCCATGATCGGACTTAACGTCTTACCTTTCATACGCGTACAGGTGATACACTGCATCACTACTTTCCGAGCAAGGTTTCTACCACCTAGCGGCCACCAGCACTCGCGCACGGTACCCAGTAGTAGTTGGGGTCCAGCATGTAATAATCGCTTATGTTCATCTCTGAATAACAACAACGTGAAACGATGTTTACTACACAACAACACTGGATGTTTTTTCTCATAACTAAATTCACTCGCATTCGCTAACCTACCACCAACTCTTATGACTTGATATCGATCTAGAAATATATTTAAACCAGACAATCTACAATTCCGCTTAATAGAAATAGGTATATTGTTTACTAAATTGTAATATTCATTCCGGAACATTTGTTTTTGCGCAATGATACTTAGCAAGCGCTCGGACGCGCGCAGCTCTGCGACTGATAATAAGGAACCGGTTCGCCGCTTCATTTGTGTGCGGCGTGCTGAGGCGTTATGCACGAATCTAAGTACATGACCTAATATTCTTATTAATTTACTAAAACTCGAATAGTTGTCAAAATTTATCATCTGATCATCTACGCTTATCAATGTGACCGATATTGGTTTGATCTCCGGCAATTCACGCGGTTGATTATAACGATTGTACCCCCGGGAATCGAAGTCTTTGTGTTGTAAAAATGACGGACCGTACCACCAAAGGCTGCACTGACTGAGCGTATTGAGGTCAACGCCCCTAGATACAAGATCAGCTGGGTTTTCTTTACCGTTTATATGTAGCCAGATTGAGTCACTGGTTAGTTCGTTAATTTCCGTCACTCTGTTTTGAACGAATTGCTTAAGTAGGTACGGAGACATTCGTAACCAGCCGATAACTATAGTCGAGTCTGTCCAAAAGTAAACGCGATCAAACTTTAATCTAAGGGATTCTATAATTTTGTGATAAAGTCTCGCGCCGCTCAGTGCTCCCAGGAGTTCTAACCTTGGAATAGTAGTAGCTTTTAGCGGTGCTACTTTACTTTTAGCACAAAGTAATTTGACAGAAACCAAAGAATCGTCGTCATAAGTTCGTATATAAGCGCATGAGCCATACGCGACCTGGGAAGCGTCCGAATATATGTGGAGTTCCGTATGTTGCGTGTGTGCGCTTCTTGCAAAACGCGGAACTCTAATGTTTTGCAAACTATCCAGCGTACTAATGAAGTTACTCCAAGAGCAAACGACTTCATCGGGTACGGGTTCGTCCCATCCGATTCTACAAAGCCATAGCTTTTGCAATATAATTTTTGACAAAATGACTGCCGGCGCTAATAGTCCTAGCGGGTCATAAATTTGAGATATGATTGAAAGCATTATACGTTTTGTTAAATTAGGCGTACTTTCTATCTTTGAAGTGAAATGTAATTCGTCACTACTACTTAACCAACCTAAACCGAGCGTTTTGTTTTGTTGATGTTCACCTATGGATAACTCCTTTGAGTCGTTTGACGTTAAGTCTAGATTGAACGTCCACTTCCGAAGTGGGAAGCAACCAGATCGCAGCACTTGGGATATTTTCTCACAAGTGTGCAACAGAACCTGAGCGTCATCAGAACCAGTTATTAAGTCATCGACGTAAAAATCTTCATTTATAATTTTTGAGACCTCAGGATCGTCACAGCACTTTGCGAGTTCTTTTAAACACCGCATGCTGAGAAAAGGCGCCGAAGAAGTGCCATAAGTCACCGTATTTAGTTGGTAGGTATGTAACGGATGTGATGGATGATCTCGCCAGAGAATCAATTGCAAGTTTCTGTCATCTGGGTCTACGAGTATTTGACGAAACATCTTCTCCACGTCCGCACACGCTACGAACTTGTGTTGCCTGAATCTAAGTAAAATACTAAAAATATCGTTTTGAAGTATAGGACCCGTATAAAGAATGTCATTAAGTGATTTACTTGACGTAGTTTTGACACTGCCGTCAAAAACGACGCGTAATTTTGTCGTTGAGCTATCACGAAACACGCCGTGGTGAGGAAAGATAAAGTATGGTGACTCATACGTTTCGACACGACTCATATGACCCAACTCAATGTACTCATGTATAAAATTGCTGTACATAGTTTTGTAATTGGGATTACGTTCTAATTTACGTTCTAGCGACATAAACCTTGTCTCAGCAGTTTTATACGAGTCTCCGAGAGAATCAGCTGTTTCTTTTAAAGGGAGCCGGACACTGAATCTACCGTTATCGTCACGTGATGTCGTGTTGCTAAATATCTCTTCGCATTTGCGCTCATCTACTGTGAGTGCACTCGTATTATTAGGCTTAGGTATCTCTTCGAGTTCCCAAAACCTTCTCATTCGCGTATCTAAATCTGTCGTATTAATTAAGTTACATTGAACCTCGTGGCTCGTAGAATCGAATGAATGAATGCTTCCCGATATTAACCAGCCTAATTTAGAGCTCTGTAAATATGGTCCGCAAGCTAATCGTATTTTCTCTCCATCTAACAATTCCCAAAATTTATCCGCCCCTATCAAAACGTCTATTTCTGATGGCACGTCAAACGTGGGATCTGCTAAAGATAAGTTTTCTGGTATACTAAACGCCTTAAAATCTAGCTGCACAGTGGGCAAGGTAGAAGTGATACGCGGCAGAACTATACACCTTACGCGTGTATTATAATCGCATGACTTTGATCGCAAAGTAATATCGCATAGTTGGCTCGAGTTAGTGACCGATTGCCCTACACCCGAGACACGAACAGTGGACTGTATGAAAGGAATGTTTAATCGTTTTGACAAAGTTTCGGTTATAAAACAATGCTGGCTACCACTATCAAGAAGCGCACGCGCATGATGGTATTCGTTTTCGGCATCAGCTATTTCTATGACCGCGGTGCATAATAAAACCGGTTGCAATCCTCTCGACTTGGTTTGCAAGCTATTATCACACCTAATTTGTCTCGTATTACGATCGCATTGACTATGAAGCGCCGCTGACACGGCCGCGACGTTACTATCAGCCGGCAGTGCATACGGAGCCCGCACGGCGGACAGTTGCTTATTATCGTCTTGTACATGCAACAAGCCGTTATGATTTTGCTGGCATTGTCTGCATGGACCGAATGTGCAAGCCGAGATAGTATGACCTGCTCGTAAACAATTGGAACACAAGTTATTTTTCTCAACGAATTCAATTCTATCCCGGACAGGCAAATTTAAAAATAATATACAAGTATAAAGTGCGTGGTTACCTTTGCACATAGCACAAATACGAGTTGGCTTCTCCGACTGTTTGCTCCGCGTAGTAACGAAGCTTTGAGTTTGTTGTGATTTAAACTGGGTTTTCTTAGGGTCGTTGTTGGATGATCTGCTTTCATGATGGGGTTTTAAAGTGCAAGTGTTCTTGTTGTGACTAAAGTTAATCATCTCCAACATGTCGGCTTTATTTTTAAGAAAGGAAAGCAGACTATCCAACTTTAATGGCGAATCACTACGCAGATCGGAAGTGATAGCACCTTTTTGTTTCTCCCACTCTCGTTCAGTGGTAGAATCTAATTTAGTAACGACTAAATAAATTATTAGCGTATCCCACGAGTCAGTGGGTTCACCGATAGTTTTTAAAGCACGTAAATTTCGATTGACGGTATCTATCAATTTCCGAATCTGGGCAGGAGATTCCTGCTGAATAGGTTGAAGCGTAAACAGTGATTTCACGTGATTATGAACCAGAAGACGATTATTATGGAACCTTTGCACTAATAAATCCCATGCGCCAGTGTAGTTAGCCGCGGTAAACTCTAAAGCACTAATAACCTGTAAGGCAGTACCACTCAACGACGATCTTAGGTAATGAAATTTGTGAATAGGGTCCAAATCAACACGTTTATGTATCATGGTGACGTATGAGTTTTTAAATTCTAACCACTGATCATAAGAACCATTAAACGACGGTAGCTTAATTTCGGGTAATTTAACGGAGGTTAATATAGCACGTGCATTGCACTGGGAATTAATTTCGCTATTATCTTCAACCAACACACATTTAGCGGATGTCATTAAGCTAAAATAATGTTCTTCGAACTGTTCGCGATATTCGAATTGCGTAACTAAATCAATTTCGTCTACTTTTGTCTCAATCTCCGTCTGAATTGAATTAAAATTATTAAATATGTTTTCTAAATTATTTGTTTTCAATTTCAATTCAGTTTTCTGAGCTTCATTTAATGTTTTATGCTCCAAACTGTTAATATATTTTTGAAATGAGGTTAACCGTAGCTTAGCCGTGCCTCTTTGTCTCTTGAGGTCGGCCATGCGGTCGGTACTTTTATCGAGCTTTTGGGGAGATTTGGGCACTTTCAACTTATTACTAACACTGTCAGTAGCTTGGGTATATTCATCGTCACACATATTGGCGGTTTATAAAAATAAGGAACACTCACGTGAGCCGTAGAGATTGCAGGTGGGCCGCGGTCAGGAATACTCGGTTGACACGTGGCTCTCGGCTGGAATGGGAAATCACAACACTCTATTAGTTAATTATGCACCTCAGGATGGGATGGGAACAAGGATAGGAAGGTCTGACCGTTTCTCGCTGTCTTCTCTTCTGGAGATCGGCGATGCAGTTCAATTGTGACCCGGTGAGATGGATCAAAATGGTGGCGCGATAGCTCGTTGTTGTCCGTAGGTCGCTGCTGTCTGCCTCCCGATCCTCTGCTTCGCTATTCCCTTTTTCCTGCCTATAGTAAGGTCTGTGCAACTCGGGGAAAAATGACTAACTTCTTCTTGAAATTATAAAATATATTGTCTACAATATTACGAGTGGTCGTTACAGAGCAGGTATTTGAAGTGAGGGAGGAAATGACTCGATACATTTATCTTTAACAAAACTTAAATCTAACGTAAGGAGGCAGCACTGTCGCGGTTTCCTCTGCGGCTCAATAGAGGGCGTTACGATGGCCTTGACACCATCTCAAAGACAGCTAGAAATGAACCAATGCCGTACGATGCTCGTTATTTAGAGTACACGTTCTTTACTGATTTTTCTAAAGAACTGATTTATAAATCTATACGTCCTGGGAAGAAGGCAGGTGAACCGGTTGTGAAAAACTTACGAATGCTGGAATATAGACCTAACGGCACAATTTGGTACAAAGTGGATTATGATCACGAATAACAACCTCTGCCGCATCGTCCCACACCCATTCATTGCATCAAACCAATCAACCAACTACCGAAATTGTATAGGGCTAGATTACCTATTACAAAGCGAAAATATCAAGATTTGCAAGACTTAAAAAGTGTGTTACCAGGTAGTTGTCACTCTTTTTATGATGAACTACCACATACTTAATTTTGAAGACTATTTACATTAAAGACTAGACTGATTAGTCCTAAGTTTATTTTTATTTGTCAAAAAACCTTTTTGTTAAAAATAGTTCCTTTTTTATTGTTTAAAATTTATTAACTAAAGTTTATTAGTGTTAAGTAATTGATCTCATTTGATTAATAATGTTAAAGTACCTCCTAAGAAAGAAACAGGGTAATTCTAAGTTCCTTATTGTTTTCATTAAGTAAATTGTATAAGAGGATACATAATAAGTACTTAAGTGCCATTTATAAATAATAAATATAACAAAACTTAAATTCAAATTGATTTTATTAATATCTGTACACATCCTCCCCTTTTAACTTTCTTGGTTAACACAGCCTAAGTCTTGAATAATATCAACTCAACACAGCGCAAGTCAAAATAAACTGATAATATTCAACATTTTGTAACTCCAACAATATGAGATTATTTTTAACCTTAATTAAAGCACCCATTCCCAATTTGAGCAAAATCAATCCCAAAATATAAAAAATACGCAGTTTTTTCGCTCTCCTGAAAAGTTGGTCAAAATGACTTGAGCGGTGTTGTTAGATAAGCGACGATTGGCTGTTAATTTTCTCTAATCTTAACCAATTTTTTTTTAACTTTTTTGTTTATTATTTTTCCCATTTTTTGTTGTTTGTTTTTTTTACTTATTTTTTTATTTACATTCGTAAAAATACCTCTTAATGGTATATATAAAAACTTACATATTCTGTGTTAAAAATAGCAGTTGGCTGACCTTCCAAGAAGCTAGCCTGCTTCTTTTCTCAATTAATATGTTGCCAGCTTTAGAGAAAATCCTTTCGCAAGGAACCGACGTTGCGGCCAAGCACAATCTTTGTTTCATGTACCCATATAATAATGGATACAACGTTTTTTTTTTTTTATGGCATCGAGTAGACAAACGAGCACACAGGCCACCTGATGGTAAGTGGAAACTGTGACCCATAGACATTCGCAATCACAAGAGTGCAATGCAATCCTAAGACTGCAAATGCGTTGCCAACCCTGAGGCTAAGATGGAATGCCTCTATGCTAGTCATTTCACCGGCTGTCTTATCCCCAAACCGGAACACAACAATGCGAACACTGGTTATTGCTTGTTTTTCTATCTTCCCTCCATTCCAATGGGTCTTTGGACCTATTGAGATAATCCTCCTGCCTGCAGACAAACTGTAAAAACAGTTTAACGGGAATATTGTTATAATTTACTTTTGTACCGTGCCTAATAAAATAATATAATAAATAAAATAATAATAATAAATAGGTATCCGTCCAATTCACGTATACTGGCGGCGGTTGGCTATTTCTGCATCGAATTCATGCCATATTGACGTCGATGCAGTAGGTGATGGGTAGTATGGGTACTCGTCGTTCCTAGCGTTGACCATCGACACTAGCTTTCTTTTGATTCGGTCTTTTGCCATTTCGATATTGTGTGGGATTTAAACCCTTTCTTATAAAATCGTGGGTCGAGAATGGTGGCTTCCGATATTAAAATATCGGATTCAATTCCCCGAAATCTCGTTTCCAGCCACGTCTTCAAATTGTCTATTAAACATATAATCTCTATAGGAATCGTTTCGGGCAATTGACTTTCCTGCGTGAGTATATGGTCTCTCATTATTCTGTGGTATGGGGGGAGTTTAGACAAAGTAACATATTTCTCGCCACAAACTTCAGTTAAAATGGGAAAAAATACTGAGCTCATCACACAAATATTCGCCCATATCGGAAACCGAATCCGATAACGAAGTACCTTCGTATGAATAACGTCAATACCTACTAATTGCTTAAGGTAACCACGTTGTATACCTACATACACACATGGATGCTGTAACCTGTATTTTTGATGTTGTTAAAAGCAATGGGGTTTTCCCAAACTAGCTCAATCAGGATTACAGAAAAGATACTGTATTGCAACACTTTGCAGCGAGACTCAAAGAGTATTCAAAAGGAATGTAAATGAAACCGATCTGTCAGTGGTGTGTGGTTCTTTATTTAAGTTCCCACACCATGACAGACAGAGAGACAGGGTCGTGTATCACGATTCGAGTCTTAGTAAATTTAACGTAATTCAGTAAAGGTTACTAACTGAAGGTTTAACACTATCGTTTACACAGAACTTACAGGAGGGCCGCTCAAACCTTCACCATCTGACACATCGAGGGATTTCCTTCGACCTGGTAGGGCAGATAACTTGCCACGACGGCTCCTACTGTACTGTCTCCGAAGTGTTGTAAAGGTGAAGCTTCATGGGCTTCTTAAATTGAATGTTCTAATGATTAGAAAGATAGACAGATGCTCTATGTCATGTAATATTATCAAATGATCAAAGGATCGAATGATCTTAACAAATGATCCCACCTGAAAATACAAAGGAGCTTTAGCAGGCGTTCCCTAAAACTCTGGTTAAAAATACCTATCGGGGATGAAAAGCAGGTTTCAACACTCACCCGAAGAATCCGGATATTATTCAGTTTCCCAATCCCAATAGAAAAATTGACAAGGCCTGTTTGTGCACGTGTCGTGACTGAAAGAAAACCATATCTTTAAATATCTAACTTGAAGAAACTGGTTAGTAACCAGGAAAATCTTTACGCTGCTCACCTGTGTTGCTGTAGTAAGCGAGCCTCAGTGATAATCTGGTATCGACAACTTAATAAAATATATCTTATCCTGGAAAGAAGCACGAGGGTTAGACTACGAAATTTCTAGTAGCTCACAAATATCCTTTGTCTTCAATCTCACCTAAAGTGGCTGCTCCAAAATTGAGTATTTAAAACTCATGGAGGACGGAAATCCTCCGATCGACTCCGATTTACTTTGTCAAGTAAATTTGTATTCCCGGCCATCGTAACTGCTTTTCCATGAGTGACAGGCCTTGATAGACGTCAAAACTCAGAACTGTCATTTATGGTGACGTTCCAGTTCACTTTAAAACCGCTACTACAGGGTATTATCAAATTGTGTTCGTTCCGCGCATACTCGAATAATTTCGCAAAACGTTCCGTTACAATGCAAGGGTTCTTATGCCATCATCTCCATCATCAGAGTAGCTCAATCATCCGAGTTACACCGACTTGCTTATTTCCAAATCGACCAGGTTATGAGAAGTAAGTGAAAATACTATTACTTGAACAAAACATAGATTCATACACATACTAATAGCCCTTAACACTCCATACATATTCAATACATGTATACTTATAATTTGTGAAGTTACAAACTTTAAAACACTTACTTACTGTATTTGCATCTATAATATTACGAACTTCCGTCGTCATTGATTCTTCATTTTGATAGCAAAATATTATACTCTCTCAACTCGTTATTTTGTCTACCTCCTATGTCATCCTCCTACTCATAAGCTGTGTTTAGGTCTAATGATTTCAAGGCATTTTCTTTGTTTCTTGGAACTAAGCTTGTCTCTTCTTCTGCATCGCTTTGCATCAGCATAATGGAAACTTCTTTATTCGCTGCTTCGTAAGTGTCAATATTATGTCGTCCGTTTACGGTACTGCTCGACGTATGAGACGTCATTTCATGACGTCGGGGGGTCCCAGCAGATGACGTCAATTTGTCACAGCCTCAAGACGTCAGTTTACAGACGTTAGAGAGACGTCGTATACTGAATTCATAGGGACGTTACGGGCCGTCCATATTAGGGCAGCCACTGACGTTGGAGTGACGTCATATACTGAATTCATAGGGACGTTACTGGGACGTACATATTAGGGCAGCCACTGACGTTGGAGTGACGTCATATACTGAATTCATAGAAACGTTACTGGGCCGTACATATTAGGGCAGCCACTGACGTTGGAGTGACAAACGAAATGATTCATTGGTCCTCTTGGGTGCTGACACACTTTCATAGATCACGCGGCCGCGGTATTCGCCGGCCTCTACACACTTCACTAACGAGCATTTTGCTTTCAAAATCGGACAAAAATATTTTGAGTAATTTTCAAATTGGAAATAAATGAAAATGCATGGAAAAGCTTTTTAAAAGTATATTTCAGTAAAAATAAGTACATATTTAAAAAAAAATACATTTATTCTTCTTCATCCATTAATGAATCGTCGTTATTTGGTTCGGGCTTGAAAAGGTCTATTGTTTCTTTTAAAAATGGCTGGCTTTTGCTGGGTTTCCTTTTTCTTCCACAGCTGATCAATGGATCTGATGTGAGAAGAAGCCTATTTAAGACGTCTTCGTTACATTGTAACCGCGAAAACTTCCTTGCGAAATTTTGTCGGTAGGAGCGGTAATGCTTGTTCCGTGCCTCCGCAGCCTCTTCAGATAGCTGACCGATAAGTAATATGGCATGACCCACTACGGTAGGGCCATGTACTAGAATGTCAAACCTGCGACAAAATGAAAATTGTTTACAAAATTGAAAAATACCTATGCACTTTAAAGTCCTTTAATTCAAAGTCGTGGAAAGATGTGGAAAGTGTTTTTACTGTTATAGCAGGGTAATATCCTATAGAATACTATATAAAAAAAAAATTTACTCGATCTTCCTCGACACTATAACATAAACTCCTTTTTTGTCAAAGAAAAACAAAGAAAAACCAATTTTTTACCCTTCTTTAGATGATGGGCCTAAATGCTATAATTTTTTTAACAAAGTCTTAATGTTTTGGTTTTTAAATTAAGTACATACTGTTAACGATTCATCGAAATGATTCGCACCGAATGGCTTAATCGTTTGACAGCTGGCATCTTGGGATATTTTTTTAATCTATGGAGCGAGCCAGGCGAATGAGCACTGTGCCGGTCAAGTCGAAAATTATTTTAATACGAAGTTTTATTGGAGATTATGCTCTAAAAACCTATTGATGACGCAATAAATGGATCACCACGTTATTGAGTTTACTTATCATCTGGAGTTTTATTAGTTCAGAAGCCAGGATACGAAAACACTGCAAAATTGATGCGATAAACGCGGTAAGCCAAAACTGACGAAAACCATCTAATAGTTCATTTCCTTTGTTCCTATTTTATCCCTGAAAATATATAAGTACACATTTTTATAGAATTAATACTACTAAACTACAAAATAAAATGGAGAAATCACGAAAGATGTTGGAAAATTGGACGCCGTCTCGTACTCCGCCACAGATACAATACGAATATAGTAGAAGCAGGTCACGTACTCCGCCGCGTTCGCGTTATGTTCGCGAAGTTAGATCTAGGTATACTCGAACCCCGACACCGCGGCGCGATAGAAGTCGTTATAATGGTAGACATTCTCGCAAAACATCGCGAGCAAATAGGTCTAGGGTTGACTCGCATCGAATTAGCAGACGTAAGGACTCTTCGCGTGTACGCTCAAAACGGAGTAGTGAGTGCGGTTCGGAATCGCCCGCATATCTGCACCAGCGGCAGCGTTTTCGCAGTTCATCGCTGTCGTCAACTAGTAACAGCGAACGCGGTCGGTCGGTCAATTGCCGTAGTAGAACTCGGGGACTACGTAAACGACGCTCAAGGAAATCCAAAAGTAGTTCACCTTCCCGCGAGAAATATACAAATGAACGTAGAAAATCCTCTAAAACGCATGTTAGGAATGGGCACTCAACAGAACGTCTTTCGCACCCAATTCCTGACATAAGTTTGACCCACGGTGCGTCAGTTGCAAATGAAAACGCGTTATTTGAGCGATTGATTACAGCGCTGAACAATAGGAATAGTAGTAGTGTTTCGGGGTCAGGTCTACACGCGGCTCAAAATGTTATCCCAGATTTTGATCCACAAGCCAAGTCACAAACCATTAGGGACTGGTTAGCGAAAATAAATGAGTCGGCTCATATCTATGGGTGGTCGGAACGCCAAGTAGTCTTTTATACTTTACCGAAATTGAAAGGTCTAGCCAAGCGTTGGTACGATGGTTTAACCAGTGTAAATTATACGTGGGCGGAATGGCAGATTAAACTATTGGACTCTTTCCCGTGCGAACATAACTATGGAGATTTGTTGGCCGAGATGTTGGCTAGAAAAACACGTCGAAACGAAACGCTTGAGGAATATTACTACGATAAAATCATGCTTATTAATAGGTGTCGCTTTAAAGGTAAAGATGCTGTAGATTGTCTTATTCACGGCATATTTGACTGGAATATTAGGATGAATGTGCAAGGTGCTAATTTACAGGAACCTGAAGGGGTTTTAAGATATTTTCGGAGCATAACAAATAAGTCATTCGAAATACCTAGAAAATTTCCTCCGCCAAACCGTGATACTTATGATCTTAATAGCACGCGTAAACAATATGACACAAATATTAGAAAACCACCCTCCACAATTACTTGTTTTAACTGCGGCGAAATTGGTCATGAAGTTCCTAAGTGTCCTAAAGAAATCATAAAATGTAGACGATGTAGGCGGTTTGGACACGTTGAAAAGAATTGCTCGGGAATGTCAACGGCGAATGAGGTGCATGACGCGAAAGATCAAACAAAACATGCGACGAAGAATATAATGAACATTACAGCTACACAGAGCGCCAATCGAAAATATTTCAAACAAGTAACTGTCAACGGTCGTTCTATGACATCGTTTATTGATTTGGGCAGTCAATGTACGCTTCTTAGGGCTGACTATGGTAACGAACTTTTAGTACCAGTCGCTAGAGATAATCTCCCGATGTTGAAAGGGTTTGGCAGTGGCACTATGATGCCAAGTGGTAAAGTAAAAATACAGGTGACACTGGATGGACTAAATGAAATAGTGGAAGCTTTTCTAGTGGAACCGAGCACTCTACCTGCTGATATCTTAATTGGACAGTCACTAACCGAGCTACCACATGTACGTGCTTTCAAATCGGAAAATAGTTTGATATTTTACAGAGAAATTACAGCAGGAACGGAAAAGGTACTAGTCAGTAACTCTGCAGATGTCCTGATTAAATTCGTTGTATCAATCGATATCTGTACCTCGCCAAAGATCAACGGATCAATTTATATCGATACTGAAGCGTGCATGAAAGAAAATAAGGAGTTTCTGATAATTCCTGGACTATATTCAATTAAAAATGGTGAAGGATCGGTTCTATTAATGGCATTAACTACGCAAAGTTTTACGCTGCCCAGCAAGACTTTGCTAGCCAGGGCTTTCATGATTGTACCAGGACAATTACCAACCGCGGCCAGGACAGACATGGTAACTATGGCAGTCAATCTAGTTTCAGTTAGTGATACTAATAATACTATCACGGTAGATCAACTAAATGTTGATGAAGACTTACATACTGATAAGAAAGAAACTTTATGTGACCTTTTAAATTCTCAACGCACCTGTTTTGCTTTTTCATTAGAAGAATTAGGTCAAACGTCACTTACTGAGATGCAGATTGAATTGAAGGATGAAACACCCGTAACGTATAGACCCTACAGACTTTCTTTTCCGGAACGCGAAAAACTAAACTCCATTGTGACTAGCTTGTTAACAGCTGGAATTATAAGGGAGTCGAGATCCGAATACGCAAGCCCCGTAATTCTAGTAGCCAAAAAAAATGGGGAGAGAAGGTTATGCGTTGACTATCGGGCACTTAATCGGAAGACGGTTAAGGAAAAGTTCCCGATGCCGTTGATTGACGACCAAATTGATAGTCTATCCGAACAGGCATACTTCACAACATTGGACCTAACGTCGGGTTATCATCAAGTCCCAGTGTCTGAAAAATCTAAGCACGTTACTGCATTCGTTACGCCCGATGGGCATTACGAATATAATCGCATGCCTTTCGGGCTGACTAATGCGCCGGCAGTTTTCCAGAGACTTATCCTATCATTACTTAAGAAACGCCCTGTTGCCGGAGTGTTAGCATACATGGACGATATAATAATTTCGTCTAAAACGATCAACGAAGGGATGGAAAAATTACGGGAGGTTCTTGACATAGTAAAAGATGCGAGCTTAACTCTAAATTTAGAAAAGTGTAACTTCTTTAAAAAGACTATAGAATACCTCGGTTTTGAAATCTCTAGTATGGGGGTAAGACCGGGACTAAGAAAAACCGATGCTGTTGCTTCTTTCAAAACCCCTAAAAATGTTCACGAGGTACGACAGTTCGTAGGACTAGCAAGTTTTTTTTAGACGCTTTGTTCATGGCTTCGCGTCAATCGCGAAACCATTAACATCGCTCACTAAAAACAATACTGCGTGGGTCTGGGGGCAGGAACAAATACAGGCCTTTGATAAATTGAAAGAGATACTCACATCTCGTCCGGTAAGCTATATACAATAGCAAATACGAAACTGAATTGCACACCGACGCTAGCTCAATAGGACTAGGTAGTATTTTATTGCAGCGACCGAATAAAGAGTCTCCTTTCCGAGCAGTAGCGTATTTTAGCCGACAGACGACGGCTGAAGAGCAACATTACCATTCGTATGAATTGGAGACCTTAGCCGTCGTTACGTCCCTGAACCGATTCCGGGTATACGAGGGCTGCCTTTTAAGTTGTGTCGTTTGGAAAAACTAAAGACAATTTAAGTGTTAAATGGTATTTATTGTTTTTCAAAGTAATCACCGTGACATGTAATACACTTTTTCATTCGATCGAACCAGTTTTCGAAACACTTATTCCAGTCCGAAGTCGGGGTCTCCAAAATGGCCGTTTCGTATGCCTCAACGGCTTCTTCAGGCGTCTGGTACCGTTGACCACGAAGTCGTTGCTTGATTTTTGGAAAAGTAAATAAATCGTTAGGGCTTAAGTCTGGACTGTACGGAGTGTGTTCCAGAATTTCGACGTTTTGCTCTTTTAAAAACGCAATTGTTTGCCGAGCGGTGTGCGAGCTCGCATTATCGTGGTGCAGTCTTATACGACGTCTTGGGTTATTTTTTCGAAACTCGCCGATGACTTCTGGTAAACAGACAGTGGTATACCAGTTAGCATTAACCGTTTTACGATCCTCGAGCACGATGGTGGCAACGTGGCCACTTTTCGCCACAAACGTGGCGACCATGTTTTTCGAAGTGCTCCGTGAGCGTATTACTTTGGTCGGTTTTGGCTCATCTTGGAACACCCAAACAGTCGACTGCTGTTTAGAATCGGGATCGTAGGCATATATCCAAGATCCGTCACCACTGATAATGTCGTAAACATGTTTCGAGTTTCCTCGGTTGAATTGCCGCAGAGTTTTGCGACACCATCGAACGCGAGCCATTTTTTGGTCTTCACTGAGTAAATGTGGTATCCAGCGTGAGATCAACTTTTTTACGCCTAAGTGATCGTGCAAAATACTGTGAACACTGGTCCCTGAAATACTTAAGGAAGCTTCTATCTCACGGTATGTCGCATGGCGATCTTCGACGATCAGTTGCCGTACAGCATCAATGTTCTCCTGGGTTACGGCTGTTTTTGGTCGACCTTCACGATGTCTATCACCAAGACTAGAGCAACCACGTTGAAATTCTAAATACCAGCGTTCCACAGTCCGGAGGCATGGTGCTTTATCATTGAAAACCGTAGTCAACTCTTCGAAGCACTGAAGTCGCGTTAAGCCCCTTTTGAAGTTTTAAAAAATTATCGCACGTAAATTTTCCTTCGAAATTTCCATTTTCACAACTGACTTGTCAACTTTGAACGAACGCTGTACTAAAACGGTTGGGCCGATTTCGAGTCATTCTTTTGTTTTCGAATTCTAAATTCAAATATTTTAAGATGACACTAGTTCTTTTTTATGCAATCACGGGAGGTTTGCAAACGACAGAACTTAAAAGGCAGCCCTCGTATCTCCTTGGCCTGGAATTTAAGGTTGTCACAGATTGCAATGCTCTCCGTACCACCTTGACGAAAAGGGATCTCATCCCAAGGATAGCACGTTGGTGGTTGTTGGTTCAGGAATTTACTTTTACTATTGAATATCGTCCAGGAGCTCAACTTGCACACGTGGATGCTCTGAGCCGAAACCCAATTCCTTCTGATGAAAAGCTTACTGAACAGATCTGGCAGGTAGGAGAAGTTCACTGGTTACAAGTGGTACAAATGAGTGATCCTAGACTATGTCATGTCAAAGCAGTGCTCGACACTAAGTCATCAGAGGCAAAGGATATACGGACAAACTATACAATGAAGGATGGGAAGATTTATAGGATAGTACAAGGAGCATTACTTTGGGCGGTTCCAAAAGACGCTCGTTGGACTATAGTGCAACAGTGCCTTGATCAGGCAGGTCATTTCTCTTATGAGAAAACTTTAGAAAAAGTGAGGAGAGATTATTGGTTCCCCAAAATGGCACAGTTCGTTAAAAAATACGTGCGTGCGTGTATTCCCTGTGCGCATGCCAAGCAACCAGGTGGCAAGAAACAAGGTTTTTTACACCCGATTCCAAAACCAAAAACGCCATTCCAATGTATGCATATCGATCACTTGGGACCGTTCGTGAAGAGCAAACGAGGCAACATGTATATCCTTGGAATTGTCGACAGCTTCACTAAATTTGTCGTTCTAAAAGCTGTTAAAAACACCAAGAGTAAAACGTCAATAAGTGTACTCAGGGACGTATTCGCTCTTTTTGGTACACCCAAAAATTTGATATCCGACCGGGGAACGAGTTTTACATCCGGTGAATTTAAAGCATTTATCGAATCCATGAACATAAAACATACACTAAACGCTGTGGCTACGCCAAGAGCCAATGGACAGATTGAGCGATATAATCGTTCAATTCTTGCTTCACTAACCGCATTATGCCTTAGAGATGATGACCGTGACTGGGATATAAAACTCAATCAGGTTCAGTGGAGCCTTAATAATACAATTAATCAGAGTGTAGGAAAAAGCCCTTCTGAAATTATGTTTGGTAAACCAACAGTGAATATCCCAGAAGGCCACCTTCACGACATTAAAGATTCCGAAGGACAGTCTGCCGATGCGGTAGAGAAAATAAGAAAAGAAGTATTAACTGAAATAGATAAACAGCAGGCGAGAATGAAGACTAGATACGATAAAAAAAGATGCGTGGCAAAAGTATATAAGGTTGGTGACTTGGTTATGGTACAGAGAACATCTAAAACACCCGGTGAGAGTAACAAGCTAGTACCTGCGTACAGTGGCCCGTATAGAGTTACAGCAGTATTTGATCATGATCGTTATGAAGTCAGTAGTGTTGAAGGATATTCAAAAAAAAGTTATAAAAACGTATTCTCAGTTGACAAGATGAAACCGTGGGTCAGATTTACAGAATCAGAGTCCGAATCCGATTATGGAGATAGCGATTAAAGTTACATAAGTCTATATAACTAAATTAGTAATTAAAGATTTAAATAGCATAGAGGTCATCATTAAACTTGTTTATTATTATCATTATTATTCACTCTTTCATATATATATTTAAGAGTTACAAATTTACCCTAATTTCATAACACCCTTACCTTTTGCCCCTTTTCCTGTAATGAGCTACGCAAACTTCAGAGGAGATCGCAGCATCCTGTGCATGTAAGCGATGCCTGAAGGCATGCATAAGATCAAGAGGCTGAGGTGCCTAGTGAGCATCT
This sequence comes from Acleris laterana, assembly GCA_963966035.1. Lineage (NCBI taxonomy): Eukaryota > Metazoa > Arthropoda > Insecta > Lepidoptera > Tortricidae > Acleris > Acleris laterana. The sequence goes on along the minus strand of OZ014458.1, from coordinate 7,018,852 downwards.
TCCAATCCCGGCAGCCTGAGTTGCCTACCGTCTGGAGTGAGGCCGTGGTATCTGGTGTGTACGAGCGGTGCCTAGACTTTTACTGACTTACCCTCTGGAGTGAGGCCGTAGTACCTGGTGTGTACAAGCGGTGCCCAGACTTTTACCGATTCTCCTACTGGAGTGAGGCCGTAGTACCTGGTGTGTACAAGCGGTGCCCAGACTTTTACAGATTTTCCTACTGGAGTGAGGCCGTAGTACCTGGCGTGTACAAGCGGTGCCCAGACTTTTACCGATTTTCCTACTGGAGTGAGGCCGTAGTACCTGGCGTGTACAAGCGGTGCCCAGACTTTTTACTAACTTACCTTCTGAAGTGAGGCTGTGGTACCTGGTGTGTACAAGCGGTGCCCGGACTCTTACCGTTGTACCCTCGGGAGCCAAGCTGGCGTACCTGTAGCTGGAGAAACTGTAGTGGAAAAAGTGATCAAAGACATTAAGATAAATTTGTGCAATAGTTATTTACGCGTAATAACTAGTGAATTTAAACTTGTTGCTAAATTGTTACTATAGTTATTGTATTCATATTCTTGCCAAGTGAGGTCATTGGCTAGCTAGGATGGCCGAGAAAAAAAAAAAAAAAAAACGAATGTTAAATCGTTGAAATATTTATGTTACAATTAATCAGATGGTGCGAAATGTAAATTTAAACAAATAGGTAAGCATGCTAAATGTCAAATTATAATGGATAAATATTGTTAAGTATATTTTTTTTATTTAAGATAGAGATGATGTAGCACTAATTGTTTAATCAGAGAAATAATAACCTTATTGTTTGTGTTCTAGACCATCGATATGACAACACTACGATTTATAAACGTTAGGTAGAATTTAACTACCCTTTATGGTCACATGGCCCTAGAACTGTTAATTTCTTTTCAATGTTACTATTTAAGCTACCTATTTGGAAAAATACTGTCTTCACTGAATGTAAGATAATAATAAGGGGCATCCTAAATTAATTTTATTAATTTATACTTTACCACTAGGTAAATACGTAGTTTGTGGAGCCGAACACACAGTTTTGTCCGGGACGGACATGATTCAGGATGGCCGACTGTTAACGATTCATCGAAATGATTCGCACCGAATGGCTTAATCGTTTGACAGCTGGCATCTTGGGATATTTTTTTAATCTATGGAGCGAGCCAGGCGAATGAGCACTGTGCCGGTCAAGTCGAAAATTATTTTAATACGAAGTTTTATTGGAGATTATGCTCTAAAAACCTATTGATGACGCAATAAATGGATCACCACGTTATTGAGTTTACTTATCATCTGGAGTTTTATTAATACCTTGTTCCAAAGGATCCATAACTCAAACTTGTCACTTTAACTCCAAAAAAACATATAACTCGTAACTAAAAGTTAACAAGAAATAGAGCGTATCGAGAATGTAGGCGTGCGTTCTGAACGATGTCTAGATTCAGACTACCTGTGCAGCGGAGGGGTGCGGAAAGGGTCTACTTCAAACCCTTTCCCGGATAGTACGTTAACTTAGGTACAAAATAACTATAGTCTTGGTGTCATTAGCTACATTTGAATTTTTTACTTTTGTCCGATTTTGAAAGCAAAATGCTCGTTAGCGCACTTGTCGCAAGCTGAATAACCACCATGTTGTTTAGTACACTTGATAAATGCTCGTGCTGGAGCGTCACAAATAAAGCTATGGATTTTAACAGTGTAATGATTAATGATAAAAACCATTCGCTCAAAGGTTAACTGGAAGGGATCCCTTAAAGGGATAAGTTCGCCTTTGTACAGTCAACCAATTTGATTCTTAGGCCACTATGGACTTTGTCAACGTGACGTTGTAAACCAAATCATAGGGAGTCTCTTACGTTTTGGTTGACAACGTCACTTTAACATAGTCCAAAGTGGCCTAGAAATCAAATTGGTTGACTGTATATCCCTGTTTTATAATTGTTATCTCTTGTTTGTACAATAAAGTGTTTACATACATACATACATACATTTCTTAGTAATAATTCTAATTCGTCGACAAATTGCTTTAGATAAACATCTAATGGTGAAGGTTTAGCTCGATCTCAGAAAAGAGCGACGACAAATGGTCTAGCATTAGGAATATTTTTTAGCAATCCTAATATAGGCCACAATTGTATATTGATACTTTTGAATAAGGGAAGCCCATCAAGGTTAAAATAAACTTTAATTTCTCTATTCCCAACATTATTATCAGTATCGCCAAATAGTTTTATTTGTTTTTGAATTTGTGAAAGAAGACCTAAATATACTAATTCTCCAGTATCTAACGTAGTAATATCTAGTTGTAAAGGGGTTGTCAACAATGTTCTGCTATCTTTTGGTAATCCAGGGCATAAAGGAGACACAATTTTAAGAAGACTATTTAAGGCATTATGTGGTATTTGATATTGAGTGGCCCAATGTTTAACTCTGTTTTGAAATCATCATCTATTATAGACTCATTAGAATCTGAATCAGTTAGAGAATGCTCATCATCAAAAGTAGTAATATGATTTTCATGAGAAATGTCAAGTTGCATCAATAAATTGGAATTATTACTAGAACCTTGTGATACAATTTCAGATTGAGAATTATTATATAAAATACATGGCAAATTAACTAAGGAAGATGACACACTTACAAATCTCTTGTAAATTTGCAATTACACTTAACTCTGCTTCCTTCGCTCTTCTTAATAATTGACGTTTGCCGACTATAGCCTTTTTAGAGTATTTTATTTTCTCTGCCATGTTAATTTTCTTTTTAACTCTTCTTCACTCTGTCAGGAGCATGATTTAGCCAAATTTTGATTAAATCTTCTACCTCCTTAGATGTGGCCCCAAATGTTGTGGTGACAACTCCTTCTATAAAGATATAATACATTTGTTAATGTTATAAATACGCAAAATTTGAACTTTGTACTTCATCTCCAGCATACAATATGCCCCACTACTGGGCGCAGGCCACCTCTCAAATTGATAGGGCTTGGGTTGGGCTATATTTCTCACGCGGGCCCAGTGCGGCTTTGGAACTTAACACACAACATTGTACAGCTGATATGTGCTGGTTTCCACCCGATGTTTTCTTTCAACGAACGACCCTGTCATGACAAAACGCTACAAACTTGGAAACTTCGAATTGAGTAAACGGCGTTGGAAAGTTTCAATCTTTAACTCATTACAGAATTAAATCCAGTGTAAATATTTTAATGTTTTTTTTTAACCCTAATTAATACCAATATCATAAAGTTGAATGGAACCTCATAATTATTATCATTATGGCTACTCAATACTTTATCCGTGTTGTCACAAAACAGTAATATGTTCATTGACTATTAAATTATTATGAAATGCATGTCTGGAATTCGGCATAAATTTCAAGAGTTTCATTAAGTCGTGTTTATTTGTTTGGGAAATGCCCTCTGGTGCAGTTTTTCTTGCAATTTTTTTAAACATATCAACTTCATTTCCTTTCACTTTTATTATCTCGCCCTTAAATTTTTTAGTTAAAACGTCAAGACTTTTAAAATCATTATCTTGGTAATTGGTTTTCACAAACTTTTGAGACTTTTCGATTGTAAGAACATAGTCATCTATATCATACAGATTTCTTGACTTGATCATTTTATTGGCAATGGCACCATTGCATTGTTTTGTCATAACAGGGCCGCGAAAAGCTCACGATATATTACGAAATAAATTGAGAAATTACGCACATAGTTTGGGGTTCCAACCCATGACCTTCTGCTTGAGAGGCTGCAGGTCAAACCACGAAGTTGCCATGGCTTTTAAACTCTGAACTAACCAAAGAAAACTAAAATCCGCTTAATCTTTCGGAGCTACTAAGGCGTTTGCGTCAGGGGTTAAAATAGACCAATACAAATTTAAAAAATGTTGTTTTTAGAACCAAAGGCTGTGTCCTCATTAGGCGAACAGTGAGCGGCTAACTGTTTGTTTCCAGTTTGCCTCCTATAATTTTGAAATGGAGTTCCCATATTCGTATTTAGTTGGTGCTTTCGCTTGCTGACTCATTCATTGAGTGGCTGATTCGCACGATGTGCCTGGTAGGCGTAGGCGGCACAGTTCGCTCAGTCGACATTGAGTTAGCGACCGAAACGCCGCTCAGAGTTTACCAGCCGCTCACAGCTCGCTTACTGGAGACACGGCCTTAAGGTGGCGGTTCGCGCCGCGACAGAGACAAGCGACCGAGACAGAAGACCGCGACCGGAGACCACGACAAGTGTCTCAGTCTCTTTGCATGTACTGTAGGTCGAGACCGAGTCGTCAGTATCCGAAAGTCTGTCGGTGAATTCAGTTGTGTTTGTGATGATGGATAACCGAAAAAGAATAGTAGAACTCCTATGGGAAGAAGAAGACGATGATTTGCTCTTATATTATTATTACAAAAACAAAACTAAAAGATGATTGGCTATTAAGGAATTATATTTAACTAGAGGCCAAGAATGCTGTCTGATCAATTCAATCGCTCGCGTCTCTGTCTGCTGTCTCTGTCTCGCTCGCGAACTGTCGCTCATATGTTGTCTACAGTCTAGCAGAGATGTACAAGATACTCTATAAAAAGTATCTAAATTACAAAATACAAGATACTAGGAAGTCAAGTATTTAGATATCAAATACAAGATACATTTAGAAAAAGTATTTAGTAATACTAGATACAAGATAGGTACTTATCTTCAAGATACTTTTTTAAGATAAGATACTTCTTTAAGAGAAAGCACATTTTTATTTGTTTTAAGGTTTATTTAAGTATATAAAAGTATCACACAAAACGTTTTTCTCATCATATAAATTGGTTTTGCTTAAATCCCAATTTCATTAAATTGAGACTTAAGCAAAACCAATTCTTCAAACATTTTGTCACTTATCTTACGACGATGAGGTCGCATGATCATGCCCCCAAATGAAAATAGTCGCTCCACAGGGGCGGAACTCGGCAAGCAGGTGTTGTATTTAAGACATATTTTTTTTATAGTTGGAAAAGCATCCAAGCTCTTTAGGCTAGTGTCTTTATTATTAAGGTATTGTAAAGCTTCTAAGTCAGCCGTACTGCCTGTGTTTTCGTTGCTGGCTATAGAAGAATCTGAGTCCTCCAAAAACATGTAATAAGATTCGTCTTTAGTCTTTCTTTTATTATCTTCTTCGTTACTGTTACATGCCTCCGATTTTTGTTTCTCAGATCGATTCACCTTACGCGTTTCAGTCAAGAAAAGTTGTCTTGAATGTTCTTTCCACTCTTTTGGTACCCATTTCATTTTAAAGAAAGGGTGTGAGACTGTCGCTAATACTGCATCATTTGCAGCAGGCTCGAACTGCAAAAATCGTTTAAATCGTCTATTCAGATTAGCTTCAATAAATGGAACTTTAAAATCGTTTTTTTATTAATTAGGCATTTATACCTACCACCACGCACGACTTTTTTGTAGATAGATTCAAATAGATTGTTCGAATCATCCAAATCGATTATTAAACTACCGATACTCTTTGGAAAATACCTGAATCCCTAGTAAGTAATCGCCTAATAGCGGTGCGACGACAGCAGACAAAAGAAACTGACATGTCATGTCACTGTGACGTGTGTGCAGTCTCTTTCGCTCTCCCTTTATATATATATTTAAGTGAACGAGAGGGTAACATACGAACTATTCGATTTTCTTTTCGTGGTACTTAACAAAATCTGTTGATAGAAAAATAAAGCTGCGTTTTGTTACAACACTTACAACACGCAGCACGCGTTTTGAAAATAAAACTGCGAAATTAATTAGAAAAAGTATTTTAGCTATACAAAGATACCCAAAAAAAGTATCTAAGTACAAGATACAAGATAAAAAATGTAAAAGTATTTCAAATACAAGATGAAAATACGTATCTTGTATCTGTATCTTAGATACTTTTATCTTAGATAAGTCACATCTCTGCAGTCTAGTGACGGTCGCGGTCTCCGGTCGCGGTCTTCTGTCTCGGTCGCTTGTCTCTGTCACGGCGCGAACCGCCACCTTTACAGTTACGTGTTATGTAAACTTACCCACGAGCCCACGACACACTCTCGCAGGCACAATTGGCAGAAAGGCTGTTTGTTCGATCTCTTGCCATAGAAGTTGTACTTTTCGGCTTGCTGGTCAGTGTGTAAGGAGTTATTCATAAGTGCTGGTGCAGGTGCTATTGTAGCCATTTCAGACCTAGCTGCCTTCGCAGCCTGCCTTGCATTGAGGTCCCTCCGTTGCACGTTCTCGAACGTGCTGATTAACGTCTTCGTGTCCATCCCAGCTGGGACACCGCCTAGAGCATACTGACAGTAAACCTCGAAGCTCTTCTCTTTGAACGTCTTCTGCTTTCGGTTATATTGTTTTACTGTCTTGGCAATTATTGAGTTTCTTACATTTTTGTTAGTGACCTTAGAGGTGGCACTGACTGCTGCAGCTATAGCGCAGGATATATCTGACATTTCTAGGTTATGGCCACCTGAGCAGCAGCTAGAATTCAGTATCTGTCTGATCTGATGTAATGCTGCCGACGATATCGCAAGGACGTTCCATTATCCCGCCGGGGCTGGAATCGTCTGGAAACCAGATGGTCTGCTGCGATATACTGCCGTCTGTGCCGGTTGGAAGGGGCACCATTTTGTAACGGCTTTGTTCCGCAATTTGGACTTTGACATGCTCAAAAAGAATGCGACTTAGAGCGAATCTTCCATTAGCGAGGGTGATATCATTGAAGTCGGAATCCCCTATAGCCTGGTTACGTACCAGGCGAGTGGCTGGGCGCCACCCGAGGAGGTTGATTGTGGGACGGTTTTCTTCCTCATCATCTTCCTCATCGGCAGAGTCGTCATCAGCTCTCTCTATTTGCTGTTCTTCACCAACTTCTTAGCGGTGGCGGGCTTCGGCGCGAGCGACACGTTGTGCCGGTGCTGCGCCTGCTTCAGCAGGGGGAACCTCAACGCCTTCAACAGGTGCGAGTCCAGGAAGAATCCACTTATTCCAATTCTCATAATTAGGATGAGTGGTCAGATGGTGGTCTTCCAATACGCGTTGGAGGTATATGGCGCGAGCGGGGTAATGCTCATACGCGCTGTGAGTTTGAGCAGTGAGTCTGCCGAAATGGCCCTCGGCATTTGGCAGTTCTGATACGAGAACATGCCTGAAGCCTGTTGCGTCCTCAAAATCCCCTGAACCAGCTAGGTAGCTGGCAGCTCCTGCAGCGATTTGTGGTCTCTGGGCCTCAACGAACTCGATCAGACGGTTCTGATCCGGTGTGCAAGTGCCTCGACGCTTAGCAATGGTTGCTAGACGATACCACTACATAGTTGTGGTAGTATGCGTGTGCGGAGGCGGACACGATTTTACCGTAGTTTTTGTCGTTGGTCACAATCGCTCTATACTCATGATCGACATGTGAAACATAACCTGCTGCGTCTGGTTCGAACTCCCTGATGGGTTTACGATTGACAAGTCCAGTTTCTCCCTCAAGGATGAACGCTTCTAGCCATAGCGGATCTGTTGTAAGTAGTGTAGATGTATTTTTTTTTTTTTTTTTTTTTTTTATTTAATAATTGGCACACCAACAAAGTACAAGGCTATACATTTTGTAACTTAATGAATAAGGATCACAAGGGTAAGGGCTGAGGCAGTTCACCTTCCTCAATTTTGTTTTTGGGGTGTGGGAATGGCTTCTTCTTGCGAAGAGGTGGCTTATTGGTGGCGTTGCGCGGTTGCTTCGGGTCTTCCATATCGATATGAGTTGTCGTCACGACAATTCACCTTTAGTTAAAAAGGGGCCATTTGTTAGGGGTTGGGACTGATAATGAACAACACACACAGAAATTACCAACTTATATTTAAGGTTCCTTAAATAATCTAGCCTAATGTAAAGTGCTAAGACTAAAATCTAATCTATAACTAAAATCTAACTGAAACTATTGTTGAGCGCCAGGAGGGTTTTGCACTCAGTCTGGAACCCTGCCAATCCTAAGCTGCCACCGGCTAGCTTCCCTTATGCTTTGTCCTTATAAATATCGTCGGGATGTAAAGGGCGTCTCGTTAAGCTAAAACGTAACATGAACTAGCGTTAACACTGTGCTTTCGATAACCGTTAATCTTACATTTTTGAACCGTAATCTTACAAATCTAAACGTACCCCTTTTTATAACTGACACCACACAAAAGCAATATATCAAACTACACTTGACATATATAAAATAAGATACTAACGAATCATAAGCTCATAATATGATTACTAGGTAAAATTGCCTTAATGTCGGTAAGTATTGCAATTACGTTCACCTCACAAATACGTGTCGGACATGCGAGCCGAGTGCGAAACAGTCGGCGACGGCTCGTCTGCTAATTTTTCGCGGCGGCGGCGGCGTCTAGCCGGCGGGTCATTTATTTTTAACTCCTAACTTTCTCTAACTTTATGCCTGAAATCTAGCAATGCTAACCGTTTAAAAAAATCTGAGAAAATGCGAATGATGACATAAAGATTGATCATTGTTGTAAAAATAAAAGAATAAATAAATCAAATATTTATATATTTTTGATTATTTAGTCATCCGCGTCTGTAATAACATTGCTCCAGTCTTTGCACAAACGATAATTATCATGGATAAATATAATTTTATTGACACGCTGGGGCATCTGGCGTGATCTTTTTGCCGTGAGCACTAGTCCCGCAACAGAAAATACCCGCTCACTCATTAATGACTGTGTTTGTAACGATTTGGTTATGTTACTGTTATGTTGCAAATTTTATGAATAAATAAATAAATAAATAAATAAATAAATAGCATCGCTCTAGCCAAAGATGATAGCAACGGATAAGAGCTTGATTTTTTTTTCCAAAAAGATAGCAGGTCGCCATCATCAAGTTCAGTGGGATCGGCAGCTGCTAGATATTTCCACGTCTCTTGATCAATGGCATCTTCGTTTTGAAAGCCAATACTATTGTAAGAGCAATGTTTCTTGGCTAATTTTAACAACAGCTGAGAAGAACTTGAGGCCTTTGTTTCACAGACTGTGACAGTACTGGTGCTAGGAACAACTGCTTGAGTAGTCTCGTTCTCACAGGTTCGCACAATATCCTTAAAATACTCAGCCAGAAAAGATGCACGAGTCATATTCTTGCTTTCAAGATACACGTCTATCTCCGTCAGTCCCATGAACCTGTAGTCTAGCAGAGCTGCTGCTACGGCTGCTTTTGTTGTAGGGAACCTCTTGTCAACCTCCATCATATTCCTTTTTAAGGACAGCATGATCAAGGTTTTGTCGTCTGTGATAGAATTCAGGACATCCTTTATTTCGGACTTGAAAACCAGTGCCACATTCAAGGTGCAAGTTTTCTGGGATGATAAAATCGTTACTGCCTCACGAAACTTCGACAAGAACTTCACCAAATCTTCCAAAACATTCCAGTCGGATTGCGTAATTCTCAAATCACGCTGACCTATTTTTTGAAGCATCTCGTTGATTGGGCTGCGATTGCAGCAGTGGACCATACTCTCGAGCATTTCACTATGTGGTTACTAACTGAAGGTTTAACACTATCGTTTACACAGAACTTACAGGAGGGCCGCTCAAACCTTCACCATCTGACACATCGAGGGATTCCCTTCGACCTGGTAGGGCAGATAACTTGCCACGACGGCTCCTACTGTACTGTCTCCGAAGTGTTGTAAAGGTGAAGCTTCATGGGCTTCTTAAATTGAATGTTCTTATGATCAGAAAGATAGACAAATGCTCTATGTCATGTAATATTATCAAATTATCAAAGGATCGAATGATCTTAACAAATGATCCCACCTGAAAATACAAAGGAGCTTTAGCAGGCGTTCCCTAAAACTCTGGTTAAAAAAATACCTATCGGGGATGAAAAGCATGTTTCAACACTCACCCGAAGAATCCGGATATTATTCCGTTTCCCAATCCCAATAGAAAAATTGACAAGGCCTGTTTGTGCACGTGTCGTGACTAAAAGAAAACCGTATCTTTAAATATCTAACTTGAAGAAACTGGTAAGTAACCAGGAAGATCTTTACGCTGCTCACCTGTGTTGCTGTAGTATGCGAGCCTCAGTGATAATCTGGTATCGACAACTTAATAAAATATATCTTATCCTGGAAATAAGCACGAGGGTTAGACTACGAAATTTCTAGCAGCTCACAAATATCCTTTGTCCTCAATCTCACCTAAAGTGGCTGCTCCAAAATATAGTTATTAAAACTCATGGAGGACGGAAATCCTCCGATCGACTCCGATTTACTTTCTCAACTAAATTTGTATCGCCGGCCATCGTAACTGCTTTTCCATGTCTGACAGATCTTTCACAGACGTCAAAACTCAGGACTGTCATTTACGGTGACGTTCCAGTTCACTTTAAAACCGCTACTACAGAGTATTATCAAATTGTGATAGTTCCGCGAATACTCGAATAATTTCGCAAAACGTTCCGTTTCAAAATTGTTTCCATTATAAGTCTTCTCCGATGTGGTATGGTTTTTATTTAAGGTAGTATATGTCGGCGCGGAGCTGCCCAGACGGGGCGACTTCGCGTCGTCGGGAGAGTTAGACATAAAATAAACACACACAACACAACAATACAACTCTATAATGCCACTAAAAGAATATGTAATTGCAATAGCTTTAAACAAAACACTACACTTCTACACCTCAACACTCGCGTAAAAGGTATTTTAATGAAAAGCAATTCAGAGTAACTTTCAGTACAAGTTACAGGACCGTAATGGCGGCGGTAGAGAAAAAACATAACAAATTTCCCGCCATTGTAAGGTCAACCTCTGATTTGCAGAACGTCAAAACAAAGTTCCATTAATTATTTCTCTATACATTTAAGCACATAAAATTCACACAAAAATATTTTAAACCGAGAAACAATACTGAAATTAATAAATTATAACGTTCTATTACGGAATATTTAAATGCCATATGTCTAATTTGTTAAATAAAATGCAAGATGATAACAATTCTTATGAAAAGTTTCCTGAAGGAATTAGCTGTCAAATAGGTATCTGATTTTTAAAAGAGCTTTCCTAAAAACATTGATTTTAAATAAACTGAAAGGCTATTTATTTATAATAAAAATAAAAATATGAATTTTAATGTTTTAATAGGCAATAATTATTAAAGTTTTAAATAAACATAACTTGTAATGAAACATTAGTTTTGTTAGATTTAGTTTTCATTTAAGCCGCATGGTAGCGCTAGTGCGCGCGTCTAACGCAACTAGGAACAAAAAACTTTTATATGGACCAGGGACCCGTCCACCCATTCCCCGATAAAAGCCTTTAAAAGACTTACCTCTCGAAGTACAACCCACTAAAAGAATAACCCTTTTGGAAGAAATATACAACTTAGTTGTTTGTTAAACTAGTCATTCACATAAGGGAAACCGCTTAAGAGCAGCAGTAAATTGATATTGATATCCCTCTTACTGCGTAACCAAATATAAGGGTAACCCTTAAAAATAGTGCTTAAAAAGCCAATAGAACGGCTTTTTATAAGGGTAACCCTTATAAATAGCGCTTAAAAAGCCAATCAAATGGCTTTTTTAAGTTAAAGGGATATTGGTATCACTCAAAATATAGCGCTAAAAAAGCAAAATCGAGCAAGACATACATGGAACGGATTTGGTAAGGGTAACCCTTATAAATAGCACTTTAAAAAGTAAATCGATCGATACGGCTCTTTCAAGCGATACGGCTTTTCTAAATAAATCCTTATAAAAAACCCATTCGAAACCCCTTGAATGGGATAGCGGGCCGGTCCCTGATATGGACTTTACATGGCAAACAATAGCCATCATACCAATAAGTACAGTTCTTATTATATCTAACCTGTGGTTACCTCGTCAGCCATATTGCTTGGCTTGTCATTGCGTCTCTCGTATCTTGTTTGTTTATTTTTGTAAATTTCTAATTGATTCATTATAAATTTGCGATCGTAGGTAGTGAAAGGTGATTGAAAACTTTTTAGTGAATACACTTTGTGAAAATGCCACCGAAAAGACGGTTTATAACATGTGAAGTTTGTGGAAATCGAGCTAGTCGCGAAAATATGGAAAAAAGGATGTTTATGGCGAAATTTCCCTTGGATGAAGGCCGGTAAGCATAAATTTAGATATGTTTAGCCGTGCAGCAGGCTATAAACAAACAAAATTAGATATTTTATTTCGATTTTCATTCTGTAGAGATGTACTGTAACTATCGATAACTGTACGCAAAGCATGTCGAATTGCGTGAGAACTTGTATAAAATATGACCACAAAAATACATATAATTATTATTTTATTAAAGCTGATGCGTACATTAAAATCCCCGCTTGTGTTCTTTTTCTCGATTTTATTTGTCAAGTCCATTTTTAAACGAATTTACTCGAGGTGCACTGAAATTGATTCGGACAAAACTTACATTTACGCTGAAAAATTTCCTGCCATACATCAACAATCATTCTTTGATTCATTTGTTAGGAATCTGGTAAATAATGAAGATTTAAAACCTTGGATATAAGAAAATATACCTCTGTTTTAATATTTTCAGATGCAAGCAGTGGGTCAAGTTTGTGGGAAAAGAAGATTTAATATATGTTCCACTAGAAAAATTACATAAATTGAAATATGTATGTGGAGATCACTTTGAGAACAAAGATTTTAATAAGAAAAAAAAATAGTAGAATTATTTTATTTCGGGCCACATTTAAGTCCGTCCTTGTATTAGACCATTTAAACAAATATCTGCTATACAACATACGACTTAAATGTGGACTCAATCTTAACCTCTAATTTCGATAAAGAAACTTGTTTACATGGATGGACCTAATTTCAACCCCGTCCATTTTATCGATATCGACAAAAACAGCAAACTACACTATTTTAGCCCGTTACGTTGGCACCCTTGCTGTTTTGACGGTTCTTTGTTGGTTCGTTGATGTAAGTTGGTATCTGAGCGCCATGCAAACTGATTCTATTGGCTAGTATGAGAGTCCCGCCTCTTAAAACGTAGTGATTATATTCTGTTTGGCCCATATATACACGTGTTGTTTTTATATTTAGTAGTAGGAAAAATAAATCTAGTATTGTATTTTATTTTAGGTTTAATTAGATCCGGGTCAACCATACCCTGACTCGGAACCATTAGTTTTTTGGTTTATTTTGCCCGGGAGCACATTTAGGACAGGTATTCGCCGTTACGTTATTCTCGCCACAGCGGTAGCAGACCAGTCTGGGTGCTGCCCTGTAATACCTTAGGGTATGGCCGTCCATGCGGCAACGCACGCAGAAGTCAACAGGGCCCCTATCAAGGAAACGTTTTTCGAGGTGGCTGGTTTGTAAACTAAGTCATGAGCCAGTGACTTAACCAAATCCCTGTTGGGTTCCGCGAATCGTTCGGCGCGTTGAGCCGCCGCCTCAAGTTGTCGACAACTGTCTTTAAGTTCGTTAATAGATTGGATAGGGAATAAAGCCAGTTGTTTTGAATAAAAAGGTTATATTTTGTAGCAAAATACTAAGTTTTTCATGGTCAGACAAAGGAGTTTCTAAGCGTGAGTAATAATTGAGCATGACACTGACGTAAATAACAATAGTTTCATCAAGCCCTTGCGTCCTTGAACTAATTTTAACTAAAAGGCGTTCATTTGTAATCAACAGGTAAATAGTCGCGGAGCAATGTAGGACTTGCTATTATATTATATTTCAATTTTAATTTGTGTACCGCACTAAAACGCGTGGCGCAGGCTGGTGCTGCAGTAGGTGTAGGTGATGTAGGTGCAGAGGCCTCGGGGTTAATGTCCGCGGAGTCAATGCACTTTTGAAATTATCTAAAATATTATCTAAACTCAAAAGTAATTTCTCCAACTGCTCGCTTAATTCGAGGTGGCTCGTAGATTCTGATTCGGAGGGCGATAGGCGTGTCAGGCGGTGATAGAGGTGATGGGAGGTTGCTTGCACTCGGTTAAGCACCTTTAAAGAAGTGTGGCGTTACACCGAAGTCTGCAATAGATCATGTAGCTCCGCCATTTTAGATGCTGTGATTAGAAGCTCCTCGCTGACGTCGCCCTCGTAATCTGCGACCTCATCTGTTGGTATCTCGGCATTTAGTTTCCTAACCTGGCACCGCAAGTCCATGACAGTAGCAAGTGGTACGCCTACTCGTACTTTTACCTCATACTCGAGTTCATCTTTTTTTAATAAGTTAATTGCGATAGGACGTTCTTCAAATGTAGAATTTGACATGATTATATTCTAATTTAAGTAATGTAAGAGAAATAACAGCGACAGTGACAGCGAACAGTACTGATATCTAATTAATTTTGAAGGGTAAATATTTGGTTTTTATGGTAGCGAACCTCTGTGTACCTAGTTATGCAATTGTCGTTAAGTTGTTTGTATTATATTTAATTTGTTGTAAAAAAAATAAAAAAAATGAGCTTATCCGGGAGAAAAGAAAATTGAAGTTAAGGTTGGATGGAATGGTTGAAAAAAAAACTAGGGAAAAAAAAACAACCCTTTGAGGCCTTAGATGGAATGCCTCATATGTAAGTAATAAGACCGGAAATCTCGACCGTCCACACCGGACCACAACAGTGCAAGCACTGCTGCTTCCTGTGGGATTATTTGGTGAGACCGTGGTAATGACCCGGGCGGACCGTGCATAAAGGTCCTACCACCTGGATAGATAGTAGTGTAGCCATAGCTGAACCACGCGCGCCGTATTTATAATAATTACCGGTGTAAATCTTTTATCTTTTTTATCTTTTTATCTTTCGATCAACTACTATGTATTTAAATATAATTTCAAAAACATGGGTTTCTTCAAGCTTTTAAGCTTCACAATTAACGGGGAGAATCGAAATAATAAAAATAAAATTACCTCAGAATCGGGGAAGATGTTGTAAAGACTGTACACGATAAAATCTGGCCATGCATGATCTGGTGTATCTTTGCGATGAATGCATATTTTCAAGCAGTTTTTTTTTAATATGTTGTATAATTATAATACTATATAATTAAATAAAATAGTATCATAATGTATGGGTATGTGTTAGTTTTCGCCAAATATATTCTATCATACCTTTCATCTCTTGTACAGCGTTTTTTGACAATATTCACTCACTTCCTGCTTCTACGCCACAACAGTATTTATATTGTTACAAGCAGTTTTACCCACAATAGAATGTCGTCTTACGAAAAAAATACTTTTTGAAACTCATTTCTATTTGTAGTAGTCAGGAAGACTTTTTACTCCAAGCACTGAAAGTTGTTTTTGTATGGGAGGCATTTATTTGTCAAAAAGTCAAATTCGCCAAAGTTAAAAAACCTCAGAACTATCTTAATCTGAATATAATCAGGAAAGTTTTAACTATTGTGGTAAGATAATTTAATAAGGTATAATTTGGCTTGTATAATTAATAATAATAAAATGTTTTAAAACGGAGAATTTGGTAAGACTGTCAGAAGATCGTGTACAAAAAAATAAAGGTACTGTGGATTATATAAGGGTCTAAGATACAGACGCTCTTACATTTTATTATGATTGTATTTTTATTATGTAGTTTCATAACCACTGACTATTACAAAAAAGTGCTGCTTGAAAATTAGCATTCATTAAAAAAATACACCAGATCATGCATGGCCAGATTTTATCGTGTACAGTCTTTATTTACGCTTTCTCTTAGCCGACGTGGAGGTTGTGGCAAGCGGCTGCAAACTCGCGGGCGCCTCGCTCTCTGACACTGACTAGGAGCCGAAGAGGTCGCGGGCGGTCGGTGGCGACGTCACGCTTGGTAGACTTGCCGCGATGGTTTTTCTGCCCTTGCTAGTAGTCGATTTCATGGATGTTCTAGGCTTGCTCTGGACTCGTTTTTTAGTTACAGCCGGCTCGAGTGGAGTTGACTGAGTGTAACTCTCCGCGTCCGCAAAGAAGGGATTGTTGGATGCCCTGAAATAATTAATAAAACGTTACATATTAATTTAAGTGTCTAGTAGAGAAGCCACAAGAGTTCTATAGGTCCTAAGGAGGTCTATTTCGGCATAAAAAGGCTTAGACATCGTGAAAGGTTCGCGAGCAACCCATGAGACAATTTAAAATAAAAAAAGAATTAACTGAAAAATAATTATGCTTTCTTGCTGGTTTAAAATTAGATGGTATAAGGGTTTGGTGATGAAGCAGTCATCGTAAAGTTCAAATAAATAAAATAAATTAAGTTTGCACTTACATACTTGATTTCTTGATTTTCCTGAAGGCACGACACGACACTTTAACCGCACTTATCAACACTTATCTCACGAATTCCTTATTTAGTAGTGTACTTGAGGGCGCAGGTGATGATTATAATGTGATCGGGGGGGCAGATCAGGTCAATATATAGGGCCGATTTCTAAAGCTGCATCCATCAAACATATTCCTCAAATAATAGAACTAAAAAAATAAAATTAAAAATATTTAGTGAAATATCGTCTTTACGGTATCAGCGCATAAAGTAGACATTTGATAATAATATTTTAAGCCATAAATCTCCAGTATGCATGCACTCCCTACTGCCCCATATTTGGTGCGGTCTCAGATTCGCGAGCTCGGTGCCTGCAATTTGAGACAACAATCGTAAAAGGAAGGCGTATGTACATGCGCTTCTGGAGGTACTGTTAAGGGAATTCAGCTAAGATTGGTGATCAATAGAAAAGTATATAGTCAACCAATTTAACAGGACCTAAATTTTTCGGGGTATCACTTTATACTGGTATACATTTAAGTAATAGATAAACCAAATTAACTTGATTCTTGCTGTTTTTGAAATGTATAAATTACTAACTAACTTCAATACATATCATATATTTTTTAAGAGTAATAATGTACAAGATAAACGTACTAATGCTAACTTCTAAAGTTTAAACCCACCCTCCATTTTGCTTTAACACATCAGTCAAGTAAAAATATCAAATAATCAAAAATAAAATCATGTCAGTTTAAACCAAATTTTAAAGAGCAAATTTAATTTTCATGGCAGAAAAACAGAATTGCGAAAAATAAGTTTATTTGTTTTCTGCCATGCAAACAACTGCAATAGCCGTTAAGTAAAATCGTGCCTTATATATCTCTGATTATCCTACAAAACAATGAACTAAAACTATTTAAATTATAAAAGTCAAATTTAAAATTTATTTATTTAGTCAATGCATTTTTCATTCGGAAACTTGCTAGCAATAAAACTGTCGAAATTTGATGTACACAGCGAGCGATCAGCGTTGAAATAAAATATCAGCGACTTCGGTATCAAACAGACATAATTAACAATGTTATAACTTAATAGTTCCAGTCGATTTATTTATTAAAGTTTCAGTTCACCATAGGATTTTTTACTTTATTAATTAATTATTAATTTCATTGAAGTATTCTATACAAATAACATCACCAACGCCATCTTACGCTAAACAATAACATTAGCGAAGTACTTAGTTACACTGCACTGGCGCAGCGCGTGAGTCACTTTGTTATCCGATTAGCAAATGTTAAGTAAGTACCCATCTTTCTTAATAGATGTCATACATAACAATCTCTCATGACTTGAATAATATACAAATGTGGGAATAATTAGTGTAATTCACTTGATATAATACTCTTGCAATAAAGTGGGTTTTAAGTAGAACTGAAGAGAGCTTGAAACCAAAAAATATTTGTAGTTATTATATGTTGATTTAACAGTATTAATTGAAAAAGACCTAAATCGCGCTATCAAAGTTTTTATGATCGGGTGTATATATAGATTAACGTTCTAACATTATGTTGGATCAGTAGAAATTAGTACGGGAGGCGCCTCTTGGAAAGTTTCGAAAGTCCACCTCGTCCTTAAACAATTAGTATGGAATTGGCCACTCCAGAAAACTGTTAGCGGGACTATCCTACATTAGTACGGTTATCGGAAAGTGTTAATGGGAACAAGTGAAATGTGAAAGACAATAAGAATTGAAAATGTGAAAGAAGGAAAATAAATTTATGAAAAATAAACCGGAGTGCCGTAAACAGATTGAAAGAGAAATAAGTTAAATTGAAAATTATATACAGCACTCCGGATTTGCTTCTTTTGTTGGAGAAAATTTTGTCAATGAAACTGGTCAAACCTACATTGCGACAGTATCAGCCGAGATGGAATTCTGTATCACTCGATCGATGGGTCAATTGGGGATTCCAGATCGTCCGAGCGCAGCGAGGTGATCCAGAGTCCCCAATAACACCCTACTAACATGGTACCGTCAAATTCATTTAAAGTCATATTTAATCATCACCGTTGTTGAAAACTGTAGGAGTGCCTATTTCATCCATAACTGATTGCGAAGGGGTCCTTCCTAGAAACATGGTGCCGTCAAATTCATTTAAAATCATGTTATCATCAACGTTGCTGAAAAGTTGTCTGGGAGTCTTTGTCTGAGTTGTTTAATTAGTTAAATCTTAAAATGTACGCGCACTTCTGTCTGAATTGCTCTTCATCTTGTGTTGAAAATCGAGTCTCTCTGATTTCTCTGAGCTTGTTTTCTAATCTGAATCCTAAACGCGGATGTGGAACCAAATAATCTTACATACATTAAATCACGCCTGTTTCCCAGAGGGGTAGGCAGTGACCACTTCTTTCCACTTGCTACGATCTTGACAAATTTCTTTCGCTTCTTCCACATTCATACATCTATCATTATCATTCATAAATAATCTTACAAATTATTAATTTCGAATATATCAATTTGTCTATTCGGATTGAGAACCCTTAATCCATTAAAGAGTTTACATCGCAAGCTGCTTGCCACTCAATCCGTCTTTTAAAATCTTCAGAAAGATTTTCTCTAAATTCATTCCATAGACTGACAGGATCTGCAACTTGACAAAACACTAACAAAATAGTAAAGAGTTCTCTCGTCATGAACGGAGACTGACAAAGGGCCGCCTCTTGAAGTGTTGTACGCCAATGTTGGTCATCTTCAAGTAACCCAAGTGCCTTGCAAGCAGATTTAAATGTTGGTTGTACAACACCGTTTATAGTCAGTGATTCAAACGATGTTGGACCTCGAACTTCATGTAAGATCATTCGGAGGTGGTAGCACTCTGTATTATTCGGGTGTACGGTGTAAACCCTACCCAACGCGTGCTCTTTTTTTAACACCTAGCCAAACATCTACATTTGCTCCTCGTTTTCTTCTTTCAAATTTATTATTGTTCCAAACATAATATGCCGGTACTTCACAGTATAATAAAGTTTTTGCAAAATCATCTACATAGTTGAAAGAATGAGGTCAGTGTTGTTTTTGGTGGACTGGATACCCTATCAGCCAAATTAGATGGATTGAAATAAACTCTTTGACCGTTTTCTAAATGCACCGCCAGATGTATAACTGTAGGATATCGCTCATGAATACGAAACGAGGATTCGCCAGACCGCTTCAGCACTACTTATATACCTTCCACTTTCATACATTTTCACTTCATCTTTCGAATCCTCCAGTGTAACAGTCGCTTGATCCGACCCCTTATTTACATATTTGTAAATGAAGTCTGTTTTACTTCATTTATAACGTTATTTATTTATTTGTGGCGGTTAAAAAAAAAAAAAAAGATAAAAGATGTTTATTCAGTAAGTAGGCCGCACGGGCACTTTTACACGTCAAAAATCTACCAGCGCTTCGCAAGAGACCACTGCTGAGAAGAAGCGCCGCAAGAAACTCAACAGTTAGTCGTTTTTTAAATATAGGTACAATTTTAAAACTTAACCTAGCATTATATAAAACAATGAATCTAACATACGATAAGAAATAAATGTATTCACGCGTAGTTGAGCAGGAAAATGTGTCAAAACTCTGAGTTTTCTCCAGAACTAATTGGTAGTAAGTAATAGAAAATAATTATGAAAAATTATACTTAATTATGATGGTGTAATACAACTACATAAAAAGTTTCGATACATTCTCCTACAGAAACCGTGTCCCCTAGACAATATACAATGTTTACATATTTCTTACGATGAAGTTATTATTAAGTTATTTGGGTGTTTAGTTTAGGCCAAGCACTTTTATCTGATAGATAGTCCTCGACCCTATAGTAAGCTTTAGACATCAGCGACTTTTTCAAGTAAGTTTTAAGTACTGGAAATGGTAACTTTAAAACTTCGTCAGGTAATTTATTATAGAAATGGATGCATTGACCTACAAATGATTTAAAAACCTTACGAACACGAAATTTTTTAGTAGCTATTTTATTTTTATTTCTTGTATTAAAATTATGTATATCACAATTCTTAATAAAAGAGTCCTGATTTTTAATGACATAAATAATATTCTCATAAATAAATTGTGACGCTACTGTCAAAATACTAATTTCTTTAAATAGTAATCTTAAAGAATCACGGGAGTTTAGGTAATATATAGAACGGATGGCTCTTTTTTGTAACACGAATATAGTCTGTATGTCAGCAGCTTTTCCCCAAACCAGAATACCGTATGACATAACACTATGAAAATAACTATAATAAACTAAGCGAGCTGTCTCAACATTCGTAAGTTGCCTGATTTTCCTAACAGCATAAGCTGCAGAACTTAATTTACCTGCTAGTACTGCTATGTGGGGACTCCATTGCAAGTTTTTGTCTATAGTTATCCCTAAGAAAAGCGCCTTATCTACCATTTCCAAACACTCGCCATTTAGAAATATACTAGATTCTACCGGTCTAACATTAGGCAAAGCGAACCTAACACATTTAGTTTTCCTAGCATTGAGTAGCAAATTGTTACTAGTAAACCAATTATGTACTTTACCTAGCGTGGCGTTTATCCTAGTGTAATTGACGGATTTTCGGTCTACCTTGAAAATCAATGATGTATCATCAGCAAATAGCACAATATCACAAATATTCTCTATCATGGGTGGTAAGTCATTAATGTAAACCAAAAATAAGAAAGGACCTAATATGGAGCCCTGAGGCACACCTAATTTAACAGCTGCTCCAATGGACTGTGTTCTGTTTACAACAACCGTTTGTGTCCTATCACTAAGATATGAGGACATGAGATTTAGAGAATTATTAGTCAGACCATAATGTTCTAATTTTAATATGAGAGTCGCATGATCTACGCAATCGAAAGCTTTGGAAAGGTCACAAAAAATTCCTATTGCATCACAAGATTTCTCCCAAATATTGTATATATATTTAATGAGTACAGATGCTGCATCAGTTGTGGATCGTCCTCTGGTGAAGCCGAACTGATTACTGTTAAGCAGTTTATTTCTATTGAAGTGACCTAACATATCATTTAACATTAACTTCTCAAAAACTTTACTTAAAACAGGTAGAATAGAAATGGGACGGAAATTCGTTAAATCACTCATCTCACCTGATTTAAAAAGTGGTATGACTTTACTATATTTCATAAGATTTGGAAAGACCCCCTCTGAAATGCAATTATTGTAGATTAAAGCTAAGTGAGGAGCAATTATATCTATGACATGATGGATGACTTTAACTGAAGTTCCCCATAAATCCTCAGTTTTTTTTAAACTGAGCGATTTAAATACCTTAACAATAGTAGCTGAATCTACATAGCTAAAATCAAAGCTAACATTACATTTAGTAACATTAGCACAAAGTGATTTTTGAGCTTCAATCGCAGATGATTGAAGACATTTCGTGGTATTAATGGCTATGGTGGAGAAATAATCTTCGAACGCTAAGGCCACGTCTTTGTTTGAGGTGATTTGTTTGTCACCATTGTTTAGAGCGATTTTATCATCACGAGTTTTTGATTTACCTGTTTCTCTATTTATTATCTTCCACACAGTTTTTACCTTATTGTCAGAAGCTTTGAGTTTAAGACTTAGAAAGTTTGACTTAGCAGTCAAGCAAACTTGCTTGAAGGTTTTTGAATAATTCTTAACGTAAACTAAGAAGTCGGCGTTCTTGTTCTCCTCCCTCTCTCTGTAAAGTTCATAAAGCCTGTTTCTACTTTTATGAATGCCTACAGTAGCCCATTCACTAAACTTAGTTTTTGCCCTAGAAATAGTTTTCATCTTAAAATGATTATTAAATTGATGAAGAATTACACCAAACAAATCTTTATAAATACTATTAGAATCATTATGTGAAAAGGATAACCCACAGAGATTACTCTGAACTTTATTTTTAAATAGTTCTAAACGATTGCAAGTTATGTGTCTGTATGTTATTGTCTGTGGTTCCTGATTAAAATCATTTAGAAAGGAAGCCTTTTGACCACTATGATCTGAATTAAAGCAGTTAAATATTTCCTTATCCAAACATTCACAATTACAAAAAATATTGTCTAAGCAGGTAGCACTTGAAACACCTATCCGTGTAGGTTCAAAGAACAAATTACCTAAATTAAAAGATTTAAATAAACTTAAGATCTTAATAGTATTATTTGACGTTTCTAGTAAGTTAACATTAAAGTCTCCACAGACAACAACATGCTTTTGAGTTTTACATGCTAATTTTAACACATTTTCCATAGTAGATTCAAATGTGCTGAAATCAGCTGATGGTGGTCTATAAACACAAATAATTATGTAATTTTCTAGTTCTATGCAAGAGATTTCTATAAGCCTCTCTATGGATAGCCTAACAATATCATTCCTTTCTTTGGACTTAGCGGTACTTTTAGCAATTATTAAAGAACCACCATGAATGGCGGATTTTCTAGCAAAAAAACTAACTAATTTGAAATTTATAAAATCAAAAATTAATTGATCCGGTCTAAGCCAATGTTCTGTAACACACATAATTTGAACATTTTCAGTATCTAAAAATAATCCTACTTCTAATTCTTTGCTGGAAAACCCTTGAATATTTTGGTGAATTATATTTATACTCAAAGGTGTTTCCGCTGTCCTATACTTTAGTTTAAATGATTAGGAATGGCATTTGTGCCACTATTGTACTTATTTGGTTCTATATTAAAGGCTAATAGTTCTACCAAAGTCAAAATATATTTCTTTGGCAAATGAATTTTTTCAGATGTTAGCGTGAGGCGCTTTATGAATTTATTTAAGTCGAAGAAATGATATTTACCATTACAGCAAATAGCATTATACATTAAGGAATTTAAATTTGCGATTTTATTATTATAATTATATGGCATATTTTGTGAATATGGTAATGCACAAAGTATAATTTTACCAATCCCGGCCTCTTCAATAACGTTTAATATTGACATTAATCTATCTACACTAGCCTTATCTATGCCTATACTGTTTCCTACTAAAATCACTAGAGTAGTAGAACTGTCATAACTTCCCTTTGATATTAAGTCACATAATTGCATAAGACTTGCATTATGATAACAGTAATTTGTTACATTTTGTGTCAATTTATTTCTTAGCATGGAGCCCATTCCAGACCCTATCTGATCTGAATAAATAATAGTTTTAGTATTACTAATTTGTCTAGGGGACTTATCTAAGACTACTTTTGGAGAACATAGCACAGAAGTATCAAGAGCCACATCTGGCTGAACCACAGCAGCTGGTGAAGTTCCTAAACATGTACAATTATCAATTCCATTATTAATTAGAGAATTAAAACGGTCCTCATTATATCTACTGCTCTCCAGCAATTGTGTGAATGCCAGCATGTGCTCCTTGATCTCGCCTTGAGCCGTTGAGTATTTTAATGAAATATCCTCTAGTTTATGTCTTAATCTAATTATCTCAGCATCTAATTTCTTAACACTTAATTCATGGTTAGTCATATTTAAATCTAACTGTTGATTACATTTTTGCACCCTATTTTTCATAACTGATAACTCTAATTTAATTTTAGAATAGTTTTTAATACATTTTTGACTTTTTATAAGCTTTTGAGTACGCCTTATGTATTTGTTTATTCTCACATACTTTTTCAACTTATTGCTACTATTAAAAAATATCAAGTTCTTAATGTTACTGTCCCTATTATCCTTATTACCGATCATCTCCTGATACAAATTTTGTGTAATTGAACTGTCATAACACTCACGTTCTTTCCGAAGGTAATTAAACTCTTCATTAGCAGCACCCAGTTCTTCTTCAAGGTTAATTATACGGTTTAGTGCCACTTCATGGGTAGAAGCACACTGGTTGAAGTTATCTACCAGGGTCTGCAGCTGCTCCACCTTGTCTTGTGAATCTAACAATTTATAGTCATACTCAACCAGGTCGTTCCTTAACACTGCGTTTTTGGCCAACATTTCCTTTTGCTCTTCCTCGCAATCTTCCCTTTCCCTTAGTAGCTGGTCATTTAAGGCATTGGCAGCTTGCAACTCTTTCAAGGTAGCCTTAAGTTGTACCTCAAGCTGGCGTGTAGTGGCCTTGCGCGATTTGATGTTAGATGCGGGCATGGTCTCACAGTTACTCCACAATCACACTGAAAGATATTAAACTAGTGAGTAAGTGTTGGGGGAGATTGATAAGCAGGTTATTTTATGCAAGGATGTGTGTGAATAGATGTTGGTGAACAGTGTATCGTGTAGGGCAATGTCTGTGGCAAATGTGACTTGTCTGAACTCCACTTCCACTGTTTGTCAAGTAAAGAGAGATCGCACGGTGCCAATGTTTGTATTAGACGTCGCTCACGGATTCAGCAATGAGCAGTGAAAAGTATGAATGTAAACACAGTGTTAAAAAACAATGTAAAAAAAGAATAGAAAAAAATACTCCCCAGGTTTTCTTGATAAATTTGAAAAAGTCCGTTGACGGTTGACAGGCGCTGCTGCGAGCGACCTGTTTTAAGTTTTCTTCTACTTTTATGGACTTGTCAATAATTATAAACTTACTAACGGCTAAAACAACGTTAACTATAAGTTTATTAACATAAATTACTTCAATTTAAAATATTTCTTAATAGAAATAAGCGGAGGATAAAAATTTGACGTCTGGAAGCTGTCAGTACTACCACAGATATACTGATTTGGAAACCGTTTAGAGCACACGCTATCTTTCATACACGGAGACTTGTTATTAAAGTTGCCACAGGGGCCATGTATCATGTTCGACCTGATTATTTGATAACGTTTCGGATCAGCATCTGGATTCGGAATCTCTGCGCAAATAATATTGTCAATCATATCAGCAGAAATGTGCTCAATTAGCCATAAGAGAATGTGTATGTGTGGGAGACCACGTTTTTGATATTCCGCGGAATACATGTAACATCGAACTTCACCAAAAATTCTGCCCTTATTTATCAAATCCATATGTCTTTGAGGCGAAATATTCTTGCTATTAAATCATGGCGGTCGTAGGATTTTTGATTTGGATGCAGTAGCTTTGTAATTTCTTCCCATTTAGGGTTGCAAGTAAAGGTGATAAATAAATCCGGGCGGCCATAGTGCCGGACGTATGTCATGGCGTCCTGGGTCCGCTCATGCATACATCTTGGCCCACCGGTGAATGAGGATGGCAGTACAACAATTTGACCTAACTGATTAGCTTCTATCTTGTTGACCAATCGCATCTTTTAGGTGTATGTAGCTCTCAGCTCGGAGTTTTGCCTGATTGTACCTAATGAAATTAAGTCTCTCAGTCTCTATTTTGGCGTACTGGTCCACATGTATTGGCTAAATAGAGCACAGAAGTAAAGCAAAATAGAAACTGGCAGCTGAAACTGTCTTTTTCAGAGGTAGTTTAGTGTTGGGGTACCCACTGTGATATACCTATCCAATAACCGTCTTCTCCATGGCTGAACATTAACGGGTACTGTAAAGCATCGTATGACCAATGAATTTCACTTATGCGTTGTAGTTGACTACTGCGACTTTCTAATGTAATATCCCGTTGCTCAAACTGTTGATCCAATAGCACTAATACTTCATTGACAGCAGGGCTATTGGCTATTGGCTCTGTGAGCACCTTGTGGATTTTTTCCGCATTTATAACTAACTACCTTGAACGTATCGCATGAAGCAGGCACCTTGTCAATAACACACTTTAGGTCTTTAATATAGGGATTGACTTCGTGTAACATTTTTTGAAGCTGCTTGACAATGTTTGGCTTCAAATGCGGATAGTTGGCTAGTCTTAAATTTGCTTCTCTTTCATCTTCTCCGACAAAATAAATCTGTAAAAACAGTGCTGCTTTTCCAGGTTCTGGTAATAAACTTCCTGCTAAATGATACACCTGCCCTTGTACTTTAAATGTCGGCGTAAATCCATCACCTCCAACCTGTTTTCCACCAAAAGACGATATCTGAAAACAATTATTGTATTTACGGACATTAGCCATAAAATGCTTGTGATCAGGATGGAGATCCATCAGTAAACTGTAAAGTGGTTCAGGAGGTTTACTGAGTGAATTGAGTTGAACTTTTCCACTGCTGCAACCAAGCCCAGGGGTCTCGTCTTTCCACTTAAGCGCGTTACACCATTGACATTTCTGACTCATATTACCTATTACTACTAATTTGTCAAATTCGTAATCTATTTCGGGCTGATAAGACATTGCCGATTGACACTTAGTATTCCATTTTATTGCATTCAAACAATATCGATATCGATTAATATTAGAATAAACATGGATAAGGTGCAATCGTACACAAATATGATTATATTTAATAACGTGTAAGATGTGCGAAGAGTCGCAATATGTGATAAAAAATATGAATTTAGGAAAGTTGGAGGACACTGCTTAAATTCCCGCCTAACTGCGCCAACATAATCGGATATATGACGCCACGCCTCCGTATCAATATTCGATCTATTCTTCACTGTAACAACGGTGTGACGCCATCTATTCATAGCGGGGACACTTTCTATCTCATCGCACTTATAAATCTTTAATTCGATGAAGTGTGTCTCCAATTTAGCCTCGTTTGATTGACGTGCTATACCGTTCGCTACTCTTCTCGTAATATAGCTAACTAGCGGTGGGTGATTTTTTTACCAATGCTCTCCAAAGCTGCAGCGTCGTCCTCGCTATCGCTACCGAAGAGGTCCCTCACAATTGCCTTCTTAGACTCGGTCTTCGCTTTTTTTGAATTTGAACTCGAAAAAGCACGATCTTCGTTCTTCGACCGTTTCTTTGAGGTCGTTTTCTCACTGCGCGATCGTGCCGCCTCATCATCCGAGGGGAATAAAATATCAGCGTGCTCAGACCTGTCATAAAAGAAAAAAACATTGAGTTTATTATTTTAATACACCGTTTTAAACTGACTCGTGGGAGTGTATACATGTATATAATTATAATACTTATCAACTTGAAAACTAAAATTGTCCTCTGAATATAACAGTCTTGTTGAGATGTGTTCGTATCGTTTCCCTACTTAATTTTAACAAATTGTTTTCATGTTTAAATCTAAGGTTAAAAATTAAAATATATTTCAATAATGGATTTTATGAGAAAATATCTGTGGTTATCTAACGGATCTTGATGAAAAATATGATTTTGCAAATTATTAAAAAGTGACTGAACGTTTCGCAGAACTTTCAAAACACATTTGGCAAAAATTAGTTCTGTCATAGCTTTGTTTTTCATATTTTCTCTAAAAAAAGATTCAGCGTAACAACATAACTTAATGACGTCGTTGGATGGATATGTGAGATAAAGTTTGTCTGTTTGTGAATAGTCTTTTTTGACAATTAATGAATTGGAAAATATTTCAGACGATGTTGACACTAAACTCTGTACACAAACGTCACATTTGATTTTTTTCGTTAATTTTCTGACCACAAATCCCGACACGTGTGAAACAATCATCATAGACATTTGAGACAATGATGCAGTATTGTCTATTAACACTATTTGCTCGTCGAAATTAGTTTCTTCATTTTGAGCATTAGCAATTAGCATCATTACTGTCTTGCAGCAATTCTTTGAAAATTTTATTATAATTTGATGAACTATTAATTTTATCTATTGTGGACAAGGCGCTAGTAGACAATACTGTGATTTTTTCTAATTCCAAGCAATTTCCGCTCTCGCTTATTTTTATTTTTGTATGGAATAACAATCTTTTATACGCAGAAATGAAGTTTTTTACGGTTGGGTTGTTATTAAATCCCCCTTTGGATCTGATGGCGCTGAAAAATGTTTCCAGGTGGTCTTGCGACAATTTATACACGGGAAGGAACTTTAAGTGGTCTTTTTTTTCTATGTAACTGACATACATCCATTTCACCGAAATAATGTTAAGTATAAACCCCAAAAAACCAAGACGTCTCTGCGTATTTATTACATATCTACCATCTTGACATTTGAGCGATTGAAAATACTCGTAAACTTCATCTATTTTACAAAAAACATCCTCTTTATTAGACGAACAAAGAGGCTTTTTGAACCCGTAGTTGTTTAAATTTTTTGAATTGAATATATCAAAGATATCATTCACATGGTGAAGAAACTGCACTGTAGCCTCAGAATTCTGAAATTCATCAATACAAAGATCCTTGTTACAAACTTCAATGGCAACACCCACTGACCTGCTTAGCAATTGGGGTCTAAAGGTCTTGTAACCAGGCCATAAAATCCAAAAAAAAAAAAATGCAATTGGGCAGTTAGCCTGACTTTCATCTTTTGAGTTCGGAAATCAATGTGTCGCGCTGAAAGTTTATTCGCGTGATGTAGACCTTCGCTCATTTGTAAAGACTGCAAATTTTCGACAAATCTGAAATCAATTTTACGCCCCTTATTGTCATAAAATATTTTGTGGTCGGCGACATAATTCCTAATTAGTTTGATTAAGTGACATGGATCAAATAAAATGTTGTACTTTTTATCATTGTTAAGTAGAGATGCACCAAGTGTTTGAGCCATAGTAAGATTCGATGCGATGCCGTCAAATGTTATAGCAACCACGTCACAATTTGTATCTTTTAATAAATCGAGACATTTTTAATAATCTTAATTTTTCACTAGCTGTGAAGCTTTTAGCCGGAAAAAAACCAACAGGCAGTTTCCAGTATCCATTTACAGCGACGACCATAAAAACAAGAACTTCCTTAGCAATTTCTATCTCGTCACCACACAAATCGTTTCCTACATTTACGTACCCATAGTGTTTTTTACCTACAAATTCTGTTTCTTCTCTTATTTTGATTTCATCAAAAGTCAAGTTAAGTCGCCTGTCGCACATCATCTGCTGCCCGTCGCCTGTCGCAAATGATCTGTTACCCGTCGCCTGTCGCATATAGGGTTAGGGTATCGAAACGAAAGTATCGATACCGTACTCGATACCAGTATCGGATCAAAAGTATCGATACCGGTATCGGTATCGGAAAAAAAGTATCGATACCTTGCAGTATCGAGTACTTTTTCATATTTCCCTTTGTCCGTTCAACCACACTTCTGTTTGGTGCAAAATTGCTGGTTGAAAACATGGAAAATAATAGGTAACTATTTGAATAGAGTTTTTTATGTGAATTGGTAAGTAAACGGGGGCAAAGGGAGTTTACTTTCACAAACATAAATCATTATCCATACGGAAAACGTTAGCACAGCAAAAATAACACTCATCAGCTAAGAAACTGTACGTAAACGTAGATATTTATTGCTTTGTGCTAAGTTGTCGGATGCATCTTATTTTATTTTTAAATAGAAGTTCTATTTTCAAAAAAGGTATCGAGTATATGTAAAAGTATCGATACCTGCTAGGTATCGTATCAAAAAGTATCGAGTACGAAAATACTCGGTATCGAAACAAAAATATCGAGTACTGAGTAGTATCGATACTTTTTTCGTATCCCTAGTCGCATATCATCTGTTGCCCGTCGCCTGTCGCACATCATCTGCTGCCCGTCGCCTGTCGCAAATCATCTGTTGCCCGTCGCCTGTCGCACTTCATCTGTTGCCGGTCGCCTGTCGCTCATCATCTGTTGCCCGTCGCCTATCGCTCGTCACCTGCTGCCCGTCACCTGCTGCCCGTCGCCTGTCGCACGTCACCTGTTGCCCGTCGTCGCCTGTCACCCGTCACCTGTTGGCCATCACCTGTTTCTCGGGTCGACGTGGGTCGATGGCTAGACGTGGTTTGTTGGGTAACGTGGGTTGATGGGTCGATGTATCGAAGTGACTTGTCGGGTTGTCGTGGTTTGTTGGGTCGACGTGGGTTGATGGATCGACTTAGTTCGACCCGACGATCCACGTCCGTCCACCCAACAAACCATGTTGACTCCACGAACCGCATCGGCCCATCGAGTCACGTTGACTCCACGAACCACGTCAACAGGTCGACCCGCGCCAACCCATCGACCCACGTCGATCCATCAACCCACTTTAAGGATTGATATAAAAAAAAAATCGATATCAGTTCCTGTTTTCTACACGATTGATTGATTTTATTGCTTTCTGTACAAAAAAAACCCGCCGACTGATAAATAATCGATAATGAGAGGTTTTATAGTGGACAACACTATTTGGAACTCACACATAGACATTCACCAACACATGTACATTTTTTTTTTTGACATGTCTCCAAGCCGCCTTTGTACCTATATCTTGTACATCCTATATCTATGGTAAGGACAATCAGTAGAATCCTGCATGCCGAGTGCGTACCGCGTGTGATTTCGCGAACAAAAATGTCGGCGGAAAGAGTCACGTGTTTTAATTTGGTTGCCGAAGTGGAAAAATATCCACTCTTATACACCTTTAAGTTACCTGAATATTCAAGAAAGGACCTGACAGAAAAAGTGTGGGCAGAAATTGCTCATAAAATAAAATTGACTGGTGAGTATTCATTTATTGTTAACATTTTTAATCAAATACAATTATGGTACTGCCAAGGAAGCGCTGCTCTAGGTAAAACAAAGTAGTTAGTCTACCATTTTCGTACAGTTGATCCTGCTGATCTGGCTGTTGGTACTTATATTACAAAAATCCAAGTGTCTTCCATTCATTCATTCATTCATTCTTTATGTTAATACGATCAATCATTCATTCAATTCGTTCGTTCATTATATTCTTGTTAACTGTTACTTAAATACAGACCGTTACGAGAAGTGTTTGCTTTTTCTTGATCCTACCGATTCCAATAGGTTATGAGCCCAGAGCACACAAATTATAAAAGTTATCCATGTCAATTTTATTTAATCATAACGACACAAGAATGGATCAGGGAAGTAAAATAAATATTCAACCTTTTAATGGCGACCGTTATAGCACGTGGAAGTTTCGAATCAAATCACTTTTAGCCGAACTCCAAGTGTCTTCTGTTATAGAAGGGTCTTCCCCAGAAAACCCCGACGCTTTATGGACTAGAAAAAACCTCATCGCTAAAGGTACTATTATTGAATATTTAGGCGACGCATATTTGAATTTTGCTCAAGACACTGACAAAGCAAAAGACATTATTGATAATCTTGATAAAATATATGAGAGACGAAGCTTGGCTACTCAATTGGCATGCGCAAGCAACTGTTAAATTTAAAATTGCAACGAGATGTAAGCCTTATTCAACACTTCACCAATTTCGATATTTTGATCACGGAATTAACTTTCGCTGGCGCCAAAATTGAGGAGATGGATAAGATCTCTCACCTGTTACTTACATTACCGGTTGCCTATGATGGTGTCATAACTGCGTTAGAAACACTTGGCGAGGATCATTTGAATCAGGCGTTTGTTAAAACGCGCCTCCTGGACCATGAAGTCAAAATCAAGAACGAGACAGTTACCGGATTGAAAGTACTTCACACTGCGAAGGACAAATTCTCAAGTCACGTCCCTAATCATTATAAGAAGAGAAATATAAATCGAACTGCCAGTTATGTTCCTGATTACAAAAACTACCTAAACTACCAATGCAAAGGACATCAACAATCAACAAATTCATCACATACCATTTCCAGAATGTACTGTGATTTTTGTGGAAGGCGTAATCATTTCAAACAGGATTGCAGTTATTACAAGAAGTCACAAGCAAACAGCGGCGGCAGCAGCGCTCGCCCGAGCTCAGTTAATCAATTCACCTTATAATAACTTATTTCAAAGTACTATAAAAATAACGGGGGCATTTTGATCACAGCGACAGACTTATTAGGTAAATTAACTCGATATAAAAATCAGTAATGAAAGAGCACGCGTCCAGCGAGTCCTGCGCAACGGCGAGGGGAGCGGGGGTCGAGGGACGCCGGGCTCGCGCCGGGCGGGGGCCGGACCCTTAGGCAGTCTTCCGCGGCCCTTGAGAGGATAGCACGAGTACTCTGCTCTGCCAACGAAGTGCCTACTCGCGAGTTTTAACGTTAATACAATCTACCTATTAAATAAACATTTTATAACATATTCTAGAGTCTCCTTTCAGCTCAGAAGTGCGATAGTAACTTGCGCCTATTGTTTACATTACGCGATAAGTGAATACCTATAGCGCGATATAGACGCACTAGCTAGTGTGATTTGATTGTTTTCGTTTAGTTTAGTACCTAATAATATTAATTACGTCGTGGTGTTCTTACACGAGTGTTTTCTTTATATTATGTGATTCGCGTCAACATTAGGTATACGAAAATGAGTGGTAATGTGGCGTTTGAAGACGAAATTAAACGCATACGCAGCGAACTCCTGAACAATCTAGAAAAGAAATTAAAGAAACGCGTGCGTAAACTTAAGAAGGAGGTGTACGGCGCGCCGGGTGCGCGCGACACCAATGAAGAAGGCTCGTTGACGCCGCCGCTGCCGAGGCCCACGACGACTGCGCATTCGACTCAATGGAGTGTCGGTATCAGCGCCGATGCTGTTCCAGCGTCACAGCAGCGGGGTTGCTGTCACCAGGCGGTGCATGAGGGCGTACCCTACGCTGCTGAGGCTACCGCGACGCGTCACCACGGCTACTTCACGAGCGCGTGGACCGGTCACGGTAATCAGGCGGCCTCACAAGCCACAGGGTCGGTCGCGCCATCGTCGGTGGGGCCGGTGCTGGATGCGCCAGCTCATCAGCGGGTTGCAGGTATCCCTGTGTCGCAGTCAGTGGCGCCGGGCGCCCCGCTTGTCGGCGTCGTCACCGCGGCGGAGTGCGGCTTGGCGGCCACGTACGCGAGCGCGGGCGCGGGCCTCCACACGCTACCACCGCCGCCTAGCGTCACGACTGTACCTACCGACGTCGGGTATGTCGCACCACAATCATTACTACGGTATGTAGGGCGAAGCGATCCCATACCAGAATATGACCCACAAAAATCATTAATTACGATGGAACTTTGGATTAGAAAAATAGAAGGCATTTCCAACATGTATGGCTGGGACGAAAAAACCACCATTTTTAATACTTCGTCCAAATTGAAGGGTTACGCGCGTCAGTGGTTCGACAATTTAATAGACGACATAATATGACCTGGTCTGAGTTTAAAACAAAATTAATGGTGGCTTTTCCGTCTCAAAAGAGCAAATTAAATATGTTGCGTGACCTAGTAAATGTAACAAGGAAGCCTGATGATGACTATATGCAGTTCTTTCACGATAAATTAGCTTTGGGCAATGCTTGCGGGCTGCCGCCGCCCTTAATAACGGAAATTATAATAGGTACAATCGGGAGCGAGATCGTAGAAGTCGGGGCGGTGTCAGCGGCTTGCAATGATCCCAATAAATTGCTTAAATACCTATCCTCACTACGCACTACCGAAATGATTAGCCCGATTGTGCAACGCTCAAATGCAGCCTTTAAAAAAATGAGATGCAACCTTTGTAAAAAGCGCGGTCATATTTCATCTAATTGCAATTACAAAGTGCGTGATAAGGCAACCTTTTGCACTTTTTGCCGTAAATCGGGCCACACTGAAGAAAAATACTTCCGAAAGGCTAAAAAGTGTACGTATTGTAGTAGATCGGGTCATATTAAAGAAGAGTGTCTAAAACTTAAAGCTCGAAGGTCTCACAACAACAATAATAATAATTCGAACGCGAGCGCGTCACAATCGCAGTCGGTGCATGCTATAAATGATCAATGTTCTAGCTCTAAGTATTATCTCAATGCAAAGGTCAATGACCGTCCAGTGGAAGCTTTTGTCGATTTCGGTAGCTCATGTATTACGATTACTTACTCTACGTCACGAAAATTAAATCTCGAGGTGCAACCCTGTCGATCGAACAGTGTTATCAGTGGTTTTGGTGGTTCGAAAATAACACCGATTGGTGAGGCATATGTAAAGGTTTGCGCCGACGAGGCCTCATGCGAGGCGCGCGCTTATATTGTACCGGATTCTGCGCAAGACATCGGTGTTATTATCGGCCAACCATTTACGGACTATCCGAACGTGTACGTCATCAAGACACCTACTTCTTTAAAAATGTATAACGCTAATAATTTAAGCGAGTTACCTGCCGTTTACGAGGATGTCGAGCGTGTAAAGTTGATCTCGGATAGTCCAGTCACCCTGTCGCCGGGGGTTAATAAAATAATAGTGTCGTGTGACCAATTACTGTGTGGACAGGCGTTCGTACGCCACACCGAACATAAGGCCCCGAAGACCGAGTGTGTCGTTCCACAGGGTAATATTGAGTTTTTCGATGGAAAAGCAGTCATGAATGTAATAAATACAAGTAATAATACATTTGACTTGCCTATTAACGTATGTGTAGCACGAGCCGCGATGAACGACAAAGCAAATACCTATAAGGTAGGCGATAATCTTGATTCAGACGTATTAAGGAAACTTGAGACGATCTTACAAGAGTATTCGGAATGTTTCTCGGGGTTAGACGACAGCAGAGTAGGCAAATGTTCTGTTAAGATGCATATAGAGTTGACAGATAAGGAAAAGGTCGTATATTATCGACCATATCGCATGTCAGCAAGTGATCGCGATAAAGTGCGCAATATAGTTAGTGACTTAAAGAGTAAAGGTATCGTGGAGGAGTCTACTTCACCATACGCGAGCCCCGTCATTCTCGTGACCAAGAAAACGGGAGAACCACGTATGGTGGTGGATTATCGTGCGCTTAACAAAATCACCAAAAAGGAGCGCTACCCTTTACCCTTAATACAAGACCAACTAGACCGCCTATCAAAAGCGCGTGTTTTCTCCTGCCTGGATATTTTATCAGCTTATCATTGCATCCAAATTGACGACAAAAGTAAACACTATACTGCGTTTATAACACCTGATGGCCTCTATCAGTACACTCGCATGAGCTTTGGCTTGGTCAACGCGCCGGCAGTGTTTCAACGCGCTATAGACGAGATCCTAGGACCGTTAAAGTTCAAATTTAGCACGGCTTACTTAGATGACATCTTGATTTATTCAAACTCGGACACGGACGCACTTGAACACCTTAGGGCGGTTTTACAACGAATTCGTGACGCCAATGTGACATTGAGACTCGACAAGTGCTCATTTTTAGTGTCTCATGTCGAGTATTTGGGACATGAAATATGTAACGGCGAAGTTAAACCTGCTCAACACAAATTAAATGCAGTGCGTGATTTTAAACAACCCGAGAACGTACACCAGGTTAGGCAATTCATGGGTCTGGCAAATTATTTCCGAAAATACGTACGCGATTTTGCCTCACTTGCACGACCTATCACGCTACTAACGAAAAAAGACCAACCGTAAATCTATGGCTCACGTGGACGCATTGAGTCGCAATCCTGTTGAGTCCGTTATGCGTTGCACAAATAAAGATTTAATAGAGAGCATGCAACAGGATGACGATTCAATCCGAGCTACGATTGAACAACTAAAGGACGAGACGTCTGTAGGTAAAATCAACGGTTTATCACGGGACTACACCTTTGAAAATAACGTATTATTTAGAATAATAAACGGACAAAATAAAGTAGTAGTACCACGCCAGTCCCGCTGGTCATTAGTACAAACTTTCCATGATAATAATGGTCACGCCAATTATAACAAAACCTATGACGCCATGAGGGAAAAATATTGGTTCAGCGGTATGAGACGATTTGTACAAAAATATGTCGGCGGTTGTATTTCATGCCAGTACGCAAAGAAACCAACGGGCCGTAAAATAGGACTATTGCACCCTATAGAAAAAATATCTATACCATTCCACACTGTGCACGTGGATCACCTCGGTCCCTTTTGTAAAAGTCCATCTGGCAAAATGTATATTCTAGCCATAATAGACGCGTTTACACGTTTTATCTGGATCGAGGCGGTACGCGATACTAGTTGCGATAAAGTCTTAAAAACATTTGATCAGTTCATCAAAACGTTCGGATTGCCAAGTCGCATAATAAGCGATCGTGGCAAAGCATTCGACTGCCACGAATTCAAACGATACTGTCGTGAAAGGCAGATCAAACATGTGCTAACCGCAGTTGCGAGCCCGAGGGCTAACGGGCAGATAGAACGGTTCAACCGCACAATTTTAGACGCCCTAGTCGCCTATGTTGGTGAGGAGGAGCAGGGCCGTTGGGAGGAACATCTTCCCAAGGTGCAACTAGGCATAAATTCAAATTATAATAATAGTACAGGGAAATCCCCGCTAGAGTTGTTATATGGTTTCCGACCACGCCTGTCGGGAGACATCTTAGTACCTACGAGATCTGATATAGGTGCGCTACGGTCGGGCGCTATCACTCGCTCACGGGAGGCTGCTCGAAAATCGAAAATTAAATTCGATAAGAAAAGACGTGAAGGCGCTTCATTTAAGGAAGGCGATCTCGTCCTGGCCGAGCGCAAGATATTTAAGAGCCCCCTCTTAAATATCGTTGCATTAATTTGCGCAGTGGCAAATTAATGCCACGTTTCGACGGCCCGTACATCGTGAAAAAGGTGTTACCACACGATCGATATCTAATTAAAAATAACAGTAGTTCTCGTGGTCGTTCATACGAAAATGTCCTTGCCAGGGACAAACTTAAGCCTTTACAATATCCTAGCGAGATTACCTCTGATTCTGTTTGATAACAGGACGATGGTAAAAAAAAAAAAAAAAAGTTTATTTTAAGTTGGCTTTATACGCATGTGTGTACAAGTAGATGATGTTGCTGTACTTAAAACATTAATAGTACTATTTGTTATGTATGTGTATAAATAACTTAAGAGATAATGTATATGTTCCATACCAATATTGCATACTTAAGTAGGTAGTTATTACTGTTGTGAGCCATTCGCCTATGGCCGTTGCAACTGTCCTTTTAATATGTGTAAGCGTACCTACTCACTATAATGTTGAATTGTCTGTGTTGTGAGCCACTAACCTGTGGCCGCTGCAACAGTTTAATTAATATATATTAATAGTAATACTAATACTGCTGAATGTTGTTTATTTATCTTGAGCTACAAATCTGTGGCCGAACAACCTATAATCTATCTACTGGGGTACCCTACTGAATTAAAGAACTAACTCAAACATGCATGATAAGACAGATACCACATAGGTGTCGTTACTTAAAAGGAAGGCTTCCGTAGACTAGTGGTAGATACAGGGTGTTATTTCTGTCAATGATCACATTAATAAGTGTCAGCCACTTACAATACACATCCAGTGTCGCCACTGTCGATAGACACATTAGTAAAGTGTCATCCACAGATGATAGACAACAGGGTCGGCACCTTCAGTGTCATCATCTGACAGACACATTAATAAGTCGTCTTATATAATCGTGATAGATGCCTAGCGCGTCGTCGACAGAAAGACATATTCATACGTGTCTTCATCATCTTACAGTGCCGGACACATTGGGAAGTGTCATACCTGTGACTTATGGTCTAATTTCTAGCAAGTGTTGGCTACCCGGGACGTGCAGCATCGTCAGGAATGGCCGACTGAAAGAGCACGCGTCCAGCGAGTCCTGCGCAACGGCGAGGGGAGCGGGGGTCGAGGGACGCCGCGCTCGCGCCGGGCGGGGGCCGGACCCTTAGGCAGTCTTCCGCGGCCCTTGAGAGGATAGCACGTGTACTCTGCTCTGCCAACGAAGTGCCTACTCGCGAGTTTTAACGTTAATACAATCTACCTATTAAATAAACATTTTATAACATATTCTAAGAGTCTCCTTTCAGTAAATAGTGGGTTATACAGGTTATACTACAAAATAATCGTTTTGATCTTAGCCAAAAACCTCACCAAAGAATCGGTAGATTTTAATCTTAAATTATTAATCTTATAACAAATTTTTGTTTGCCCTCACGAGCATTAAATCTTTTAATAATAACAAAAATGTTAATAATAAAATGTTAATGTTATGATCTTTTAATGTTGGGCTGATGGTGCTTCTCAGGGGATGGAGCACGAATTTTAACGAAGAAAATAGGCGTTCCACTGATACTTGTGTTGCAGGCGCTCCTAAAACAATTTTTGCCACAGTAGCTATTTCCGACAAGGTAGTATTTTTGTTGAGCCAATGCATTATGATGTTTTCCTTCAAATTGATTCGCGGCGTAACGCATAAATCGTGCAGACAAGCATTAAAAGACATACGTTCTGTTAAATTTCCTCGCGCTCTTTCGCTTGTTCGAAGCATTGCTTCAACGCCTTCAACTGAAAAAAAGTTCGTGCTTGTACTTGGTGTTGGGTTGTCTGCGGGATGAATAAGTTGAATTGACTCAGTATTACAATCCACTACTGTGTCACGTGCTTTAAGAATGTTGCTCTATCGGTGCACTTCCTTTAGAAGTGTTCTTGCTTTTCGGCACTGCTCTAAAGACAATAGAATATTCAGGCGACTGTCCATGTACAAGGCCTCCAAAATGACATCATTTTGAAGGAGTTTTATTTCGCACTGACCCATTGAAGTATGCAGGGCATTTGCAAATTGGTGTTCAATAACTGCCACCTTATTTTTACAATTTAACCACGTGATATAAAAATCACCGATTGTTAACTGTTGTCTTTGCAGTATTATGGTAGGCTCATTTGCTCCTCTATTCCACTAAGTTCAACTGGAAGTTCAACTAGTTGAACTAATTGGAAATAATATTCCAGTTATTACAAATTTAATGTAATCATTCCTAATAGTTAAATAGTTGAAATAATTGGATTTATTTTTCCAATTAGTTCAACCACAAAAGAAACAAATTATAAGTAATATAATATATTATTCTAATTCCAACAAAAAACATAGATATTTTAACTATAACACAACATAACTTTAAAATCAATTACTCGGACGCAAGCTTTCCAAAAACAGGGGTACAGTGATGTCGCCATTAATCAACTGCATTTGCATGTCCATTATGATAGCGTCATTGATAACGTATTCTCTCTTCCCTTTTTTTTAAAGTCTGTTGTCTTTCAATTTGACCTCGTTTAAATTGTGATAATTTCCCATCTTCTTGTAGCACTTTTAGTAACTGTACGATATTCACTTTCTTTCGTTTAACAGCATTATTTAACTTTAAATGCCACCCCTCCAAATTATTGTTTGTGCGGTGTCTTTGTCCAAAAATACACCATGATTTAATGAAATCATCACTTTTCAGCCAAAAATTTTCGAAGTATGAGACAAAATTATTTAATTCTGTTATATTGGCAACATGAAGTCTCAAAAAAGCTACTTTATCTAAAACATGAGACCATCCTTCTCTAATTCGTTCGCTGGGTAGAAGTGGTAGTACACTAGTAACACCTATAACTTTTTTTACATATCCTGGTTTTGTAAGGTTTAATTTTTTGGCTTTTCTCCAAACACTATTAGAGTAATGATAGTAACAGCCTTTTATGACAATATTCGGGAAAATGTGAACAACAGCAGCCCTTGCCGCTTCTTCATAGTCAGAAGTAAACTTTGTGGGTTCAAATTCGGGTAATTGGGATTTTATCATTTGAAACAAAGTTATATATGATTTTTCAGACATACCATACATTAGTGCATACACGAAAGGGATAATGTTTGTTTCTGTTTCGGTACTGCGAGCATCGTAATGTATTGTATAAATTTGTTTAAAAGGGATAGGGCAAGCTTTGAACGTCCCATCGCCGAAAATGTGTCGTATTGATCCGACTTTACTTTTAATTTTCTCATCACAGAACATTAATATCCTTTCTCCATTGTCATTGAAGTCACCCAGTAGAAAAGACGAATATTTAGGTGGTACAATAACTTCGGACGAATTGTCGAAACAAAACTTAGGCATGCCTTCACCGTCATTTCTTGCATTATATAAACTGCTTTTAACAGAAGTAAATGATGGAACTTTACAAACTTTGTCGTAGCCTTTGTCCATGATGGATACAAGAGCCTTATTATATACTTCAGGGATGCTCTTATGCGAATGCGTTGTTGCAAGTTTGCTTTTACACGCTGCTATCTCTTTTTCTACTTCTACTTTAGCTATATCTGGCCTGCAATTTTCATTGTGCTTTTTGAATTTTGTAATAACTTCATTCTGTAACAATGAAAAAATCTTGATTGGACAGTAATGACACTCCCGACCCGTAGTACTACCGCCAAGTTCAAATAATTGTTCCATGGAAAGAAAATCTACCCAAAATATTATAAATAGTTTGGCGTACTAGAGATGTAGTATATATTTGATATCTAACTAAATAACTATACTGGTAGTGACCCAAAGCACAGAATAAGTAATAGTACAAGTACAGAAGCGACTCTCTGTGACAGCAAACATGCGAATTTAAACCTATTCAGAACGCGGGAACGATCATAATACAAGTGCACGCACGGAAGCGACCTTGGTTACATTTTTGCGATCGATAGTGGGGGCGCCCCTAACGAAGCAAAATGCACCTTAAATCTGCACTGCGAGAGTCTGTATTATTTCGCCCGTCATGAGCTTTACTGACTCCGCCCACCTCTCAGGGCTGGCACTTACTTGTACTATTTCTTTCCGTGCTTGTTGTAAGAAAACAAATTGAATTTATGATAATTTGTAGTTTTTTTATGTAGTTCTTACTTAAATGACGAGAAAAAATAGTTCATGCCTGGAGGGTTAGCAAAAGTTGTCCGCGACTTGTTTGTTGTTTGCTCCGATCTCCCTTTCTATCTAAGTAATGAGACTTAGTTTACTAGTATTAATCTTCAAAATATATGTTAATTTAATTATTTATTTTTTTGCATTTTGCTGTAATGTGATAAATGCCAAATTTTTAGTTTTATTGTATCCCGACTGTGCTATTACCGTTGCACACCTGTAATTGGTACTAACTATTTAACTATTTTCTTTATACATACCTTTTGTATTTCTATTTGTTTGTACAACTATTGGTGTGTCTCATTGAATAAATAAATAAAATAAACAAATCAATATAGACCTTAAAACTTTTTGTTTGTTATAAATTCAAGTACTATCGTTACCTACTCCATTACTTAGAAAAGCTGCCATTTGTATTGCATTTGCATATGCTGACCTTGCTTTAGCAGGCAGTTACTATTACTGGGAGATCTACTTACTTACAATGAACGCTGTTTATGGCAAGTAGATAACTGTTTTTTGGTCCGAATAAGTTGAAAACTGCGAAACTGCGGACGGGTCGTTAATCAATTAAATAATATTATACCGCTCTTTTTGCGTCGAGGATTCAAAACTGTAGGTACTGATTGTGTTAGTAATTAAGTCCAGCTACTCGTAACTACCTATCTAGATCGAAGTTATTAATAATATTAATAATAATCTTACCTTTCGTCATCCTGAGGCAGGTTAAAAAAAGACAATTCGACATTGGAGTTATTATTTAAGCACCCGTATGCGATGCATTACTTTTTGCCTTTTCGATTAGTCATATTCGTTTAAGTGCGTATTCAAACAAAAACTTTGGCAGCGCACGGCGGCGCGCGTCGAGACGAGCGCTCGCGTGACACTCAACTGATTCGCCCCTTGCAAGGGGCAGCACATTTTGAAAGCGATAGCGCGGAGTGTCACCGGCCTGCCCAAAGAGAACAATGACGATGAAAAATTATTCAGAAAGCACGTTTTTCCCAGAATGGTGTTCGAAAGAGAGGTCACAATTTAAAAAAAGTAATAACACCCTACGTACCTTTGTTGTTACAGAACCGATGCAATTAAACTTTCCTGACGACTTTGATGAACATCTCCATACAATGGATCCGTCTAAATATTGTCGTATTCGATAATATGTATAACCAGACACACATAAAATTACGCTCTTTTTGCCTTTTCTCAAATATGTTAAATCATTTTCTTCGTTTTCCATTGTACATCGATTTAAAACTTACACACAATTCAATTTAATATACCCATGCAGAAACGACAATGACGTTAGTGATTTATCAATCAAATTGTATTCTCCGTGACTACTAGCAGTAGGGTTGCCAACTATTTTTGGGGGATTTATAGTATTTTCCAAAAAAAAGTGTAAAAAATATAGTACACAGTAAAAAAATATAGTACTTTAAGACAACTCTTTATTTTGGGGTAAACTATACTTACTAGCATTCTGCGAACTCCTTTTAAATAACACTTCTTTTAACTTGAACAGCTTTCAGGTAATTTAAAACTTTTTATCTTCATCAGCATGCGTGATGTGATTAGTGTGATCACTCACTTATCACCTCGACCCCGACCACCACCATTAAAATTAAGAAAGAAATTACATTAAAGGATAAAATGAAAGCAGACTTAACAATCATACAGTTCTCTTTATTATTTAAATTTATATTTTTTTTGACTTTGTGTACTTCTTAACAGTTTTTTATTAGACGCAAACTCTGTAAAGGATTCAGTACACTCAATATCTAAATTAATAATAATAATAATATTTATTGGCCAAGTAACAATACATTACATTTAGCAAGTCAGGTTTGGTACATATTTTCCTTAAAAATAACATGCATCTATATTATAATATAACATTTATAGCTCTAGTAAACATTTACTTCTAAGTAGATCCATGTATTCATTGATGGAGTAAAATGGGTTTTGTTGAAAGAATACTTTCATTTTCTTTTTAAAATCATTAAGTGACAACTCAGTTACCCTGCAGGGCAGTAAATTGTACATATTAATTTTAAGTGGAATCCCTTGTTTATAATATTTCTTAGTTCTCGTTTTAGGTACGCATAACTTATATTTATTTCGTGTGTTAAAATTGTGGACGTCTTTCCTTGTTTTCATAAAATCTTTTTGTGTATGGATTTCTAGTAAGCTGCTAAATATGTACAATGAAATAACTGTCATTATTCCATCCTTTTTGAAGAATTTCCTGGCGGATTCGTACCTGCGTAAATTATGCATTATTCTGATTGACCGTTTTTGTAGTTTTAGCACTTTTTGGATGTCTGATCCATTACCCCAGATATTTATTGCGTAGTTTATATTTGCATGTATGTAGGCATAGTATGTCATGGTCAAAGATTTTTGATTAATTAGTGGTTTTAGTTTAATAAGAGCGTAGTTACCGCTTGCAATTTTTTTACAGATTTTGTCAATATGTAATTTATGGCTAATATTATTGTCAATTTCATAACCTAAAAATGTTGTATTTGTTTTAATAGTTATTCCTATGTCATCAATGCCGTCAATCTTATTTTTATGTTTCATGGTATAGTTTATTAGTGTAGTTTTTTCTGTGTTGAGCATTATACCGTTGGCGTCAAACCAATGTTTTAGTGTAAACATAGCATTTTTTATTTTATTTTTTGTGTCAAGTAGGTTAGGTCCCTTGATTCCCACGTGGGTGTCATCAGCAAATAGTGTTACGAGTGAATTTTGCGGTAAGCAAGCTGGCAGATCGTTGATGTAAATCAGGAACAATACAGGACCGAGTATAGACCCCTGAGGCACACCAACATTTAGTTGGGCCTCGTGAGATTGAACACCATTTACATTGACTACTTGGGTTCTATTTTCAAGGTAGCTTTTGATTAAGTTAAATTCACTACCGCTAAACCCATAGTATTTTAGCTTTTCTAAAAGGACATCATGTCTTAAGCAGTCGAAGGCCTTTGATAGGTCACAAAATAAGCTAGCGCACTTTTGTGATTCATCCATAGCCTTTAGAACAAATTCAGTTACAGCACTAAGTGCCATTATGGTACATTTGTTTTTCCTAAAACCAAATTGATTTTTGTTGAAAATTTCGTTCATTTCAAAGTGCTCTAATACTTTGTCCTTAATTATAGTCTCTAATATTTTTGATACTGCAGGAAGAATACAAATAGGTCTATAATTATTTGGGTCGTCTTTTTGATTTTTCTTATAAATCGGAATTACTTTTTCTAGTTTAAGGCAAGACGGAAATTTGCCTTGACTAAGACAACAATTTATTATATTCAACACTAATTCTAAAATGTAGTCATTTTGAAGAGTTATTTTTTTGATAAAGTCAGAGTTCAAGTTGTAAATGTCTTTGGAGTATTTGTTTTTCAGAGATTTAATTTTGTTTCTTAATTCGTTTAAGGTCAGTGGCGGGAAATGAATTTGATTTTTTATTTGTTTTTCAGAAGTAAGAAGTAGGTTCTTACACTTACACAAGTCTGTCTGAGAATTATTTGCTATTCTTTTTGCTACGGTTGAGAAGAATATGTTAAGAGTTTCAGCAATTTCTTGATTATCGGTTATTGTACGCCCATTTTCGTCGCGTAGTTTTTCAATGTTCAAGTTTCGCTTTGTAGTAATTAATGTAGACTAATAGCTCACTTTTAATCAAGTTATTATGGTTGTGCTCTAATATAAGTATTACCTGACATAATATAAGTTGCTCTATTATATATAAGTATTACCTGATATTATACAGGGTTACTGGTTAAGTCGACCTAGATCCTTTACGGGGTTATAGTTTCCATAATTTCTGACCACTTTTACTTGAAACACCCTATTCCAAACTTAACCGTTTTCAAGATATTTAACTTTTAAGAT
This sequence comes from Acleris laterana, assembly GCA_963966035.1. Classification (NCBI taxonomy): domain Eukaryota; kingdom Metazoa; phylum Arthropoda; class Insecta; order Lepidoptera; family Tortricidae; genus Acleris; species Acleris laterana. The sequence continues at coordinate 6,974,119 of OZ014458.1, read as the reverse complement.
AACTTTTCTTAAATACCATTTTTTTCCATATTGCATCATTTGTTTTAGAATCCTTGCATTTCATTTGTTTTTTTTTACAACAATTATGTAGTAGATAAGTGTCTTCAACATTCTGGGTACCTAAATTACCGTTAAGTGTGCTAACCGAGTCGTATTAGATGAATGATTGCGAAAGAAGGAAAGAAATTTCCACGAAATATTTTTTTCTAATAGGAATATTTCTAAAAAACTCTATGGCAGTAATACTGCAGATAATCTAAAAAACATTTACATTTCTTCAGCTATCTAACGAGGCATGGCAATCTTGGCTATTATTAAAAATAAATAGAAATATCTTAGTTGAAAGTCTGCCAGGTAGTAGTAAAATTTTACTGTAGTACATCAATGTATGACTTTGGTCCTAGAAAACTAAATAAAATAATTCAAATACGTACAAAATTACATGTATTAAACATTTGCTGTTACAATTCATGTTCCACATGTCCGCCTCTGTTTCGCACACATATCCTCAGCCTTTTTCTCAATCCACTTTTTACTACGCCCGTAGTTAAACGCCGTCTTATTTCATCTGCTGCGTCGAGTATTTTTTGTCTCAACTCATCAACCGATGTAATTGTGTTAGTTTCGTTATAAACTAAACTCTTCATGTGTCCCCACACATAAAAGTCCATAGCGGTTAAATCCGGACTTCTAGCTGGCCATGGTGTGAGCCCACCTCTCCCAATCTACTTATTGGGATAATTAGTGTCTAGCCATTCTCTAACACTTCTCCTGAAATGTGCAGGGCAACCGTCGTGCTGATACCACATGTCACGAATGTGGCTGAGTGGCAAATCATCCAGTAAGTTAGGTAAATCGAACCTTAGAAAATTTTCTTAATGTTCTCCATTTAAATTGTCAGGGAGAAAGAATGTAAATAGGTGACTCGCGCTTCCACTGCTACTGCGCCTCGCGCTGCCCAGCGCTCCCTCGATTGGTCGGTTTTTCGGGCGGGAGTCAAAGGACAGGCAGCGCGAGCGCGAGTGAACTATTTACATTCAGCCCTCTCGCTCACTTGCCGCCAGCGCTGTAGCGCGAAAGGACGTGTAGTTCCGTTTTCTCCTGACTGCGACAACATTAGCAACAATTTAATAATGCCTACGCCACCGCCGCCACCTGAGTGGAGTAATGACAAGATAATAAAATTTTTGGAACTATACGAAATTGAGCGTGTGATTTGGGATCCATGTGATAAAAATCATAAATTAAAGCATAGAGTACGTGATGCGTGGGATCGCATCAGTAAAAATTTGAATGATACTCCAATAGAAGAATTAAAATCGAAGAAGAAATCGCTTATGGCTACTTTTCGACCGCTTTTAAGAAAAAAGAAAGCATCCATTCGTTCCGGAGCTGGTGCTGACGATGTGTACCAGCCAATATGGTTTGCATTTGAAATTATGGAGAGATTTTTGGCTACAATATATGACGTTGAGTCGACGATAAACACTGAAGATAGGGTAAGTTCATATAAATCAATACATAGTATAAAATGAAGTCCCCCTTCGCGTCTGTCTGTCTGTCTGTATAGCCGCGAACTCCTCCTAAACCACGCAACGGATTTTAATGCGGTTTTCAACATTATGTAGATAATTTCTTCGGGAATGTCAGAAAGTATAATAATCGGTCAAGCGCTAGTCGGACTTTCTGCGGGCGAAGCTGCGGGTAAAAGCGCTAGTATAAAATAAAACGCTTGTTATTTTGTCAATAATCATTATTATTACATGGCACAATTAGATACTTGTTATTTATTTAATTGTTTCTTTTATTTAAATTATGAATTAGTCGGACTTTCTGCGGGCGAAGCTGCGGGTAAAAGCGCTAGTATAAAATAAAACGCTTGTTATTTTGTCAATAATCGTTATTTATTTAATTGTTTCTTATATTTAAATTATGAAAATAATGCGCAAACTCAGCCCGAATTTCACAAATATTTCTGGGTGAGCGTCTTGGTACTTCTGCTATTGGCCTTAAAGCTGAAGTCTCTGGATCGGCTTGAGTTTGTCTCCAAGAGCCATCAATATGAACTCCATTAACTTCGGAATCAAAAGTTCCCGGGGGAGAATAAATGTTACGAGATTGATTACTTCTTCTTAAAAAATTGTGTAATAAAATACAGGTCATAGTTATTGTTGGTACATTCTCAATATCAATCTCGATTGGTTTTTTAAACACTCGAAAAACAGTAGTTAAAACACCGAATACATTTTCAACGATGACACGAGAACTTGAAAGTTTGTAATTGAAAGTACGTTCCATTGTATTATTATTATGGTTACCTGGAAATGGTTTCATAATATGTTTATGTAATGCAAAAGCTCCATCACCAAGAAATACATAGGGTACATCAACTTCTCTTCCTGGTAAAGGGGCGTCTGGTGGTAAATTAATAGTGTCTGTGTTAATTTTTTGCCCAAGTAAACAGTTCTGAAATATTCCTCCATCACTAATGCGTCCCTGTCCACCAATATCAGCAAAAACAAAATTGTATTTGCTATCAACTAAAGCCATTAGTACAATGCTAAACGTTTGCTTATAATTATAATATCGTGAGCCACTGTGTGCTGGGCAATTAATTACAATATGCTTCCCATCTATAGCTCCGACACACCGTGGAAACTTATTTTTAAATCCATTTTCTATAGGTAACCATTCCGCTGGTGTTTGTGGTAACTGAAACAATAAAAGTACTTTTATTTTTTCAGGATTTACATAGTGAACAGGCACCATCACCATCACAGCCAAGCACTTCGTCCATCACATCGCCATCTGAAGAGGCGCACATACAATCTCAACAAGATTTCGAAATGCCACCTCCATCACCATCACAGCCCAACACTTGGTCCATCCCATCGCCACCACAAGTACACACCAGGCCAAATAAAGCAAAGAAAAGAGTAAACACAAACATAGATGAAGCACAAATCAAAATGTCGCAGGCTTTGGACACTTTAAACCAAGTCTTAAAAGAGAAGAGAAATAAAGACAAATCAAATGATGAAATTGAAGACGAGTGCGATATATATGCAAAACTTTTGGCAAAAAAACTTCGAAAATATCCGGAACCGATGCGAGCGAGACTCATGTATCAAATTGATGGTTTACTTTTACAAAATCAGGTTGATCTACAACCAATGAGTACCTATTCACGTAGTTCATCTTCATCGCTAACACAATATTCAGATGACCGATACCAAAGTTTAACACCCTCTCCAATCCACGTAATTCAGACACAACAACCTCAACAACATGTTCCAGTAACACAATATTCAGATGACCGATACCAAACTTTAACACCCTCTCCAATCCACGTAATTCAGTCACAACAACCTCAACAACATGTTCCAGGGATGCCAGATTCACCTGTACAGCTTAGTATCCCGGAAACGAATATTACATCTCAAAACCATTTGAATATCATTGAAACAGCATATTGGAATGCTACTCAAATGTAAATTTCGTTCATTATTTTCATTTAGTTTGTTATTTTTTTTGTCCATTTGATTAAACATAATTCGAAACTACTTGTGTTACTTACTTACCTTTATTTGGTCCTTTAGAACAGAGTTGATAGCTTTGCATACTTCAGGAATAATTATCGAAATGGCTGGTGAAGAAATCTTGAATAAGTAGTGGAGACTTCGGTAACTAAGTATCCCCTGTCGCTAAATATCGTAAAGTTAATGCCAAACGTATTTTTGCTGGTATGGGCATTCTCAGTCTAGTTTGTTTTTTCTCTATCATAGGTTTAATCTTATTTAGCAAGAATTCAAAATCTGTAGGTGCCATTCTACAAAAGTTCGAAAACTCGCTACCATCTTCGGCGAGTAACTCTTTAAAAAAATTTGCCATGCTGATTCTATAACAAAAAAACATAGGTATTAATGATTTTACCCATTCAATAACATAATATCACAATTGAAAAAAAATCATAAGGTATGAACATGAAGGATTTGAAGTAATAGGTACTTACGGCGTTCTATTGCGATGAATTTCTCTCACCCACATTTTCCTTTTATTACGACGACGACGGCGTCTTCGACTCGCTATGTTTTGATTTCTTTTAATATGCATATAATTATATATGCTCAGCAGACATAATGCTGTCGCCGCAACAGTTTCGATATCCGCCATCGTTGCGAGTCGTCGGGTAAAGAAGTACGAAGGCTGAGTGTGAACACTCACTCGCCTCGATAATGCCGCAGAAGTATTTCAGGCAATATTTCCGGCAGCGCGAGGAGCAGTGGGCAAGGCTGAGTGTAAATGTAGCATTAGCAGGCGGCGAGTGATTGCTCAGGAATGCGGTCCTCTATTGTTCTCGCCGGCCGCTGGACTTCGGTTATCTCTTGGCTTGGATCCGGTTCGAAGGACCATATGTTGTGTGTAATAAGGTTTAAAGTCCTATGTAGGGATTTTCTTAATTGAAAGACGTGTGCACTGCTTGGTGATTTATTTTAGACTAAATCGATGCATACATCAACGCAAGACACTCACACATGCAAATACACAACCAACACTTACATAATTAACACTCACATTTAAAATATCTTAATGTTCCAAAGTCCTTAAGTTTGGAGAAAATAGCCATTGAAGTTTAACTTCACAGTCAATGGATTTAACATCGCGATATGGTCGCCCGTCATTATCGTTTGGTGTCTTGGTACCGGGGATACTACTTCAGAATTACTTACTTATTCTTATAACAATCGAAATTAGTTTTTTCCTGATGCACTTAGGAACTATTTTAATTAGTAGGAGATTCAAAATGGCACTGGTTTTGGCTATTTCTTTTTTTTTATTTAATTTCTTAGAAATTGTCAAATTCTTCAGTCTGAACTTTTTATTCAACTCAGGTTTCATGATAATTTAAAACGAAAATTTATAACATTGACAGCTAAGTTGTCAATTTGCGGTCGCGGATAAAAATGCCACGAAATAATTTTGATGCCCACGAATTGTGTGACATGATTTAATTGTACGGGGAAGCAAGAGGAAATGCTGTTCAAGCACTTCGCTTATACCGGGAGCGATATCCTAACCGGAGACACCCTTCGAGCGGCTGCGTCATAGTCAATGCAGTGCAACGAGTGCGGGACAACCAGCCCATCACCGGGACAGTGCAACCGGCGCTCGGGCCTGCGGCACCAGTCAGACCAGCATTGGAAGGGCAGATTCTGCAGCACTTCCCTTTAAATCTGGATTGCATTGCATTGCAATGTTTGTCTAAACATGTCCAGCACAAATAATTGGCTTTTGTTGAGTACCATACCCAAAGGGTGCCATACTAAGCCTCCGCTTGCTGTGTGCCTGTATGTACATCCATCTGTCACAGGGCTGTATGTTTTGAGCCATAATTACTATGGCCGCTATAGCATAAAGTATAAAATTAAAGGGGGTTCCCATACAATAAACAAGTACATACCTATGTAATTTATTTTAGAAGCGTGTGTCATGCATGTGGCGGTCTGTCTGTGCCAATGAGCTAAAAATAAAGAATTGTTATAATAATTATAATAGCCTCATTTCTGATGATTATTCATTCCGTACATTACAAATTCAATCAAAATAAATGAATAAATAATATTTTATTCTTATCTAAACTACCTATTCAATTCAAGTTAGTTTCAATAGTTAAAATATATGTATATAATTTCATGGTACAATTATCTTTTTTTTGTTTATTAGTGTTGTCATTGAGAAAATGCATGTAGTATTTAATATAATATGTATGCTGAGAAACTTTAAACTAATTTCGTAATTTTAAATAATATAATCTATTTTAGGACATTCCTGTTCTGTCTGTTGACGATTTTGAGCAACAGACGAGCGGCGAAATTTTTATGGTGACAGAGTCGCTGCCAGTCACACAGGACAGACAAGTCACACAGAAGATCCACCCATCATCATCATCAGACCCGCACTCAACTCATGATGTTTTCATTGACAATGTAAGTAAAAATAAGGCTGCGGCCGCACTGGTCACGCGACAGCGATACGACGGCGACGCGACAGCGACGCGAAATTAATGGTGTCCGCATTGACATAGCGATGAACAAGCGAATCGCTCATACATACATCGCGAATTGGCTGGCCGCATTGACCAAGCGACACGATTTTCACATAGCGACGGATTATAAAATGATGTCCGCACCTACGCAGCGACGCGACGCGACGCGACGACGACCAGCGGGCAGTATCTCGGTAAACAGCAAGGCGAGAGCACGCATTTTACGTAGTGAGCAGACGAAAACCGAGATCGTTATGGATTTTTCTGACCCTATAAACATGTTTCTACTGGAAAACTCTTCTTTGAAACTTAATAAAAAATGGGTACACGAAATAAATGAAAAAAGAAGTGACTATGGCGAATTTCATCACCTTTACTGGGACTTAAGGAAACATCCCGATAAGTTCTTTGAATATACACGAATGAGACCAGGAACATTTGATTACATTTTAGATAAAATCAAAACAAGAATTTCAAAAAAGGATACCAACTTCCGAAAATGCATAAAACCAGTGGAAATGTTGTTTATAACGCTTCGGTAAGTGATTTGAATAAAACTAACTTTAGCGATTTGACTTATTTATTTTTATAAATCAAAAATGCTTGTTTTATTGTGGTGTAAAAATCAACTTTTATTAAACATTATACTTAAATTAAAATTACAGTGTCATTTTCGTATTACAGCCATTTTTTTTTATTGTTGTGTAATAATCATCGTTTATTAAACACTGTATCATATTTGTATTACAGCCATTCTTTTATTACTTATATATTTATAACTAGAGCTTTTTTGTATATGTGACAATATTCACTAATCAAAACAAAATAGGCCACGCCATGTTCTGCATATTAAAGAACTGTTTTCGGAGAAGGATTATTATAACAAATTTTAACCTGTAATTTTGAAATTTAGTATCATTCGAAAGCTGCAATGTTCAACTTACAAGCTGTGTTTTTTAATAATTTGTCAATTGTTTGCATTTTTTTGCTCATTTTGTATGAAATTTGACAATTGATTTAAAAAACCACACGCAAAGTAAACCCAAAATAAAGGACCAAAAAATAAAAAAAACAGCCGAATTTTCGAATGGTACTAAGTTTAAAATTACAGATAAAGATTCGTTATAATAATCTTCCTCCGAAAACAGTTATTTTGTATGCAGGACATAGGGACACATCCTATTTTGTTTTGATGAGTATATATTAATTTATTAATTAATAATCAACATTTCTTAAACATTATACTTAACTTAAAATTACAGTCTCATGTTCGTATTACAGACATTTGTTTAATTGTTGTGTAATAGTCAACATTTATTAAACACTATCATATTTTTTGTATTACAGCCATTCTTTAATTACTTATACATAGCATAACTAGAGCTTTTTTAGTATAAGTATGTGACAGTTAAATAATCTACTTAAATATAATAATTAATAATCAACATTTCTTAAACATTATACTTAACTTAAAATTACAGTCTCATTTTCGTATTACAGCAATTTTTTTATTGTTATGTAATAGTCAACATTTATTAAACACTATCATAACTTGTATTACAGCCATTCTTAAATTACTTATACATAAACATAACTAGAGCTTTTTTAGTACAAGTATGTGACAATTAAATTATCTAAATATAATATCATAACCAACATATATATAAGTATAATAATCAACATTTCTTAAACAATATCTAAATATAATAATCAACATTTCTTAAACATTATACTTAAATTAAAATTACAGTCTCATTTTCGTATTACAGCCATTTTTTAAGGTTTTAATGATATTGAAAGCAATTATCATAATGCTCTATTCAGCAAAAAAAACCGTTATTAATAATCATTATTAACACTATTATTAGTATTATTGTAATCAATAGTATTGTAGCCCCGAGTAAAATCATAGGAAGAAATTGATGGAGTAAAAGCATTTGCTTCGTCAATTATAATTTGTGAAATTTTTTGGCGTATTTGCAATTTTTGCAGAGTATCAAATTTTGCCATCTGAGGTAATAAGCTCATAAAAAAATGACAGTCATCATTTTTTTCAGTGTTAGATTCAACTTGTTTTTCGATTATTTGCAGTTTACGTCTCTCAATTTCGCACATTTCTTCATTATGTGTTTTACGTTTCTTTCTCAAATTTGTTTTTATCGTCGAAGATGAAGATTGATCAGATGCCTGTGATGCCGGTCGAGGGGTGGATTGATCAGAAAATTGAGCTTGATCAAATTCATGCGATGTCAGTTGAGGGCTGGCTTGATCAGAAATTTGCTCTTCCCTTTCAGTGTTACTAACATCCAATGAATTATCATTGGATAAATTGCTCGTAGTTTTTTCACACTCCACCTCATCTTGTATAAATGTCATCATTTCAAAGTAATGCCAGGGTGATTTATAAAGGATTCCGGCGGAACCAGAGGCCGATGAAGGCTTTTTTTTTAACTCCCTTTTGAAAGTATCTCTCAGATTCTTCCATTTCTTTTTTAATTCCCCCTCTGAAAGAAAAAATTTCAATAGTATTTATTTTAGTAGTACTTCATAGTGTGCGTTCGTGCGTGCTAGTGTATATTTGTATCAAGTATAGTCGGTATAGGTTGCGTGTGTGAACATGCATTCCTAATTTAATTATTTTGTTATAGGTTTTTGGCTACTGGCATGTCTTATAGAGCACTGGGTCATAGTTTACGAGTTGGCAAAACAACGATTGGTGAAATCATTTGTAACACATGTCAAGCAATCTGGGACGTACTTCAACCAATACACATGCCAAAACCAACGAAGGAATTACTCAAAGAAGTAGCATCAGATTATTATACAAAATGGAAATTCCCTAATTGCTGTGGCAGTATAGATGGCAAGCACTGCAGAATAAAAAATCCCAATGACGCTGGCTCATCGTATTATAATTATAAATTTTTTTTTTCAATAGTTCTTCAAGCCGTGGCAGACGCAAATAGAAGATTTTTGGTGATTGAAGTTGGGGGTAGAGGGCGTCAAAGCGACGGAGGTACTTTCCAAGCCAGTGAAATTTATCAATTATTAGAGAGGGGAGATTTCATGCCAGATGATAGAACGTTACCGAACTCTGATTTACTACTACCTAATGTCCTAATCGGCGACGAGGCATACCCACTTATCTTATCTTATCTTATGGATGGGGTCCTTACGGATACACTTCGACCCTATGGGATCTTTTGTGTAATTACCCCTCTTTTAGCTCTTAATCCAATGCAGCCTCCACCCCTTCCAAATAGCGGATAGTGGAGTGCAATGGCAGAGCCTTGAAATCGTTCGGTTCTGGGTAGCCACAACCGAGTATTTTCATTCTTACTCCGGCGAGTGCGTCACATTCACACAATAAGTGTTTCATTGTTTCCACCTCCTCGCCGCACATTCTACAATCTGTGTTGTCATATAGGCCCATCTTTGCTAGGAGATGTTTGACCCCAAAGTGCCCTGTAAACACTCCGATAACGAATCGGAGTTGTCTTCTGCTTAGTATCCAAAGTTTTTTGGTCCAGTTCTGGTCAACTCTTTCTATGAAGAGCTTTGCATGCCCTAAGCCTACCGTAGTTTTCCACTCCTTCTGGTGGTTTTCTAGGGTGTTATCGTTCAGGGCTGCTTTTATGGTGCCCGGTGAGGGTGCCACAAATGGCTCTGGTCCGACGTATGCGTCCTTGGACCCTTCCCTTGCCAGCTCATCCGCGGCTTCATTCCCGGGATAGCCTTCGTGTCCTGGAATCCACATCAGTTTCACTTTGTTGTGCCTACCAAGCCTGTTTAGGGCTTGGATTCCATTGTAGACTAGTTTTGAGTCTACTTTAGGCGCTGTCAGTGCCTTTAGTGCCGCTTGGCTGTCACTTAGAATGTAGATAGTTGTGTCCTGTGGAGATCTACCTATATTCTCTTGCGTACAGGCAATTATCGCATACAACTCCGCCTGGAAGACCGTTGCATAGTTGCCCATACTTATGCTACTGTTATAGTCTTTGGCGTAAATACCCGCCCCCGTACCGGTGCTCATTTTTGAACCATCAGTGTACCATATCGTGTTGTCTTCCTCTGAGAGGTGCAACCCATCCTTCCATTCATCCCTGGTTGGGATGTGGACATTGAAGTTCCTCCGGAATACATACTTGGGCTGCATTTTATCGCAGCCCATCGTCAGTATTCTGTCTAGAACAACATTGTGTGCCATTTTAGTGTGTCTGGTTCTAGGCAATGTGTCGCTCCACAGGCCCGTCTCTTTCAACCTCTGTAGCGACTTGCACGCCTCAGACTGAATGGCAATATGCAGTGGTGGCAGGTTTAGTAAAACCTCCATTGCCACCGTCGGCGTTGTTCTGAACGCCCCTGTTATAGCCATACAAGCCACCCTCTTCACCTTAGTTAGAGAGTCCTTGCACGTCCTTAGCGTTGTTCTTGGCCACCAGGCCAAGCAGCCATACATGATTATGGGTCTAACCATCATGGTATAGATCCACTTCAGAACTTTAGGGTTAAGGCCCCATGTCTTTCCATATGCTGATCTGCACATTCCAAACACTCTCAACGCTTTTGTTAACGCGTTGTCTACGTGTTTCTTCCAAGTGAGCTCTTTATCTAGTATTATACCTAGATATTTCACTTCACTTGACAATTTTAGTGCCTCGCCAAACAGTTTTAGCTGTTTAATATGTTTGAGGTCCCTTTTCTTAGTAAATGGAATTACTACAGTTTTGCTGGGATTGATGGATAGTTGGTGGCTAATGCACCAGCTTTCCACCTTTTCCAGAGCTTTTCCCATGATTTCCGATACTGTATCCGGAAATTTCCCGTTGATAAGTATCACGAGATCATCTGCATACCCAACAGTGTGTATTGGACCAGTGTTGAGTTCCTCTAGGAGTGAGTTTACCACCAGACTCCATAGAGTTGGTGAGAGAACCCCTCCCTGGGGACATCCTTTTGTCGTTGTGGCGTATAGGACGTCACCCAAAAGACTTGACTTTATTAGCCTGCTGTTTAGCATGTTGCCTATCCATTTACATATGGTTGGTTCAATGCCATGCCTAGCAGCCGATGTGCTTATGGCTTCAAACGTAGTTCTATCAAATGCTCCCTCCACATCGAGAAATGCCGCGAGACATATCTCTTTGTTCTCGAGTGCATTTTCAGCTTTATTCACTACCAAATGAATCGCAGTATCCGTGGATTTACCCGGTTGATATGCGCATTGCATTTTATGAAGTGGATACCGCCTTAGAGCTCCATCTCTTATGTGCCTGTCTACCAATTTCTCTAGTGTTTTTAGAAAGAATGATGACAGGCTTATTGGCCTGTATGATTTGGCATCACTGTAATCTGCCTTGCCTGGTTTTGGCAGGTAGATTACTTTAACGAGCTTCCACACGTGTGGCACGTGCCCGAAGGCTAAGCACGCTCTGTACAATCTGCTTAAGTGCGGGACAATTACATTTGCACCCTCTTGTAGTAGAATTGGATATACCTCGTCCGGTCCTGGCGCTTTGTAGGGTTGGAAGGACGATAATGCCCATCTTATCCTGCTGTCGTCTACTACCTTTTTGGCAGTGTCCCAATTGTATCTGGTTGTGCGTGCTGTCTGTTCTGACACACAAATTGGTTCACTGTCTATTTTGCTCTCGCGTATGATCGAGCCGGGAAAGTGCGTGCTACACATCACTTTCAGGGTATCTAAACCTGTTTCTGTCATTCTTCCCCTATCGTCTTTTATTGACGTTAGCGGAGCTGACCTTGCTACTGCTAGTGCTTTTGTGAGCCTCATACCTTCTGGTATTGAGCCTATTTGGTTGCAGTGGTTCCGCCACGCACTCCTTTTTGCCTTTCTTACAGCTTTATTATACTCCGTGAGCTTGTGAGCGTAGTTGCTAAAGTTATTCGTCGCCTTCGCGTCATTGAAGATCGCCCTAGTTTCACTTCTGATTTTGGTTATCTCAGGGTTCCACCAGGGTATCTTCTTGGCTAGCACCCTTTTTTCTGGGCAATTATTGGTCCAAGCAGTGTGTATTGCTCGTACCATGTTGTCCGCTTCAAATTCAATATCAATAATAGAATTTAGCTTACCTTTCGGATCTCCTAGTTCTACCTTTAGGTCACGTTTGAAGGATGACCAATCGGTGTTCCTAGGATTTCTTTTACGCACAGTTTCAATTGGTATGTCGGTCCTGTACCTAAAGCATATATACCTGTGATCTGACAATGAGATTTCATTGGAAACATGCCAAGAGTGAATATAATCGTAAATGTGGTTAGACGCCACCGTTATGTCAATTACTTCTCCGCGCCTAGCATTGACGAAAGTTGGGCTGTTCCCTTTATTGAGTAATTGTAAAGAAGAGCTCACCAGAAAATCCAGTAACTTCTCTCCCCGTTTGTTGACATCCGAGCTGCCCCAGATGACGTGGTGTGCATTGGCGTCGCAGCCGATGATCAGGTCGGTGTTCACCTGACTGCCAGTTGCGACAAGACCCCGGAGTTGAGGTGTGATGGGGTCCATCGCTTCGTATGGGAGGTAGGCAGACGAGATGATGAGAGTCTTGCCTAACCTCCTCTCCTGGATCTTAATGGTGGTAAGATCCCTAGAACAGTAAGCATTATAAGGCATGGCATTTATGCCATTTTTGACATACACACAAGTCCTCATGTTATTCTCGGGGCAGAGGTAATAGATAACTCCTCCCGTGCCGTTTAGTCCCCTGATCTCGCCCTTGTATAGGTAAGGTTCTTGAATCAGGGCTACATCGAATTTATCACTCTTTAGCTGCTTCGCCAGAAGGGCTGTCGCTGCCTTATTGTGTTGCAAATTAATTTGTACGCACCTTATGCCTCCCATGGCTCTGTTTATAATGGTGCCGGCTTAGGCTTGCTGAGATCAGCAGCCTCCGCCAGCACTCCGCAGTCCTCAGACATGGGCGAAGAGGGATTGCCGAGGTAGAGGGCCTCTAGGTCGCGCAGGTTCTCGGATGTCGTCACCGATACCGGTGACGACCTCCGACCCCCACGCGGCCCTTCGTCCACTCCCGCCCCTTCAACCTCGTCCGCCCCTTCCGACTCCTCGTCCGCTAACGCCTCAGTGGGCTCGACAGCGCTGGGAGTCTCTATCGGATCGACTTCAGCACTCTTCTTCTCCGCATCGTCCAGGAGCTTAAAAGTGCTGACGTCGATCCCTGACTTCAGGACGTAGCCGGCCTCCCGGATTACGTCCGCTGACTCCCGGTCCATCAATATGATGCGCCGGGTGCCAGCCGCCGTCTCCGAGGTGTCGACCACCTTCCATTGGTCAGTGTTCAGCCGCTCATTGAAGCGTTGGAGCAGCTGAAACACTACCTTGGCGTCGGGGATGCCAATGATCCTCGTCTTCCATGCCATCTTCACCGGTTTCGGAAGATCCCTGGCATCCACGACCTTTAACCACATCCCCGCTATCTCTCCCTCACTAATAAGGGAGCTGAGCCACGTGAAAGACGCCTTGTCACCGCAACTGATGTGCAGGGCGCCTCCCACAATGTTCCCGAAGTTGATGTCGGGGAGCGGCTTTGGGATGATCAGGAGGCGCTGGATTACCACCCCCTGAATCGCCGCCATATGACACGCCAAGATCTTCTTGGCCGGAAAGGTCGTTGGTATCACTGCCACCCTGACGCTAGAAAGTGCCTCCGCATACGACCCTACCCTCGTCCTTTTGGAGTCACCACTGGTTTTTGGCGATACCAACGGCCTTTTCTGCGTCCTTACCGCCGTGCTGACTTCAGCGGTGTCGTCCCTAGATGGGCCGGCATCCGGACGCTGGAGCACCGCAGCCTGCGCTTCCCTTTTCCTCTGCCTCCTGCTCCCTTTCTTCACACCCCCTTCCGGCTTGAAGCTTGCAGGGGGTGGTTTCGGGGAGGCTAGATTCAGAGGAGTAGGGAAGCCCTCCTTGCCGCAACCTGCCTCCGCTACGCCGTCTGCCCTGCCAGCACCTACGCCGGTCAATCCCTTGGTAGGGAGGCCAGCGCGTCCTTCCTGCAGCCCCGAGGGGAGAGGTCGGCTCGTGCCTTTAGGGTGTTCGGCGACACTTCGGCTGTTGCCCTTACTGGCGTTAAGCGCCACTTCTGCCCTTACGGGCCTGCGTACACCACTGTTGCCGGATCCCGCGTCCCTGTCTGCGACAGGTCGGCGTCTCACCTCACAGTCCGTCTTTGCGCTAGGCGCCTTTGCCTCACTCCTTGCGGAGGGTTCAGCCTTCGTTGATTTTGGTTTTTTCCCTTCCATAAATCACATCTATAGGCATCCTTATCCGAGAAATAATTTGACGCACGAGAAAATTATATTTAATGACAGATTGTCAATGGCGAGAAAAAACATTGAATGTGCTTTTGGTATCACTTCAATGAAATGGAGAATTTTAACAAGACCTATGGAGTGTTCGGTACCAACTGCTAATTTAATTATCAGGACATGCTGTTTATTGCATAACATAATCATCGATAAAAACGACTTGTATACTATTGAGCATGATTCTATTATATCAGCATTTGAAGAACAACGTTCGACCACGCGTCAATTTAATCACAGCTCAACTATTGCTGCAAGTATTCGTCAGAAGTTTACCGAATATTTTATTTCAAATCATTTGTAATAAATAGAAAATAAACCATACCTGGGTATTCCGGGAAGATTGCTTGTATTTCCTTCCATAATTTACTAATCCACATTCTATCCTTATGTTTCGGATGCTTTGACATCCAGATAGGTTGTCTAGCTTGCACACTAGAAATTAATTCTTCAATGTTTATATTTTTCGACATGGTGTCCGTCCCAAGCGAGCGACTAATTCAAACTAATTTGATTTTATCGCGAAGCATCTCTATCGCCTCTAGTCGCACGAAATAGCTCTCGCTCTGTCGCTCAAGCGACGTTGCAGTGCGGCCGCTTTCACGTGGTGTTTTACATTTGTTTTTTGATCGCCGTTGAATCGCCGCGAATCGCCGTCGCTTTACGAAAATCAAAATATCGCCGCTTGTCGCTGTTCCTAAACATGCAATGCGGACATGTTACTACATTACTAAACGTTTGAATACTATGAGTGACGAAATCAAAATAAGATCAAGATCTTGTCGCTGGTCGCTAAATCAATGCGGCCGCCATCATAGCTTGAAAGGTGTTTGTTTACTGTCGCGTCGCCGTCGCATCGCCGTCGCTGACCAGTGCGGCCGCGGCCTTAGTTTTTGTACTCGTCGATTAAAATGTGTGTATTACGATTTCATTGAGAATACTGTAACGTCACTCTTTTCATCGTTGAATAGTCTAGATGTTACTTCCGAAACAACCGAAATAACTATTTCGATACGCTCTAGACAACCGAAAAAAAATTGAAAATAGAACTTCGTATTTAAATAATATGTGCCCTTGTTTAAGGAGACTCGATGCGGTACAAAATTGCCAATATTGTATGGCGTTTTGGAACGTAGCAGCATCGCGTCATCTGTCAAAAATCTACTTAAACTTGCTGCTGTATCCAGGACATTAAAAAAAACCGGTGGTGTGATAACTTTTCTTTTAAAAGCCAAGAAGTTTACGTTTTCTCTGTGGAAATAAAAATCAGACTTTAAGCTTAAAAAGTTAAAATATAAACTAACAAAATGAGTAGTGACAGTGACGAAACATCTTTAACTCCTCAAGAAATAACTAATATGGCAGAGAAAGCCACACTTACCTTGCTACCTGAAAAGTCAAAGAACCTTAACAATAAAAGTTATGCTAACTTTATGCAATGGCGGACGGAGAAACGCATCAATTCAATCTCGGAAAATGTCCTCCTGGCATATTTTCAGATGTGTGCCAAGTTTGCCCCCTCAACATTGTGGTCCCAATATTCAATGCTCAAATCCACATTGAACATCTATGAAAAACAAGATGTATCGAAGTATAGCAAGCTACACGCTTTTTTAAAAAGAAAGTCTGAAGGATACAAAACCAAAAAATCAAAAACCTTGTCACCATCAGAAATTAACAAGTTTATTAACGAAGCACCCGACGTACTGTAACCAAGGTAACACATAATTTTATTATTAAATAAGCTATAATATAAATACTCCTTAAGGTGTTTCACTTTAAGCCATTACACACTATTACAACTTAAATATGTGCACATATCAGATAGTTGTGTGGAATGTGTATTCTTCATATTAATGTAGTTGGTACTATTGACTCGCTAAAAGTAACCTTTTAATCATGTGATTGCTTGTTGATTTCAGGCAGCAGTGATCTTCGGTGTAATGGGTGCTTGCCGAAGGCAGGAATTGCACTGTCTTCGGTTCGAAAATGTCAAAGACCTAAATGAAGTTAGTTTATAATGTATTGAATACCAAAAACAAAACAGACAGAACTTTTACAATCACCGGTAAATATTACCATTTAATCAAGAAATACATTGATTTGAGGCCTGCCGGTTGCAGAAATGAACACTTTTTTATAAAATACAGTAATGGAAAATGCACCAATCAGAACATTGGTATCAATACATTTGGAAACTTAGGGAAAACAGTGGCTAGTTACATGGAGTTACCCAATCCCGAACTATACACAGGTCACTGTTTCCGAAGGACCTCTGCGACTCTGTTAATTGATGCAGGTTGGTAAACAGTAATATATATTTATGTTTTCAAATGTATATTTTATACAATATATTGTCATGTACATATTTTTGTTGCAGGCGGTGACATTACCGCTTTAAAGAGACACGGTGGGTGGCGATCCACAGCTGTTGCTGAGGGTTATATTGATAACTCCATTCAAAATAAAATAAAAGTTTCAAAAACCATATTAAATTCTTTAGAGGAACCTCAAGCCCAACCCAGCGATGTCCAGCCTCCACCAAGTCCGACATTTACTCCAGTAAACAATGAAGATATCAACTTTTTGTCTCAAGTGCCTCAAGCATCCACCGCTTCAGCGACTTCAGCATCTAATGAAATTAATCTATCTCAAATTCTTAAACAAAACGCCCCTGTAATTATTACAAATAATAATATCCAAAACATTCACATCCTAATGGATCCATAAATAGTAATGTCAATGAGTTAATAACTTATAATGTTATAATGTTATTAAGAACCGATTTTTCAGCCCCCAGATAAAACAATATATCTATCTGTCAAATAAGCTGTCCTTTTCTTTTATATGTCTGGGGAATTTGGTCTGGCATATACATTTATCTGGTGATTGAAAACCCGGCCCTGAGTTGTATTGAATAAAATACATAGACATCTTTATATCATATAAAAAGGCAGTTTTATAAAATGAAACCTTAAAACAAGACATGTACAGTCAGCAGCAGAAGTAGCTAAGCGGCCCGCGTGTTCAAAATGACCTACACACGACTTTATTATTAAGAAGTTAAGAACGTGCGTAGTTCATTTTGAACACGCGGCCCGCTTAGCTACTTCTGCTGCTGACTGTACCTACCTAATTCACAATTCATTAAAGTGTAATACGTGATACTCTGCCATATTAGTTATTTCTTGTAAAAGATGTTTCGTCACTGTCACTACTCATTTTCTTAGTTTTATTTTAAGTTTAGCTTTGAAAATAAAAGTTACCACTGGCGTCCGTAATTTTGCAGTACTTGCAGTACTGTGATGTGATGTGCTTGGCCAGCCCTAATAATACTAGTGATTAGAAAATGAACAATAAAAGATTGAGATTGAGTGTTTTATTTATTTTTTTATACTCGTCGATTAAAATCTGTGTATAAAGATTTCATAGAGAATACTGCAACGTCACTCTTTTCATAGTTGTTACCTTAGAATAATAACACATAGAAACCTAGTCCGCGCACCAAACCCGTCAGACTTAAACTACACCATATTGGTGTACTCGGCGATCGCCGCCTGTCAGTCGCAATCACGTCACACAGCGTCAACAGCTCCCGGATTTTTATTTATAATGACGATTTGCGTTGTTAATGGGTGCCACAACCGATCAGACAAAGTAAATAAACACTCTAAACTAACATTCCACGTGTAAGTAGGTACAATGTTTTGACTTGTCGTTTTACGTAAAACATTCACTAAAATATTATATTATTTACTAACGACATTGCATGAAAATGTTGCCAGTATAACGAATTTTATTCCGCTAAATTGACGTAGTGAGTACTTGTACTATTATCTATTCTGTGATATTAGTTGAATTCTGTTTATATAATTACTTGATTTTCTCGTTCAAGATTTCCTTCTAATCCGATTATTGCCGCACGTTGGACTGAAAAAATTAGGCTTAATCGAAACGAAAGCTGGTGGAAGCCGTCTAGGAGGACGAAAATATGTTCTATACATTTTAATGACACTGAAAAGTATCTAACTAAAGGTGGCTTGTGTAGACTACGTCGGGATGTGGTTCCAACTAAGGTGAGTGCGAGTATATATTAGTACATTGGACTCTATTCTATTTTTTAACTTCCTAATTTTATTTAGGTGTCGCTAAAACACTGCTATTCTATGAGCAGCTGTCATAATCAAATGACAGCGCTAATTTGAATCTGACGCTTCTTATTTTAGGCGGTCTATTGAACTTAGTTTAGCTGCCAAAATACTATTCTAGATATGGCGTTTTTACGCGAAAACACAGAAACGTCAAAGTTAATCGACTAATTTTAGCGGCGAATAAAATAGTCCCGTTTATAATTTGTTTACGTGAAGTCATGTGGATATTCTCATTTCTAATTTTCTATTTGAAATTACATTTTGAAATGGATGAAGAATTCGTCATGGCTGCTGTAGGGGAAGTTAGCATTCTGGCTCAAAGCCAACCTACAGTCAGTCGAATCAGTAATATTTCTTTTTTACACTATTTATTTTTATGGCGGTCCACCAAGTGATTTCGCCGTCAAAAACTTGTTATTAACTTGCGCTTATTACACCTTCCTAAATTAGTCACTAACAAGAGGGACGCAGCAATACGTTGGAACGACATGGAGATATCTCCATACGTCTCTAACGTATTGCGGCTTCCCTCTTGTTAGTGCCTAATTTAGGAAGGTGTAGCGTGCCCTTAAACAATCTTAAACGGACAGAACACAGACAATTACAAACGGGAAAAACCACAAAGTCTTGTCCCTCTCTCGTGGGTTAGAGCTTGTTGTATATTATATTTCTTTTATGTTCCAGAATCTGCCTATTTTCATTAACAATGAGATGAGTCAGGAATGCAACAAGCTGAAAGAGCCACAACCAGTTAGTTTTTAACAATATATAGATAAACATTATCCGAATGATTTATATTCGTAGGTATATCAAAATAATCTGTGATCTATTTAGCTATATTCATTATTTATATTTTTACAGGGTACTTCAGGTACAGGCAACAGTGTTATGAAGTCACCGACGATCTCTATATCGTCTTCACTTTTTGACTCGCCGAGAAAAGCTTCACTGAGAAGAAAATTAAAAAAAAAAGTAATTCTGCAACGGAAACTGACAAAAAAAATACAGGCTATGCAACAAAAAACTCGACGATTAAAAAAAAATATGCATCGCTGCAACAAATCTTAACCAACTTACGCAAAGAAAGATATATAAACAATGATATTTCAAATATATTATCGGAAAATGTTTTTACAGCAGAATTGTACAACAACTTAGTTAAAAAAATAGATAAGAAAAAAAAACGACCAATGCCTAAATACACTCCAGAATTTAGAAAATTTTGCCTAACTTTACATTTTTACTCGCCACGAGCCTACACATATGTTCGGAAAACCTTCAATACATGCCTTCCCCATCCAAAAACGATTTATAACTGGTATCGAAACATAGATGGTGCTCCAGGATTGACAGACGAAGCATTTAAACTTTTAAAAAGCAAGGTTCAAAGTACGGAAAAAAAATTAGTATGCGCTTTAATAGCAGATGAAATGGCAATACGACCACAGAATTTAAAAGGAGGTCATGGTCGTATTGACTTGGGATCAGGCACATCCGATTGTACTACATTGGCTACTGAAGCGTATACTTTTATGCTTGTTTGTTTGAACGAGCATTGGAAAATTCCATTAGGATATTTTTTGGTTCATGGTTTATCCGGGGGGCAAAAGGTCAACCTAATAAAAATGTGCCTTACAAAATGTGAAGAAGTCGGTATCAAAGTGGTTGCCTTAACTTTCGACGGCCATGCAACGAATATTTCAGCCATGCAACTATTAGGTTGCCAAATTAAAAACCCAGAGGCTATGAAAACCACTTTCAAACATCCAACAGCACCTCACGACGTAGCAGTATTCTTAGATTCTAGCCATATGATAAAACTGGTCCGAAATCATTTTGAGGATAAAAAAGAATTTTTAGATCTGGATGGAATGAAAGTAAATTGGGAGTGCTTAACAAAACTAAACTATCTGCAAGAAAAAGAAGGTCTTCACATTGCCAACAAACTAACACGTAAACACCTTCAGTTTAGAAATACAATCATGAAAGTTAAATTAGCCTCGCAACTGCTCAGGGGTATTTATTTCATTTGGTGTAAATTGGTCGGTTTGGTAAAAAAAATAAAAAAAAATCGTTTTTAATAGCAAATTAAATTTTAACTAAAAGTTTGTAATAACAGGATTATAAAAAAAATGAAGGCCCTCTTCTAGGGCTCCAATTAGTGAAGATATGGGCCCTCATATTGTTAAGCGCCACGGTAATGACATTTTGCTTGCTTGGTAATGACTATAGCACATGGTAATGACAAATGTTTCTTTTTTACAGCATAGAAGAATACTGCATTGAGATATTTTTATAGCTTGTTTCTAAAATAATACATTATTAGTATTAAATAAATGAATAATAGACCATTATAGGATTTATCATAATGAATCATTTATTAATTGCACAAAATTATAGGAGAATGTGTTGTTACATTGCTGTGGATATATTAACCTAAGGTCAGGAGACTAAAACTTAAAGCTTTACTTAGTTTTCAGTGAATAAATTGTCATGTTTCTATATACTCTATGTTTTCTTGGATCTTCTTAAGTCAAAGAATAGAGAAACATGGCCATTACTCAACCGACAACAGAATTTTGTTCTAAGTTTAAGCATCTAACAAGTAAAGCTATCCAGAGATTCAATTCTTCCCCCTTATCATTATTAATTTCTTATTGTTTAATAACAAATCACTTGAGGTTAACAATTCTGTAAAAAAAAACTAAACTTTTTTGCAATGTCGAAACACTTCTTATTAAGGCAAATATTTGGCAGTCTTTAAAATATACGTTAATCTTTTTTAATGAACCAGTATTCATTAACACTAACTATACGTAACAGCATTTTGTTTTTTTCTGCTTGCAATTCAAATCAATTAATCTATAATAACTCTTCACCTAATAATTTTAAACTTAAAAAATCAATACTCATAAAAATAATAACAGCTTGTTGCTTGCATAATTAGTTAGTTTACAACAATGCTTTACAAAACAAAATAGAAAATAAACTTTAATCACATTAACATTTATTTTAACATTTAGTATGATCATAAAAACTGTAACACTTATTTGTTTTTTGTCTGCTTACATACCTACTCAGTCTACAATATTTTTTCACAAAACAATATAAACTACACTGAAAGAACGATAAACATAATTGAAATTGGAATCGTCTTAAAATAAAATAACAATATAGCACTTTTTTCTTATTGAATACTTAATTAAGACTTCTTATTCAATAAGAATATAAATAATATAATATTATCAGACATAATTAATGCACAGCCAATAAAGGTATTCATCTTAATAGTTATAGGTATTCTTCTAAATAGAAGTACAGATCAATTAAAAACCTAAATCTTAATTGATCTGTACTTGTATAGAAAAGGGTTGATAAGAGTGGAGAAAGGCTAGATAGCATTAGAGGGATTATACAAAACCCAAATTATGTAGGCAACAATCAGTTACTAGGCAATTCGCTCACCTGATGAGATCCGATGGCCCGGCTTACTCCTGGGGTGGCGTCCAGCGCCTGAATCGGGCCTGAATAGGTCTTGCAGCACAGCACACACACACAAGTCCCGTAGAAAAGGGAAAGTAACGAAAGTTCACACCAAAGCACAGTGTTTTATCGCTGCAGATATTAGAAAGATGCGCACGCGACGACAGCCATTTTCGTTCTCTCAGGTGCCCGCGGGGAGTAGACCCGCGCGCGGGCGGAGGGGGCGGGGGAGGTCCAGCCCGAGTACATGAGAAGTCATTCGGCGAGGAATTAACCTAGATTTTCCTGAAAGTTGCCTATGTATAACAGGAATACTAAAGATACTCCCCCCCCCTGCAAAATTTAAAAATTTTCAGACCTCTAATGTCGAGGGGCCTCGAAAGTAACGGATAGAATAACAGAAACAGATAAGATAGCATATAGCGTTCCTTTACAGTAAAGAAGCCTAATATGGTCCCTAACCACCTAGACACAGATAGAGAAGATTTAGACAGTAGGTGAGGAATATGATAAGAACAGCACAAAACAGAGGAAAGACGTTTATTAAAAGCTAATAGTATCTGAAGTTAAATAATTTATGGATCACAGTGATCACCGACAGGCAGAACGCAAAGTTTAACTACAGGTCGTTTGCACTCTCTCGTTCTAGAGTCCGTTCCAGACGCTCGAACGGTTGCGACCCTAACCACACCGTCGGGACCCGGATGTACGTTCGTGACACGTGCCACCGACCACAGTATCGGCCGGAGGTTGTCATCTTTAAGGAGAACGAGATCCCCAACGTGGACTGGACGGCTATTTTCAGTCCACTTGGTTCTCTGATTCAGAGAGTTTAAGTAATCTCTATGCCAACGTTTCCAAAAGTCTGCATGTAAACGCTGTAGTAACTGCCAACGATTTAAAAGAGAAATCTTTTCATTGGCGCCACTATCATCGGGAACGTTAGTTAAAGGTGAAAGAGTCAAAAAGTGTCCAGGTGTTAACACCGAAAAATCATTTGGATCATTACTGAGAGCACAGAGAGGACGGGAATTTAAAATCGCCTCGATCTGCACTATCACGGTATGAAACTCCTCGAATGTTAGGAGATGGTTTCCTACCACTCTTGTCAAATGACTTTTTACTGATCGAACGCCAGCCTCCCAAACTCCTCCAAAATGAGGAGAGGAAGGTGGGATAGTTTTAAAGGTGATAGCCTCGCCGGCTGCGGCAGCTTCCATGAGCGACGCCAACTGATTTTTCGCCCCCACGAAGTTGGTGCCGCAGTCACTAAGGATTAAAGAGCATCGTCCTCTGCGGCTTATAAACCGACGTAGAGCAGCGATAAACGACTCAGTCGAGAGATCATTAGCGATCTCGAGATGCACAGCTTTGCTCGAAAGACACACGAAGAGACACAAATATATTTTTTCTGGCCGCACACCGCGGCGACGTCGTCCGAGTATTACTTGGAAAGGTCCAGCGTAGTCACACCCCACCCGTTGAAAGGCTTTGACAGCGGTTACCCTAACACTGGGAAGGTTACCCATAAGTGGTTGTGACGGCACTGGCTTAGCCCGAAAGCACGGAATACAGCTAGAAAGCCGTTTTTTAATAGCTCGACGAGCGGAAAGAACCCAAAAATTCTGGGTTAACAGAAACTGGACCATCTGAGGGCCAGCATGCAGTGACTGTAAATGAAGATCGTCTATGATTAACGCGGATAGACGGTGATTAGAAGGCAGAATAGCCGGATGCTTGGCTTCATAATCCAAATCCGAGTGCCGGAGTCTTCCTCCAACCCGCAACACATTGTCCTTTGACAGAAACGGACTTAATTTTTTAAACGGTTTCGCTAACGCTTTATTTTCTTTAATAGCATTTATTTCCGATGTGAAACAAGATTGTTGGCAGTTTCGCACAAGGGCTAGAAGAGCTTGCTTCTTCTCTTGCTCACATATCGGGCCTGAATAGGAGCTTCGTTTATGTAAACGAGACAGATATCTGAGCACAGTCGCCGCAACTCGCAAGATCCTATTCAGTGACGAAAACCTGAGTAGAAGCTGCTGTATTGAATCAGTCTCGCTAGTGACCATGAGAGCTGACTTTCTTTCCTCATGACCTAACTCCGTAGCTACATCGGGGAACATAGGAGGAGTAGTCTTTTGAGGCCATTGCGTAGATGGGCCTGAGAGAAAGGCGGGGCCGGTCCACCAAAGCGGGTGGACAAGCAACGCGTCGGGCAACAAGCCTCTCGAGGCTGCGTCGGCCGGATTGTCGTGGGTGCTTATATAATTCCAGCGCGTGGAGGGCAACTTACGCTGAATATTTGCAACACGATTGCCTACAAATACCTTCCATTTCGAAGGGTGCGAAGCGATCCACGAAAGTGTGATAGTCGAATCGGACCATGCATAAATTGACTCGATAGTTATCAACGAGGATAGATGAGGGAGAACTCTGCTCATTAGATCTGCAAGCAGACCAGCGGCACAGAGTTCGAGTCGCGGGAGAGTTATCCGCTTAGTAGGCGCAACGCGAGACTTTGCGCATACCAGGTGGGTCAGGAAGGACCCATTCTTAAGCTCCACTCGTAGGTATATAACAGCTGCATAACCAGATAAAGAAGCATCTGCGAATCCATGCAGTTGATACGTAACAGCATGAGGGTGGGTGATAAGTCGCGGTACAGTAAGTCGCGATAGATTACCCAATTGACCAGAAAACTGGTGCCATACTGAAACTATGTCTTCAGGCGGCACCTGGTCCCAATCAAGGCCAAGGAGCCAGAGCCGTTGAATGACACATTTTGCTAGAAAGATAACAGGGGAGAGAAGCCCCAACGGGTGAAATACTCGGGAGAGCTCCGAAAGTATTTTTCTCTTGGTACATTTATCAATCGACGGATTGACCTTATAGGTAAACTGGTCGGAAGATGCGTCCCAGTTTAAGCCAAGTATCTTTACTACTGTTTCTGAGTCAGCGTCAAAACAAGTAGTAGCCTGAGACAGACAGTGCTCAGGGGACAGATGAGCTAGTAGCTCTGGACGGTTACTAGCCCACTTTCTCAGTTCAAAGCCTCCTCTGTCCAGTAAAGAAATTAACTGACCCTGCAGGTCAAGAGCCTCCTCGACAGTGGCTGCACCGGTGGGAATGTCATCCACATAGGTATCCAAGGAAAGCGCCTTGGAGGCTAAAGGAAAACCCTCACCGTCGGTGGTAGCCAGCTGCTTGATAGTTCGTAACGCCAAATACGGAGAGGATGAAACACCATAAGTGACGGTGTTCAGACGAAAGTCTTTAAGCTCGTCATCAGGATGAAAGCGCCAGACGATGCGCTGAAAGTCACGATTTTGCTCATCTATGATGATGTTTCGATACATCTGGCGGATATCTGCCGCAAACACGACAGTGTGCAAACGAAAGCGTAGAAGGATAATCGAAATATCCCTTTGAAGTTTCGGTCCGGTTATTTGGGTGTCGTTCAACGACAACCCTTTACCATCTCGCGCGGAAGCATCGAAGACGACCCTCAGTTTAGTGGTTACGCTCGACGGTGACAACACACAGTGATGTGGAATATAGTAGGAACTATCTGCATTCAGGTCAGAGGAAGGGACCTCGGACATGTGACCGCTATCCAGATAGTCTTGCATGAAGTCAGTGTATGATTTACGAAGAGAAGGGTTCTCTGACAGACGCGCTTCTAATTTTCTAAACCGTC